>CAMXCT020006688.1:60000-364729 GCA_947184155.2 Cladocopium goreaui
TGCTGCCATCCCCTGTGCATCCCAACCCATCTGAGTCGTGAAGGTCAACGTCTTTGCGTCGCCACTCGCCACGTTGGCCCCCGCTTCACCACCCGGAGCCCCAGGGGGCGGCTGGCCCCCAGGGTAGCCTCCAATCACAAGGAAATCCCATGGCTTTTGACCATTGGAAACGCATGTGATTTTAGGGGATTAATATGGATGCATCAGAAATATCAAGATATATCAAGTGGAAGATAGTGGAAGGGGACTAATCCATACTAATCCTATATCATCCATACTATAATCTTATCATGGACAGCCATATTTTTTGAGTCTTAAATATGACAATAAACTTTAAAACATTAAGTGTCACAACAGCCATGATCAACCAGGATTTGAAACTGCTCAGTCACTGCAGTGCCCCATCTCTGCTTCCACTGCTAAACCCAAGGCCATAGACGTATCATATTACATATGCTTGGTAAAAACAATGCAAAAAAAAAACTTTTAACAACTATGTAACAATATGTAACAATGTATACCAAACCATTCCCTTTAAATGCGAATGTTAAAAAAACCTTGTTTACCCTCCAGTAAGTTAACATAGACCCTGAAAATCACCAATTTTTAATGGAAACTAGTCTTCCAACCCCTATCTTCCAGGGTCTATGTTAATTTACCAGAGAGTACCTTGTTTAACAAAGTTTATGGCATGGTTTTTCACCGTCGTTTATGGCCCCTTTCCCCCGCCTCCATGCGGTGGAGGGGCACCATGGTACCCTCCCCCTGGAGGCCCTCCCACCGGAGCTGCTGGTGCTGCTGCTGGTGGCGCTTGGAAGGAACTCCTCAGGGCTAAACACGGCATACTGCTGGTCCAAAAAAGGGGAAGAACGAAACCCCCAAGTTATGGCTGTTGAATCATGATCACAATATATCATAATGAGAAAAAACATCAAAAAACACATCTTTGGGGCAGTTTGGGGAAAAAAACATGTTTTAATCCATTGGGATTGGGTTTTGAAGCCTATCTTGATTTTCCAAGTTCTGGCGATTCCTGTCTGTATTGGGATATGTTGATCATCAACCGTCCAGATTTTTTGGGCAAACATGCCACTAGATGTCCTGATCTCGTTCAGGAAAGCGCTCCGTCGTGGGCACACCTCGGCGGGTCGACTTTTGTATCGTTAGATCATCCGGGAAATTGTTTATTTTTAGATAGTGCAGTAATCTAGCACTATTTTAATAGGATTTTACCAAATTCTATCTTTTTGTGTACTGACACTTTGGACATATATGAGATAGATATTCTTACCTGTCTTTCTGTGGTCAAAGGTTCTTGTATTCCTCATGACTGCAACAAAATCACATAATGTTCGACAAGAACGCATGGATCTGCTTCCACCCAGTGGATTTTCCAAGATTCTTATTTTCAGAATGGAATATGATAATCCCTATATTATATATATATAAATAGACATGTATCATGTTATGACCCCGTACTCAGCCGTAATTTCTGGATTCCAAATAGCTCACCAGCGAGTTTTTTGGCCAGGAGTTTGCGAACGGCGAGGTTCTCATTTCAGCTACCCATTTTTAGAAAAAAATCCACATATAAATCAACAACTGAGATCATAGTATAAACCAACATTTATAAATCAACATTTTGATACATTTATAAATCACCATGGAACCCTGAGTTTGGCATGTTTCCCATCAAATTCCAGCTCGATCAACGGCTGAGGAAAGCCCTTCCTCCAAGCCACAGGGAGCGAAACGTCGAGCCCGAGCCCTTTGCTCCAGACCTGGATCAGATCCAGATCCAGCACGCTGCAGGTCAAAACTGGGTCCAGGTTTTGACACGGATCAAAAGGGATTACCCTCTGGTAATTGAAAATGGCCATTTATAGTGGATTTACCCATTAAAAATGGTGATTTTCCATGGTTATGTTAATTTACCAGAGTGCAAATGTTTTGATACGGAAAAATATCGGTGAAATCATCGTTTTTCATTAAACAAAAATAATTCATGGGATCAATTCATGACTGTTGTTCCATGTTTCAGAAGACGTCTTCGGAATGGTATGATCCATACCCACCCGGCGGGGATCAATCGCCTGTGGAATATCCTGTAGCACAGCGACATCCAGATCCCCTCGGTGGTCAAGTTGTGGAGCCAGGGAGCGTCATTGGAACATCTATATACAATCATATATAGCTGATAAGGATATGGATATAGATATGGATTATCTATATATATTATATTAGAAACTGTATGTTAAGTACTACTGTATATGTAGTTTCAATTATCTAAAATGCATATGAAACTGTTAATAAGGCTGATCATTGATATGGATATGAAACTACAATTAGATTTAAGGCTCACAATTGATGGATAATGGATTCAACAATAGATTGGATTGTACAATAATCTAAAATGGACTTAAGGCTGATAAGTACTGATAAGGCTATCCAGAAATTCGGAGATTGGTCATTTAAACATGCTTCTGGATATGAAACTATGAAACCATAAATGGACCATGAACCAGGTGATTTTTTCGTTCCGTACCCATGTGGTAAACCCCGCCATCGTTACCGAACCATGGGGATGCCGAGACGCCCAAGTGGCCCCGTGGCATGGCCGGATGCTTTCCGCGTCGTTGGAGCGCTCCAAAACGACGCGGCTTGACGTCACGAAACAACGCAATTGCTATGTAGACATGCAGAGATACATATTGTATCATGTTATGTATATAGATGTATTATAGTGTATCTAAAAAATTATACGACATGTATAGATATGTTATATGCATTATGTCTGTAACATACTGTAACTTTATAGATATAGTGGATATAGATGGGGGGTCCCTATCATCGATTCAAATAACATTTTCCATCATGAAGCATCCATTTTGGGGTCCTCACATTTTACAAAATCCCCAAATGAAATGGATAGATTAATGGATTGGTTTAAGGGAAAATCTTAACCGGAAACCATAGATTTTCCCATGAAGATCATCGGGGTTTCCTGGAATTTCCCCGAAAAAACCAATCCATTGAATATCGATCAGGACTCAGTCAAACTGCCGCATATTTATGGAAAATCATCACTTTTAGATACTTTTAGATAGTAGGTAAATCAACTATTTCTATGGTAAAATCACCCATTTTCATCCATTTTCCATAAACAACTATGGAAAATCCCTATTTTTACTAGGTAAATCATGGTAAATCAACTATTTCTGGCCATTTTCAATAGCAAAACTCTTCGTTGACCAGATGGAACAGCACTTCACGGCCTCGTCCGCTAGCGTTCCTCGTCGCTTCGAGGTCGTCGCTTCAGAAGCGAAGAGGCCAGGCCTTCCTGGGACATCTGATATCGGGATAAGGGATAATTTGGCATCATATCGGATAATATTGGATAATATCGGATAATATGGAATAATATTGGATAATATGGGATAATATTGGATAATTTGGGATAATGTGACAATATGGGCTAATATTGGATTATATTAGATTTTTTTTGGCAATATGAGATAATATTGGATAATATTGGACAATATGGGACCATATGGGATAATATGGGATAATATGGGATAAACTATACTAGAGTACACAACACGACAGTACACTACACTACAGTACACCACGCTGCTCTACAGTACACTACACTACTTTACAACTACAGCCACAACTACACTACACTAATTACACTACACTACAACTACAACTCCACTACACTACAACCACAACTACAGCGGCACTACACCACACTACATCCAGCAGTTGTGGGTGAGGTGACCACTGCAACCCTTGCAACCACCTTTCGGTCGATCAGTGGATTCGCTCTGCCATCCGGGATTCACAAGCACCAATCTCTCCTATAGGTTTCCTATTTTTGAAACTTCCGCCACCGCCTTGTGCGGCACTGCTGGTATTATATTATGTGATATTACATTATAATATATATTAATATATATTATATCATAGTATATTATATTACATGCTGGGGAATTGCAAGTTTGACCCTTGATTTACTTCGGGCTCAATATCCCACTTTTTCATCAAAATCTTTTTCTGACAGGATTCCGGGATTCCCCCCGATGAATTTACGGCTTCCCGGAGTTGACCAAATCGGAAAGGAAGACGAGCCCCAGCTGAAGTTGAGGTTATTAGATTCACGCAGCCGTGGATCATGTTCTCCAGAAGTCCCACTGGGTGTGTTCCCCTCGAGTCTAGTCACTCAATATCCAAAACTGCACCGTGCGTGCCCTTCGTTCCCTCTTTGGGTTCTCAAGTGTGGCGGCTGCAAGGTCATCACTGCGCCCAACTGTAAAGAATTTCCAACCCCTTGGTTTGAGTAAAGTTGCGGGAGATTCGGTTCCTTTTGCCCCCGGTCTGAAGGTGCCTGTTGGTTTGGGGTTCTCACCCACGCTCTTGAGGGCTGCTCTTCCCATAAGATTTCCCCCTCTAAGTTTACTTGATTCCAACGGCATTTGATGTGTCTCTCGTTGCTCAGCTACCCGAGAGGTGCGTGGGCGTGAAGGACGCAGTAAAAAATAAGCATGTTCATTTTTTACAACCTCCCTGCCTGTGTTGTTCGCATAAAAAAAATACTACCAGTACCCTTCATCTTAGCTGCAAAATCCCCGAGCTAAATAGAGGTTTATAGCTGCGAAAATCCGCGAACTGGTTTCTCCCCTGCCATGTTTGATTACCGGAGGGTAATCTCTAGTAAAGTAAGTTATGAAAGGCATGTTTCACGTAGCTCCTTTATTAAGAATGTGATTGTCCAGGTCGCAAAATTAATGACTATTTTCCCAAATTGATGATTGCTATAAACCAGCCATTAATCTCCATTTAGCTTGGGGATTTCCCAGCCATGTTTGATGACTCTGGTATTAACCAATAGTAATCAATGTTCAAGATTTCATTCATGTCCCACTGACCCCATGTTTCTGAAGCCAACTGAGATGTCTCTGACTTTTCCACTTCGCGCCTGGTGGCTCTGTCAGCTCTTCTGCTCTCAGGAGTTCTTTGCAACACTCCACCTGCTTTCAGGAGACCGAAGAATATGGATACTTTGATACCTATGTTTGGTATACTTAACATTATATATATACATATATATCCTGCGGTGTTAACCACTATCAGATTAACCATCGGCAAGATGTTAATAATGAGGGATGCTCGTGGGGTTAATAATGATTCATTGTGTTTATTAGCAAACTATAGCTATGACGAATATGGCAATATGCAATACGGAAAAATCGGGCTACAATTGGGATACAATGGAAAAATTATGGGGATATCACTGGGGAAATCAGTTTGCATATTTCTTCACAGGTATGGGTCAAGTCATTGGTAACCATTGGTATACGGTATACGAATGAAATGAACCTTCAAAAGTTGGTTCAATAGTAAATCCATATTGGGTGTCCTTTTTTTAACCCCAAATGAATGAACATCGAAACATCATTCGCAACGCCTCGTCCTGGTGAGGCTTGGATTGGAATGAATGGGTGTCATTGTCTCAAAAATCTGCACAACAAAACGTGGTTTTAATATGTTTCAATATGTTTTTCATATGTTTTAATCAGGTCAGACTTTTACATACCACCATTTTCAGCGAGACTTCAACCATCCCTGCCTCGATCTGTCACCTTTTTTAAATCCAGGATTCGCGAACCTGGCCATGGTCATAGCACCAGAATTGGGATCATTAATGGGATATAATTGGGATATATTGGGCTAATAAGATGGCAAAAAAAGCCGTGTTTTATTTATTTGTGATGTTCCCTTCCGATGTCGGGGAGAAAAAAAAAACATCCACCGCGCTGAAGCCTTCGTGGGCCATGGATCATCTTCTGAACGCTGCTGAAGGCTGTTTCCACTCTTCGTTTCTTTCGGATTAGTTCGGTTGGTTAAAGCGTTTGGGGCAACAAGTTGCACAAATACTGGATTCGGAAGTTGACATTTCTGGAAACCAAGTCTGCTGTTTGGCAATCGGTGCATAGCCCCTTTTTCTGTTGTTATTCGCAATGCTGAAGCAATTTGCCTAGTGACTACTAGTGACTAGTGTTGCCAAACGTCAGAATGGTGCCATGCCATCATGACTTGTCAGAGGTTTGATGAGCTGGAGTCGGACACCCGCCAGGTGCAAATGATGGATGTATGAGAAACATGTGTGTGTGTGATATGTAAATTTGAGTTGGCAAATCTTATTGAGCCACTTAGTGCAGGAAAGGGGACAACCATCGTGCACGGTAATTACACCACATCTCGTGCACCAGATTCCAATGTCCGCCACAACCTCCACGTTTCACATTTCTAGATAAGGTGCCACAAGAAATTCACATCTGCCAAGCCTTCTGGCCTTCTGTGACTACCTTTGAGCAAGAATCAATGAGTCAATGAGCAAATGCCCTTTCCATATTTTTGTTTTATCCATAGGGATTCAATGGGACTCCCCATCAGCTCCGAAGCTGAGATGCTGACATCGCCATAGATTGGCTGGATCTACTTGGATCTACTCCAACTTTCCCGCTGAGTTAGATGTTTTTAGTCCAGTTACATGGGAAAAACCCCGGAGGAACCCCTGGAAAGCATCGTGACAGTGGCGACATTTTCGACGCGGAAACTCTCCAGAAAACCTGGACGGTGAAACCTTGCTCCAGACCCGTGATTCTCATCGGTTGAGTGCTGCCCAGCTAGGACTTAAAAACAAATTGAACTCAAAAAATATCTCAATATGTGACAAATATGTACGTGACAATTCAGAAAAAAACGTCTGCCGCATCATTCCGCGGCATCTCCTCTGTTTCACCACAGCAATGTGATGGGAAAATCTCGGAAAATCTGGGAAAATGATATGGTTGATGTTGCTTGAGGTAAGAAAAATGAAAAACATTCACTGTTGAACTTTTGAAAAACACCTTCCGAGACATGTCATTTGTCACAACTTTGCGCCTGGGACGACCCGCAACTTGTCGCTGGGCTGTGGAACATGAGGAAGGGTCTAATTTCAGAACATTTCCAACCTCTAAGAGCAAACAGTATATATGATATAGCACCTTTGCCTTCGGTTGGATATGTGACCAATGCATTGATATTATTGTAGTGCCTGATTTGAAGAGAACTAAGCTAAACAACTGGAGTTACATGGGTTTCAACAAAATGAATGATCAAAGAAATGACAATCACCATTTGCAAGTCCAAACCCATCTTCGCTAACCCATCATTCCCCTTACCATCCGCATCATTTATGGTGATTTCGCTCTGAGGTTGCTATATTTTACCCCACTCAATACGAATACAAAATGTCATGCCCGCCCCAAAAATATATGATTAATAACCTTTTTTTATTGGATGCTGGTGGCCAACTTAGCCAATCCTCATTATCACGCGGTTACGTTTTATGGGGAGTCGAATGGGGAGTCCACTGAATCCCCGTCCCAGTCCTTTCAAGGCTTGGTCTTTCGTCGCAACTAGCAAGTTCCTTTCACGAAAGGAATCTGGCGAAAAAAAAAAATGTTTTGGATCTACAAAAACAAAAGGGAAAAATCCAAATGGATATGTGTATATAACTCTACATAATTTTCGAAATATAAACATATACATATATATATATATGTATATATATATTATATATATATGTTATATATGTGTGTTATATATATGTAAATAAACTAAAAATATATATATATATTTATATTATATATATATTATATTATAAATATATATATACATGTAAATAATTAATATATATATATATATGTGTGTGTGTATGTATATTCTATATATATATATATTTATATGTTATATATGTGTGTTAAATATATATATATATGTGTGTGTGTAAATAAACTATATATATATTATAAATATGTATATATATATGTAAATAGTTAATATATTTATATATATAATCTCTATATATACATTCTAAATATATATATTTATGTGTATATATATATGTTTACATGTATGCATGCATGTGCAATTTTTCCTCTTCAGGCTCCATGTAGAACTCAGGACGGTTTTCGGGACCAAAATGCATCCCCCCGAGTCCAGGCACTGCCATCTTAAGAGTTCAAGAAAAATAGTCATATTCCGTGTTACCGGTATACACACTCGTCCTTGTGCCAAGCTCAAAGAAGCATTCAACAAGGATGAGTACAAGCTTTACTTGGCCGTCCACCCAGGGCACCAAGACCTGTTGCAAGCTGTTGTCGCTGACATTCTGGCTACTGGTGCTGTGGAGAAACGCGGCACAGCGCCGCAAAGTGGAATGGCGCCGAGAGCTTCAAGGATTGGTGGACCACTTGGCTGAAGTGACTGGCTAATTTGATTTTTTTTCATTTTTTGGTGTTCTGCAGCGGCACTTCTTTTGGATGAGTTGTGTAGGTGCTCTGCAGCACCGTAGCATTGTAAGTCCACGCTTAATGCGCGGCAGCTGTGTTGAGCCTGAGCCCTGTCGTTCTGTGGGGGCGCGCGGCCTGGGTTATGTAAAAAGAGGGGCCCGAGTGACCGCCTCTCGCTCCGTCGTGACAGACTCTGTTGCCCATGACGGTTGAGTTGAGTTGAGACATGTGTATATATATATGTACTTATATACATACATGTATTTAGATACGTAAATAAATATATTTAAATACATGTGTATTTGATATATATACAAAAAAAATCAATGCACATATAAATATATGTACATATATATATACATTTACAAATACATGAATATACATATGTGTATATATATATATGTGTGTACATTCAAATACATGTATATCTAAATCCGCCCGCACCGAAGGTGCTGGGGCGTGATCGTCCGGATGGCACTCGTAAAAGGTTACAGGTTTACCTGGGGGGGGGCATTTTTCGGCCAAAACCTCCTGTTTTTGATAGGTCGTGACGCTCGCCTTCAAAAAACACTGTAAAAAACAGTACGGAAGACACCTGTTCGTGAACGCGCCCGTCCAAAATCGGCAAGCGAAAAGTGAAAAAAAACCCGTGTTTTTCAACTTTTTGACCTCAATTTTTTGGTTTGCAACATCCTTTTTTGCGGTTCCGCAGGCGGCCTGGCCCGGAGGCGGATTTTTGAGTTTTTGGACCCGTTTTCGGACTAATTTTCGTCGTTTTGTGATAGCAGAAACACTGGTTTTTACAGTGTTTTTCTGTTTTTCTGCATGCTTGACGGCTAGCTTCAAAACTTCCAAAAACCTCGTAAATTACGCTGTTTTATGTTACGGTGTGAATGAAAACATCGTAAATACCAATGTTTTTTGACGTTGGTTAAAAAAACACTGTAAATTACAGTGTTTTGGGCCACCTGACCCTCAAAAACCATGGTATTTGCAGTGGTTTCTGCTTCTCACCGCGCAAAACACTGTAAATAACAGCCATTTCGCCGTTTTTCCCCACCTGCCAGGTGAGGGTTGTTAGATTTTATGTCAGTTGCCTCCTCCTGCCTCGTCCTCCTCCTCCTCCTCCTCCTCTCCTCCTCTCCTCCTCGTCCTCCTCGTCCTCCTTGTCATCCTTGTCGTCCTTGTCGTCCTCGTCGTCCTCGTCGTCCTCGTCGTCCTCGTCCAACTGCGACCCGCGATCCACAGTGTTCTCTGCCGGACCTCAACCACGACCATCCACGCTCAGTGTTCCCTGCCGGACCTCAACCACGACCATCCACGCCCAGTGTTCCCTGCCGGACCTCAACCACGACCATCCACGCCCAGTGTTCCCTGCCGGACCTCAACCGCGAGTATCCACGCCAAGTGTTCCCTGCCGGACCTCATGTAGGAAGATAAAATGTCAGATAGAGTGCCAGAAGATTTGCCAGGTAGAATGCCAGAAAATATGCCAGAAGATATGCCAGATAGATATGCCACAAGATATTCCAGAAGATATGCCAGATAGAATGCCAGATAGAATGCCAGAAGATATGTCAAAATATATGCCAGAAGATATGCCAGATAGAATGCCAGAAGATATGTCAGATAGAATGCCAGAAGATATGCCAGATAGAATGCCAGAAGATTTGCCAGATAGAATGCCAGAAGATTTGCCAGAAGATATGCCAGATAGAATGCCAAATAGAATGTCAGAAGATATGTCAGATAGAATGCCAGAAGATGTGCCAGTAAGAACATGTATAAATGTCATGGTGGGGATCACACGAAGTAAAGTAATTTCATGTTTTTCGTTATTTTTTGAACTGCGTTGGTCCGCTATACATGGCTATCAAATTCTTCGCGTTTTTTTCCGACAATCAGTACTTTCGGATGTTTTTGGTCTCAATGGCCGACATCATTGGCAGTTACGAACGATGCGGTGCGGGCGGTTGCCGTCGCGAAGCGACGTGAATAGACATATAAACATATTTACATACATACATACATACATAACATAACACAACACAACACAACACAGCACAGCACAGCACAACACAACACAACACAACATAACATAACATAAGATACATACATACATACATAACATAACATCACATCACATTACATTACATACATTGCATACATTACATACATTGCATACATTACATACATTACATTACATACATACATACATACATACATACATACATACATACATTACATTACATTACATTACATTACATTACAATACAATACATACATACATACATACATACACACATACACACATACACACATACACACATCCATGCATGCATGCATGCATACATACATACATACAGACAGACAGACATACATACATACATACAATTACATACAACTACATAAAACTACATACAACTACAAAAAAATACATACAATTACATACAAATACATGCAATTACATACAATTACATACAACTACATACAACTACATACAATTACATACAATTACATACAACTACATACAACTACATACAACTACATACAATTTCAAACAATTACATACAACTACATACAACTACATACAACTACATACAGCTACATACAACTACATGGAATTACATACAACTACATACAACTACATACAACTACATACAACTACATACAACTACATACAACTACATACAACTACATACAATTACATACAATTACATACAATTACATACAATTACATACAACTACATACAATTGCATACAATCACATACAGTTACATACAATTACATGCAATTAGACACAATTTCATACCATTACATACCATTACATACAATTACATACCATCAAGGGATCACTTAGAGCACCGGAAAGTGGATCACTTAGAGCACCGGATCACTTAGAGCACAATGGGATCACTTAGAGCACCAAAAAAGTGGATCACTTAGAGCACAAGAGAATGATACCTTTAGGGCAACACTTGGGGACACGGGGCTGGGACATGGGGTGGGTTTAGGGGGCCAGCGTGGTGGAATGATACCTTTAGGGTAACACTTGGGGGCACGGGGCTGGGACATGGGGTGGGTTTAGGGGACAAGTGGGGACACGGGGCTGGGGCATGGGGTGGGTTTAGGGCGCGAGCGTGGTGGAATGAGACCTTTAGGGTAACACTTGGGGACACGGGGCTGGGAAACGGGGAGGGTTTCGAGGACCAGCATGGTGGATTACATTAGAGCACCAGGGAATGAGACCTTTAGTCTTTAGTCGTACACCATTCTGGAACTAGCCACGACACAACCGGTAGCCATGCGTGGTCCGGATCTGGAACAGGTATGGAACAAAGTCTGGATCGAAACGAGTCTGGAACCTACGTTGTAACATCTTCTGTAAGTAGCTTGCAAGACATTCCTGATACGTTGAAACATCTTCTTCAAACTTGCCTGATGATCCTGATACGTTGTAACATCTTCTTCAAGTAACTTGCAAGACGTTCCTGATACGTTGTATCATTACATTCAAGTAACTTGCAAAACGTTCCTGCTATGCCGCAACATCTTCTTCAAGGAACTTGACAGATGTTCCTGATACGTTGATAACTCTTCTTCAAGTAACTTGCAAGACGTTCCTGATACTTTGTAACATATCCTTCAAGTAACTTGCCAGATGTTCCTGATACGTTGTTACATCTTCGCCAAGTACCTTGCAAGACATTCCTGCTACGTCGTAACATCTTCGGCAAGTAACTTGCAAGACCTTCCTGATACGTTGTAACATCTTCAAGTAACTTACAAGATGTTCCTGAGACGTTCTAACATCTTCGTCAAGTCACTTGCAAGACGTTCCTGATACGTTGTAACATCTTCTTCAAGTAACTTCCAAAACGTACCTGATACGTTGGAACAACTACTTCAAGTAACATGCAAGACGTTCCTGCTACGTTGTCACATCTTGTTCCAAGTAACTCGCCAGATGTTCCTGATACGTTGTAAACTCTTCTTCAAGTAACTTGCAAGACGTTCCTGATACGTTGTAACTAACATCTCCTTCAAGTAACTTGCCAGATGATCCTGATACGTTGTAACATCTTCGTCAAGTAACTTGCAAGACGTTCCTGCTACGTCGTAACATCTTCGGCCAGTAACTTGCAAGACGTTCCTGATACGTTGTCACACCCTGTTCAAGTAACTTGCAAGACCTTCCTGATACGGTGTAACATCTTTGCCAAGTAACTTGCAAGATGTTCCTGAGACGTTCTAACATCTTCGTCAAGTCACTTGCAAGACGTTCCTGCTATGTTTTAACATCTTCTTCAAGTAACTTGCCAAAGGTTCCTGATACGTTGAAAACTCTTCTTCAAGTAACTTCCAAGATGTTCCTGACACGTTGTATGATGCTCTTCCAGCGCCGAAAAGCGGATCGCGTGGAATGTTATCGCGTGCTTCAGCGACACATGAATGCATCCATTTATGTGTCTACATGCCTCTGCGCATATATGGAACTCTAACGCTACGTATCTCTTATGTTACTTTTCGGCCTTCCAAGCGATCCACTTTCCGGCGCTCTGGCCCTCCAAGCGAACCCCCGATCCCATTACATACCATTTTATACCATTACATACCATTACGTACCATACCATTACATTACATTACATTACATTACACTACATTACACTACATTACATTACATTACATTACATACCATTACATACATACATATATATATACATAATTATATATATATACAAATATATGTTTATATATATATACTGTATATACGTATATACATACATCTCAATGCATTCTATATTATATCCAGCCTTGACATTCCCAATACTGTATGCTCTGTTCTTTCAACATTTCCCCGAAGGAACACCTTTCCCAGAGCCTTCGTCGCCCTGGAATGGCTCCAAGCTTCCTTGCGTCAGACCGGAATACGTTAAAACAAATAATGGCCTGCAAGGACATTTGGGTGTGTCTGATAATCTCAAGATAGCTTGTTTTAAGGGGAAAAGGATGGTAGCATTAAACAAGACAAACGTAAAACGTAAGGGGAAACATCGTTTTTCGAGTGAGACATCTGTGTCAAGACTGGATTTCGTTCAATAGAATCTAAGGTGGTCTTTGTCTTTGTCACAATCTGGTAAACCCAAAACCACAAACCATCCCCGACTCTGTGGTAGTGGGATTTGAACGATGGCCATCCCAAACTATGGGAAAACAGACCATTTCATCCACTGCTTCAGGTTCTTCACACGATTTTCCCTCAACTGACCATATTTTTTTGGATAAACTCGAATTCACCCTTTAAAAAGTGCCAATCCAATGTTGGAAAACTATGCCCCCAATCCAATTCCGACGTGCCATTCCCATCTCAAGACGCCTCTGGTGGGCAGCTTGCAAGGCTTCCTTCATCTCCGACACCGCGAGGTCCAGTGCTGATTGTCCCCAGGCGCTTTTGGCGTCAAAGCTGTTGAAGGACACATGCTCCTGCGGACGGCGGAGACGGCGGACAGAATTTCATGGGGGTCAAAAACCTGGTCCAACGGGTAAAAATCCATAAAGGTCTTTTCTGAGCTCATGACTTTTGAACCGTTTTCTGACTCATGGTGTTTCTTGATATTGATTGATCATCATGAGTATTCTCAATAATATATCTATATTATAACCATTATAATATAAAATATCTATAGATTATTGTTTTTTCATGGTTTTTCATGAATATTCTACCCTCTGGTAATTTAACATAGCTATTGAAAATGGTGATTTATAGTGGATTTTCCCATTAAAAATGGTGATTTTCCATAGCTATGTTAGTTTACCAGAGGGTACCCATGATGAGTCCACAAAAAATCCCTTCCAACCGCCCCAAAAAAATCCATCGCTACCGGGCTCCGCCAGGCTCACCGCCGCGGTGAAGTGGTTTTGCTCCACCGCCAGGTGCAATGCTGTGCGACCCCACCTGGGTCTCCAAAAAAAGGGGACGCATTGTGAAACGTTTGATATTAGGGATTATCCTATGGATTATCCTATGGATAGTAAATATATTATGAAACATTATGAAAAACGATTATCCATTTTCACATATGTTTCATTGATTATCCTATGGATAGTAAATCCATTATGAAACATTATGAAAAACGATTATCCATTTTCACATATGTTTCATTGATTATCCTATGGATAGTAAATATATTATGAAACATTATGAAAAACAATTATCCATTTTCACATATGTTTCATTGATTATCCTATGGATAGTAAATCCATTATGAAACATTATGAAAAACGATTATCCATTTTCACATATGTTTCATTGATTATCCTATGGATAGTAAATATATTATGAAACATTATGAAAAACGATTATCCATTTTCACATATGTTTCATTGATTATCCTATGGATAGTAAATATATTATGAAACATTATGAAAAACGATTATCCATTTTCACATATGTTTCATTGATTATCCTATGGATAGTAAATATTATGAAACATTATGAAAAACATTATCCATTTTCACATATGTTTCATTGATTATCCTATGGATAGTAAATCCATTATGAAACATTATGAAAAACGATTATCCATTTTCACATATGTTTCATTGATTATCCTATGGATAGTAAATATATTATGAAACATTATGAAAAACAATTATCCATTTTCACATATGTTTCATTGATTATCCTATGGATAGTAAATATATTATGAAACATTATGAAAAACGATTATCCATTTTCGCATATGTTTCATTGATTATCCTATGGATAGTAAATATATTATGAAACATTATGAAAAACGATTATCCATTTTCACATATGTTTCATTGATTATCCTATGGATAGTAAGTATATTATGAAACATTATGAAAAACGATTATCCATTTTCACATATGTTTCATTGATTATCCTATGGATAGTAAATCCATTATGAAACATTATGAAAAACGATTATCCATTTTCACATATGTTTCATTGATTATCCTATGGATAGTAAATCCATTATGAAACATTATGAAAAACGATTATCCATTTTCACATATGTTTCATTGATTATCCTATGGATAGTAAATATATTATGAAACATTATGAAAAACGATTATCCATTTTCACATATGTTTCATTGATTATCCTATGGATAGTAAATATATTATGAAACATTATGAAAAACGATTATCCATTTTCACATATGTTTCATTGATTATCCTATGGATAGTAAATATATTATGAAACATTATGAAAAACGATTATCCATTTTCACATATGTTTCATTGATTATCCTATGGATAGTAAATATATTATGAAACATTATGAAAAACGATTATCCATTTTCACATATGTTTCATTGATTATCCTATGGATAGTAAATATATTATGAAACATTATGAAAAACGATTATCCATTTTCACATATGTTTCATTGATTATCCTATGGATAGTAAATCCACTATGAAACATTATGAAAAACGATTATCCATTTTCACATATGTTTCATTGATTATCCTATGGATAGTAAATCCATTATGAAACATTATGAAGCATTATGAAACAAACGGGGATTGATCAGGAAAAAAATCACTCCCGTTTATCCCATGAAACCGTCAGAAACATTTGAGAAATGGATAGAAATGTTGGGATTTATCATCACTATCCCCATATTGATCCCATGAAAAAAGTGGTTTAAATGGGGTTACATCACTAATGGCGATGTGAATGAGATAAATCACCATAGTGTGCCAACTAAGTACGAGGATATAAAAAAAAATGGGGATATTGCATAGGGGATACAATGGGAAAATATGGGATAGTACGGTATGTTGACCACCAACACATGATATGGGTGTGTCTACAAATCAGTTGAAACATGGGGACATAATGTGTTGATACACTATGGGATGTGACACTCAGGTGTGTCCTACTGGCATTCCATTCCACAACACTCAGATGCAAGAACATACTGTTTCCAACGAAAAGACAAAAGACACCTGCTCAAGGACCAAGCGCTCTTAGACACTGTTAATTTAAAAGAAAGCAAAATACCGGGATACAGGGAGAATGTTGACCCAGGTTTAATAAGGCCCTGGTAAAGTCATAGGGGGTATACCAGTTATTCAATTGCAGTTCAATAATAAACCCCCCAATAAGCTGGAGGTCCACTAAGACTTGGACTTTTCGGGACATTCTACTAGGAAACCACGGATCTTACCACCAAACTTATATGTTTTCGTCGACATGTTCCATAGTTTTCCCAACTACAGGGAAAGCCACCTGAAACATCGCACCTGTCGCGACGGTCCACCTCCTCCTCAAAGCTCTGCACAGCCAGGAGAACCTCACAAATGGCGAGGCGAGGGGAAAGGGGGGTTGCCAGCAGTGCCAGCAGCCATTGAGTTTTGGATGTGGGCTTGCCCCCTTGAGTGACCTGCCTGATATCGCAACAAACGAAATCGAAAGCTCTCAGATTGAGTGGGCTGTCATCCCCAACAGGCTAAGTTTTTTTTTGCAGCCGAAGCCAGATGAACCTTGACTCATGATTCAACCAGTAAAATTCATGGGTGGTACAGTTGACCCCAACCCCCGGGTTCCGCTGGGCCTTGACCACCTCAGTATGTCCTTGCAACGCCGCGACGTGCAAAGCGCTCTGCCCATTGCGTCCCAAAGAGCCTGGCGCCGGCGTCAGTAAATACATACAGACAGACAGACATATCTATGCGCGTGTGTACATTATATAGTTATACCACTAAATCTATGTATGTATATCA
The DNA here is from genome assembly GCA_947184155.2 of Cladocopium goreaui. NCBI lineage: Eukaryota > Dinophyceae > Suessiales > Symbiodiniaceae > Cladocopium > Cladocopium goreaui. The sequence goes on from CAMXCT020006688.1 coordinate 77,102, forward strand.
ATATATATATATATCAATATATATATATAGATATATATATATGTATCAATATATATTAATATATATCAATATTAATATATATGTGTGTACATCATTATTACATCCCCATGTTTCTGATCTTCCGCTAGACACATCGATGTCACCGACGACTCATCCCGAAAATCGTCCCGCCTGGTGGCTCTGTTAGCTCTTCTGCCGTCAGGAGTTCTTTGCAACACTCCACCTGCCGACCGAAAGATGGTTGGGTTTTATCATGGTTATAAGATATAAAATGGGATATTCATGAATAATTTAATAATTTAATAATGATCAGTTGTGGATATTAGATGTTATTAGCAAAGTAGCAATTAACAATCTGGTATAATCGGGATATAATGGAAATGTGAAGGGGATATCATAGGGGACAATCAGGATTCACAAGAATTACATTCGCCCTTTGAAAAGGGACAATGAACCAACATGATATGAATTTTACATAGTAGTTTTACCCTTGTTTACCATGTTTTTCATCATATGTTACCATCGTTTACCATGTTGTTCATCATATGTTTCCCTACTTTACCATATTTTATCATATCTTACCGTGTGTGTTTACCATGTTTTACCATGTTTTATCACGTTTTACCATGTGTTTTTTACCATGGTTTACCATGTTTCCAATGACATGAGACGTCTCCCCTTGCAGATCTGGATCCCACCTGGCCACTCTTGGCAGCCGTGTGCAGAGCGGTCCAGCCACGCCAGTCTCTGGCAACAACAAAGCTGTCCATACCTGGCAGAAAGGGGGTACTTGGTGGCTCATCCCACGGCTCGTAAGTGGCTTATAACCCCAGTTATAAATGGGATAAGTAGGGTTAATCCACTGAAATCACTGGGGTTATAACCCACTTACTAAGTGGGATGAGCCACCAAGTAGTACTTACTGGTGCGTTTTACGTAGGGTTGCTGGATGGGTTGCTGGGGGTTGCTGGGATGATTATTACTAGGGATTATGGATCATTCCCTCATTCCCTGCTAAGCACCAGTAAGAGTATGTAGATAAATGTTGGGATATGGGGGATATGGGGATGTGTTGGGCATGTAGATAAATCTGGAGGATTAATTTAGCTGGTTGATGGTTGATGAATATCTGAAAGGGAGCCATTTTTCAAACATGAGAATCTCAATTGATACAGAAAAACGATGAAGAAAAAACATTGTCAATCCTATACCAATTCCTGAAACATCTGCAGATTTATCAGATTTGCAGATTTCCTATATCAACATTGTGAAAAACCGAAAATTCCATGGGAATTCCGAAGCTGCCCAGCCGACGTGTGCCTCGCTGCTTCGCCGCGCTCAAGAGCTCGTGGCACAAGACGTGAAGCCCTTCCTGCGCCGCCGCGTGGAGCAAACTCTGCTGCGACACCTCGGCGCGATGAAATCTGAAACGTCGCGGGGAGTGGATGGTTCCCTTGAAGAAAAGAAAAATACCTTTGTCCCGGCAAGAGAGTGGGAGGTTTATATAAATGATCATGGGATATAATATGATATAATAAATGTCCGGTGAATCTCTGTTTTTTTTCCCGAGAAAACTATGGGTCTTCAACCAGAAACCATAAGAAACCATAAGAAACCAGTTTTCTTGATTCATGAAAACTGTGAAGAAACCATAAGATGAATTTCGAGCAATTCAAACGGAGTTCTGTCGCTGTGTGATGCCTATCGGCGATGATGTCGCGAACAAGGCAAGTGAGACCTGCCTATCGTGCCGCGGGGCTCTAGATGCAAATGATTCTATCTTCATCTATCTTCAGCTTGTTCAGTGTCTCAGAGCATAAAATATCATAAAATGGTGTCAAAAAAATCACTGGAATACCTGGGGTATCCTGGGGTCAATGAGAAGCAGACTGCATGGCGAAAGATGAAGGGATTGAAGTCCTTGTCTTTGACCACACGGATGGCGATCGCTTCCTGAAAACGCCGGCAGGGCTGCTGTACCCCGTTCCATCATCCCGTGAAATACGACAATGTCCAGGCCTGAAGGTCCTTCACAGCCTCAAACAAGGACTCGGCATTGCGCACCTGAGACCCGCATGAGGCCAAAGTCGGTGTCCCATTTCCAGTTTTCCAGGATTTTGCTGATGTGATGTATGGATAAAATTCACAAAATTGCTTAGGAAGAAAGGTATGTGTTCAATTGTTTTGCAAGGTTGAAAGGAATAGTCTCTGGTAACATGGCTAGAACATCCTCCAATAGTTCGTTGATTTTCCCAGCCACGGTTCACCACCTTTGATCTTTGTCCAAGGCACATGCTTCACTTGTTTTACCCGTTGTCGAGCCAAAGCCTTGAGGTTCTCCAGTCTCACTCGGCTCAAATAGCCTTACGCAATGGTTGACTCTGTCAGAAGCAGTTGGTCTCGTGGATCAAATGCCCTGCTTTGGAAATTTTGACAGAAATAGATGGTTTGTAGATGGTAGAGATGATATACGTATGTATATAGTATATAATATAATATATATAATATATATAAATCAAAAAATATATAATATATAATATATAATATATATAATATAATATATATAATATATAATATATAATATATATAATATAATATATATAATATATAATATATAAAAGATATGACATATAATATAAAATATATAATATATAATATATATATAATATATAATATATAATATATAATATATAATATATAATATATAATATATAATATATAATAAATATAATATATAATATATAATATATAATATATATAATATATAATATTAAATATATATAATATATAATATATAAAAGATATAATATATAATATATAATATACAATATATAATATATAATATATAAAATATGATATAATATATATAATATATAAAATATGTAATATATAATATATAATATACAATATATAATATATAATATATAAGATATAAGATATAATATATAATATTTAATACATAATACCTAATATAATATATATATAGTATATATTTTATATGTAATATAAAATATATATAATATATTTAATATATATATAATAAATATAATATATATAATAGATAATATATATATAATATAATATATATAATATATATAATATATATATATGTAATAATAATAATAATATATATTATTTAATATATATAACATATCTAACATATATATAACATATATAACATATATATAACATATATAACATATATATAACATATATAACATATATATAATATAACATATATATATAACATAGATAATATATATAATATATTATATATAATATACAATATACATAATATATAATATATCATAATATATATATATATATTATATGATTTATCATTATATATATATATTATCAATATATATATAATATATCATAATATATATTGATATAATATATATATATAATGATAAATTATATAATATATATATATATATTATATAATATACAATATACATAATATATAATATATCATAATATATATATATATATATTATATGATTTATCATTATATATATATTATCAATATATATATAATATATCATAATATATATTGATATAATATATATATATAATGATAAATTATATAATATATATATATATTATATATTATATATATTATAATTGTGTATGTGTATTTTTATATATATATTACATATTATAATCATGTATATGTATATAATATAATAATATCTATATATATATTCTCATTGTTTAGTTTTTGTTGGTTTCTGTTCGGTGGTGTGTGACGCTGCACCAGCCCTGAGTGTGGATGTCTCGCTTCCATGATTCATGTCTGACTGTGAAAAAGTCGTCTTCACCTCAGAGATTTCCGCAAAAAGTTTCGGCGTTTCACCATGTTTCACCGGATTATCTCACTATCTATCTTCTCATACTGTAATGCACCCCGTTAGTTCGTTGGTTTTATGCCAATGATGGATGTCCTCATCAAATATCCTAAATGAAAAGCCCATCGGCAGCGGCCGCAAAATTGGGCCTCTCCAACCACGCTGGAGGACCTGAAAATTGGCCGTCACTGCGCTGTAAACCTATGGGGAATTGTCGATATGTTTGATTTGCAGAGCACACTTCTTTTCATAGGAATTGCATTCTCACCAGGAAATCAACGGCATACTTTGGCCCCGAGATGCAGCATTTGCCATTTTCTCAGCTCGGCTGAGCAAGTGGAAGTTCCAGCCCTTCGGTCCCGGCACCAGCGCCGCGAGTGGCGCCAGAAGCTGTGGCCGCTGTGGCCGCTGTGCCCGCTGTGGCCGTGCCACTCAAAGGCTCCCGACACAAGGGACATGTCTGAGCTGTACGCAGCCAGCCGGCCAAGCAGCCTTCATGAAAGACATGGCGACCCGTGCAGGGTGCCAAAACGATCTCATGAGATGCAGCAAAGTCTGACAGACAAATGGCACAATTTGTGGCATAGGTTTTGTCATTGAAGGTATCAGGATCGAATCTGATTCGAGCGAAGCTATCTACCAACTCGGCCGGATCTTCCCAGGGATGCTCTAACGATGCGATGGGCCAACAACATAGGGCTTCTAGGAAGAAAGGCGGCATCACGACCCAGGTGCTGGCAATTAGCCCTGTCGTACAACTGTTTGCCAGTAGCAGCATGATGAGGGTGGTTGCTGGCCAAATCACTTCAAACAGCACCGTGACGACTGCAAAGCTGCCGCACAAGCAAGCGCTTAGGTTGCGGAAAGTTGCATCACCCAGCTAGTTTGTGAGAGAGTCCGCAAAACTAATCCAAAGAAAAAGCAAGCAAAGTTTTGAAGCCGTGAAAATCCAAAAGATCTTTAAACATGGGCCCAGCGGCTGTTTGCATGAGTCCTCAAAATGCCCAAACACAAAGAAAATGATGGATAAACAGGCTGCATGTGACTGATGAACCATATCGAACACAAGGCCAATAAGAAGGCTGAGGACCAGTAGACCTAGGATGATGAAAGGGACAACCATCCCACAGACCAACAATCCCTGAATCATCGTGGACAACCTTTCCATCAGACATGTGCGCGCATAGCTTCTTCGTCGCGCTTCCCGGGCAGGGATGCCCCGAGAGACCAAGTCGTCCGCACTTTGGTGTGGAACCAAAAAGGACGATACGTCCCGTGCCGCTTGGCTGAACGTAAAGGACATGGTCGTCTCGAAAAACCGAAGAGCTACATTTGAGGTGCTAAGCGGCTACACTCCATGAAGAAACCATGAGAAACATAGATGATTTTGTTCAATGAAAGTGACACAGGCCTGATATCAACACATTGAACCAACACATTCAAAGGTGTTCTTGCACTTTCCTCCATTGTTGATGACAATTGTTTTTGGGACTTTGCTACCTCCGAAAATCAGTGTTTAAATCATTAACAAAAAAACTCTCCAACAATTTCTCAACGAGCCATTTCATCCATTCACAGAATTCTAGTCATTGAAACCATTTGAAACCTATGGAGACTGGGGGATCCATGACGCTGCCGCGTGGGCCCCTGGGCCTTGGCCGCCTCTCGTCGGTGCCTCTGCCTCCGTCGAGCACCACAGCCACGCACAACGGCCTGTTTTTGATCATTGTCCGAACGGGAAACGGCTGGGAATTTCCACATCGATGTAAATTTGTTTACCTATAGGCTAGTTCCTTAAATCAAGTTTATGTCATATATATTCATATTATTTCATATTAATGGCATTACTATAGATTTATGGATTGTTTTTTTTTTCGCGAATCTATAAATGGGATTCTCTCAATAGTAGTGCTTCACCGGTCAAATTTCTACATGGGATGAATGGTCATCCCACCCCCCACTAACCGGTCACAAAAAGCCAGGTTTTGGCCGTGACAACAGGGTGCAGGATAGCTATTTATATAGTCATCCCAACCGGATTGCGGATTGAAAAACTCATGGGATTTTGATCAAACACAAAGAAGGTCATGACATAGTACATGAATTCAACCAGACTAGCAGGGGGTGTAATCCCAGAAAGTTGATGATAAATCACTATTTATATGTATTATCGGTATTTTTTTTGACCAATTTGGGGAAAACCAGTTCTTTACAGAAGGAATCGAATGGCAACCGTGTTGATGGAATCGTGGCCAGCCGGTTAGTAGGATCTACTCCTAATGGATTGATGACCATCCCCCACGGTAAATGGAGGTTTAGAGCGGCGAAAATTCTCGAACTGGTTTCTCACTTGCCATGTTTGATTACCGGTAATCTCTGGTAAAGTAAGCTATGAAAGGCATGGTTCATGTAGCTCCCTTCGCAAAATTCATGTCTTTTTCCCAAATTGATGATTTTCCCAAGTATAAACCAGCCATAAACCTCCATTTAGCTTGGGGATTTGCCAGCCATGTTTGATGACACCTCTGGTATTAACCAATATAGTAATCAATGTTCAAGATTTCATTCATGTCCCATTGATATTCCATTAATTAAAATATGTCCCATTATACTCTCCGGTAATCAAACATGTCAATGAAAAATCATGGATGAATTTCCGTCATCATGGCAAATCTGGCAAAAATCATCACCGGAATCGTCAGCTAAAAACATCTAATAACCATTGTTAATACCCATTAGTTAACCATTGTTAATCATTCTTAACCATTAACCATCGATATCCCATTATATCCCATTATATATATATAATATATATATATATCCTTAAAAAATGTCTCAACATCCCATCCCAGTCCTCTCTTGGTAAATCAAAAACCACACCTGGGATTCCCCCTCCGCGCAGCCGCGCAGCCGCCTGCACCATCACCGTGGCTCGGCTTCGCAGGATCCCTTCCAGCACCGCTCGTGACTCTTGAGATCGAACCTGGCGACTGGCAAAACGGCGGACGAAGGACGACGAAGTCGACGGACATCGGGATTTCAATGGGATTTTCATGGGATTTTTGATGGTGGTTGAATGGGATTTAATATGATATAGCCTCTGGTTATGACGTTTACAGTTTGCGAACTGGAAAATGGCCATAGAAATAGTGGATTTACCCATTAAAAATGGTGATTTTCAACAGCTATGTAAACGTTTACCAGAGGGTATGCCTTGTGAAAGGGCCATGGTTCGTAGAGAAGGAAAGAATGAGGCTGGTTTCATGAGTTTTTGATGGGGAAAGAATGAAGGGTCGGCGTACCTGAAATCCTGCGGAAATGAGGGTCACATCTCTATTTTCCCGTTCAGATGACGCACAAACAAGCCACAAAAGGCAAGAGTAACAGCAGGTTTTGCCCGAAAATACTCATGATTCGATGACCATGGATTACTTAGCCATAGGGCCTACGCCGCTTTCGGGACTCAAAGCGCGTCTTTCGGGACTCTTCTTGCTGGTTTTAAATCCCTTAAAATGGTACTCCCCATGATATCTTCACTGTAATTCTCCTTGTTGCATCATATTCCCCCAAGATCCTGAACCTATATCCTCGCAAAGTGGTTGGATTTTGATGATCTTGCTGCCATCATTTCCATGGACTAACCATTTTCATATTTTGTTGTTTTTCTGTATCACCGTAATATCCCCAAGGACCATAACTTGAGGAAAATCCGAAATCGAAAGTCCACATGTTCTGGAAAAAATGCAGAACCCAGCAGCCAGTGTGGTCAGGGCACCGTCAGGGCACCTTCAATTCTGCCTCCTCTTGTCTCAAGCGTTCCAACTTCAACTTCTCGTGCGGTTCCAACAGCTTCCCTTGCAGGGAAGAGATGTGTCTGTCCACTTGCCGATGTCAGCACCGATTCGTATCCAACTTCTCCTATCTAGCTTAAGGTAATCAATGGATGGGCAGGAAACACTTCCAAGACATGGGAAAAGCAAGAAATGTTTCTACCACTTCCGATGTTCCGATTCTGAGAGGTTTACCTTGGTGAAAAATCGCGGCCGGGCCTGGCCGTCCGCGTTCCAACTGCTCGATCTGCTTCTGGATGGCTGCCTCACCCGTGGATGAAAAATTCAAGGCTTTCAACAACCATCAAAATTCGCTGCGTAGCTTGGAATTATTGTTTGGCGCTCCATCTATTGTTCCATCTTTGCTTACCATGAAATTGAAGGATTTGAAGGATGGAAAATTAGGAAAATTCCCAGCCACGATTTTCAGCCCCACTGCACCCACCCCCAATTTCTGGAGGTCACCATTCGTTTCACGTCGGTTTCACTCGCCTGCGACTGGCACAGCTCCTTGTCCGGCTCGCGCAGTCGACGTTGAAGCTCGGCAATGGTCCACACCTGGCGGGAAGCTGTGTTCGTCATCTCTTCGACCTGCTGGTACTGACTGACATAGCTATGGAAATCACAATGTTTAACAGTTAAATCATCAAACTAAATGTGCCATGGTTTCCATAGCAAACTGTTAGTCATGAGGCTCATGAGGGTATACGGGCGAGCCATTTCACGGGGAAACCAATGGTGACTTCTGTCATTCATATACCTCTGAATGACAAACCCTTTAGAAAGGTAGCATCCTACCCCACAAAACCTAAAAACACGTCTGATTGCGCAGTCATCTGGAGAAAGTTTTGATGGTTCGATTGTTTCCACCTTCAGTCTCTGTTTTCTTTCGAGTGCAAGTTGCTTTGCATCTGTTCTTCCGCCTACACTTCACTTGAAATAACAATTATAGCAATGGGCTCAAAAAAAGAGGTATTTCCCCGCTCATCAAAACTGGCAATGGAAAATCTATTTCTAGAATTTCCCAGCTATGATAGTTTACCTCCATAGGACTTGCTTCAATTTTTCCCGGATGTGGTGAGTCCATGTAGGTGTTCCATCGAGTTCCACCAGCTCTCCGGAAACCTTGATATTCAGAAGCATCGGAAAGTCCGCTTGCAGCACCAAGCGTCGACCCGAGGCTGCTTGAAGACGTTTGTCCTGGAGAAATTTAGTGTCAGTCATCATCCCCGGAGGGGAAATTTGTTGTATGTGAACCACGTGTTGAACGCCACGTGAACGGGGAAATGTTGGATAATTTATCGATAATTTTGGGGAAAAACATGGTGATTTTTGTGGTTATTCACAATTAACTATAGCTATTAACATCAACAATGATTCATATATTTGATATAGAAAATCATCGACTCGTGGGGCATTCGACTGGTGTTTTTCAGGATGGCCCAGCTGGTCATATTCGAACTCTCTGGTGTCTTCAGCTGGAAAATTCCCCAGCCCCTTGATATTTGGTTATGATATTTGGTTATACCCTCTGGTAAACTAACATAGCTATGGAAAATCACAATTTTTAATGGGAAAATCCACTATAAATGGCCATGTTCAATAGCCATGTTAAATTACCAGAGGGTAATATGATTCTAATATCTGGTTGGTGGTTGGTATCGCCTACCCCTCTGAAAAAACATGGACTGAAAGTCAGTTGGGATGATGACATGATGATGACATGCCCAATATGAATGGGAAAAATAATCCAAATGTTCCAAACCACCAACCAGAAACCCCATTGACACAAGATTTTCCAGCCATGTTTGATGACATCAGAGTGTACTGTCAGAAAATTCCATGCTATAATATCATTAGCCTAATGATATTAAAACAAACCTCATCCATCAACAATTCCCATTATGATCCTATCGTAGTAATTGGCAGCACTTCACTCTGGTTTTATCTACTAATGGATGAATGTAATCCCATTATATCATCTATCAATGACCATTATATACCCAATATACCCATTCAGACGAAAACTATTGTATATTCACCTAATGCCGAGTTTTTTTCTTCACAACCACTATTGGTAATTACAGTACCTATTAATCATTATGAACCACTGATCACCATATGAAACACTGTGTTATTGACACGAGACCATTGCCATGTTTGGCAAAACCGGTGAACTGCTCGTGGTTTGGCAACCCGCGGCGCTCCCGCATCGAAAATGGGATGCCCTTGCGGTTCAAAACCTCGAAGCGATCGCTTTCCATTGCCTGAGTTGCTGAGCCAATGAGGCAAACATGGCAAATTTTAATGGGATTTTTGATGGTGGTTAAATGGGATTTAATGGGGTTTTATGGGATTTATGGTGGTTGAATGGGATTTAATATGGATTTAATATGATATAGCATCTGGTAAACATTCACAGTTTGCGAACTGGAAAATGGCCCAGTCGAAATAGTTGATTTACCCAGCTATAAATGGTGATTTTCCATAGTTATGTAAACGTTTACCAGAGGGTAGCCTTTAAACAACCGAGTCACTATAGAGATGCCTTCCTTCCGGATGATGCCAGCAGCAGACTCTTCCCATGTGTCCGACCAAGGTAAACAAATTTGCTTCCACTCTTTCCTCAGGCGAGACGAACAGAGAGTCGCACCCTTCAGCGACCCTCAGGCGTTCCTTTTTGTTTTCACGTGTTTTCATGGGAAAGGCTGCTCTGGATAGGTTGCAGCCGCAGCGTGCCAGGATGTACAGGAAACCACATTGAATCGTTGAACATTTTACGGTTGCATCTTGACATCGCCACTGGCCGTCGCTAAGGGTCGGTTTGCGTCCTTCCACAAATTTGCTGCTGGCAGTGCGTTTGTACTTCTCCTTCCAGCGGCAGTGCAAGGTCGAAAACACCAAAGGAGAGAGGTGCACAAGTTTAGCCCCACATGGAACATCCATCCCATACTGGAAATCCTTTTCGGATCTTTTCGGTATAGAAACCCCTCTGAATTGATGACCATGTAACCATGCCGAAAAAGGGGCAATTTTCATCCAACTGACATTTTCTCCGCCATCTTCACGCAGCCGCCGCTTTTCTGCGAGACCTTTCACTAACTCACTGCGAGAAGGAAGTTTCCCCGAAGGAATGGGACAGTTACTGTCCTTCCCTTCACGATCTTCACGGATGCGAATCTCTCGTGGCAACTGTGGCAAGTCACAGCACAGCGGATGCTTTGCCCAAGCATCTTTTCGAGGCAGCACAGCCTGTGATCCAGTGATCCCCCAACCATAGTCATGGGAAAACCGAAACTGGCAGCTGGATGGTTTATGGAAGATCCCATCGAACTAAATGGATGACTGGGGGATATTGGGGGTACCCCCATGACTTAGGAAACCTCCATTTGATGTCAGACCTCAAATCGCTCATCATCCAGATCCACATCATAGGTGGTCAGCAGCGACTGTAGAACTTCCATGTCACACGACAGGAGTTTGGCCAAAGGCTGAAGTTGCCATCGATCACCCACAGCCTGCAACAACCAGTACCAAAATTAGTTGAGAAACTACACCCCGTAGACCCCAAACAGTTGTTAGGTATAAATTGTGCGGCAAGATTCCTTTGATGAACTTGGATTTCATGTCTCTGAAATCGGATGCTTTAACGAAATCCCCAAGTTTCAGAAGGTTCCTTACAGAACACAAGACAAACGGGAGACAAGTGGTGAGATAGCGAACCCCGCCCCCGCTTGGTCCATTGGTCAACGGTCCCCCCAATCGGTCCTTGGGATACGCCCGTGCACGAAGCCAGAGCAATCGGAGCCTCGCCAAAGCCGCCACGTCGGCCAAAACACATGCGACGAGGTGGCTTTCACTGGCCACATATCGCAGGAAGCGAGCGTAGTCATCACCTGTCACGATGCTGCAATTTTGAATGGCAACAGTAGGTTGTGGAGAATACAAACACATAAGATGTAAGACAAAAGACATAATGCACGTGTATTATATACATAATGATGTACCATGAATCTACATTTGAGATCCTCGTGGTTGAGGTACAGGAATATGTTTTTCCACATCACGCCCTTAAAATTATTAGGTAATCTTAGGTAGTTGGCTGGTAGTATCTTTAAAGATCAGGGCACTGAGGAAGTCAGCGCATGCATTGACTGCTCCCAGAATCAGTGGATCCCGCAACAGCTCTCCATCCATCGCTGCCAGATGCGATGGCAACTTCTCTGGAGAAGTGGCCAGGAGCAGCAGGATCACCTCAACAGGACTTGAAGTTGCCCTTGACCTTCAAAAAAGTTCATTCATAATATGTTGATATATGGTTATGATATTTGGTTATAATATGATTCTAATATCTGGTTTGTGGTTGAGCCACCTACCCCTCTGAAAAATCATGGAGTGAAAGTCAGTTGGGATGATTTTCCATTCCCAATATGAATGGGAAAAATAATCCAGCCATGTTCCAGTCACCACCAATCAGAAATCCATCAGATATGGTTCATAAGCCCATGTTTTATTCATTAGTGACTATTTGTGCACCTGTTACCTCCCCAAAAAAGTCACCATCCACTCGGCGACTCGCCAAGTCACCAGGCGCTGTATCTCCGGTTCCGTCTCAAAGGCCTGGCCTTTGACACGGGCATCGCGGTAGGCGCAAAGCAACGGATCGATGGTCTGGGAGATCGCTTGCAATCCCAAGTGCTCATCATAGCCTGAGACTTTGGCCATGACCAAAAAAGCCATGATGAATTTATGAATTGATGATGATCTGCTGGCAAAAAAAGTTGGGATTATATATGAAATATATATATCTACTTATTACCTATTGATCACCTGATTTGATCGCCTGATTTGATCACCTGATTTGAGGGAGCAAGAGAGGGCTATAAAAAGAGAGCACAGAAAGTGAGCAAATTCCCAGAATTGGTGGATTAATGGGTGAAATTGTTCAGCAAATCTCTGCCATCATTGCCGCAGCCACCCTTGCCATTCTTGGCATCTTTGGCGAAGAGAAAACGGGCGAAAATTTCGAATCGAAGGCAATACTCGTGGCATGTCACAAAGGCCGCTGTCTGAGAACTCCATGGCTGTTGAAGGTGCAAATCCACTCGGACCGCACGGCAACGGTCGTGCAAGTAGCTGTAGATCTGCATGAACGAAGGTGTGATCGCAAAGGTTTCACTATGAAGATCCGCCTCCAAAACAATATCCATCAGAAAAGTCATGGTTTCCTTAGTCAAAGATCTTTCAAAAGTCAGCGCAAAAAACTGGGTGAATTCCCGAGTTTTTTGTTTTTTTCTTCCATGATCCCCATGGAAATTGAGAGAACAGGTTGGTGAAACAATGGGTTCAACCCTCTATTAATAAAAAATTCATTGCCACATGGAGGTTTTTTTAATTAGGGTCCCATCTCACAAGTTGTTTTATTTATTTATATCATCAAGGTTTTCATTGGAATATTAGGGGAAAACTTCGAAATTCAGGTTTTGGCAATGTGTTATATAGATTTTAATGAGCGATTTAATCAAAATTGAAATCGAGATTTCTTATTTTTATTATTAGGGTTTTTCATTGGAATATTAGGAGCACCCTAATACAAAATACCTCCTAATAAAAATAGATCACGTTGTTTACCATTTAGGGGGGATTAGTAATAGGGAGACAGGATTATATGAAATTATATGATATATAATGATGTATATATATATATATGTAATATAATATATATGTAATATAATATATATATATATGTACGCATCCGTATGTCATATTCCCCAGTCCCCATATTATCCCAATATCATTCCCACCTTTTCATGATTCATCCACGCAGTGGCGCCGCAGTCGCAACTCGCCAGGTGTCTAAGCAGGTCTCAGGACTTCTCACCTCACTGGGCTCGAAGGTTTTCCCAGCGGAGCTTCGCTGGTACTTCTTGGTGGCTAAGGAGAAATCCACCTGCTGCGACCGCAGTGGATATCACGGAGTGATAAACGGAGAATCTATTGGGATGATGAACTGGATCATATGGAAATCATACCAGTAGTACCGCACAAGGAGGTGGGGGAAGTTTCAAAAATAGGAAACCTAAAGGAGAGGTTGGTTGTTGTGAATCACGGATGGCAGAGCGAATCCACTGATGGACCGACAGGTGGTCCGAGTTGTGTTTTTTGGAATGGTTGCAATGGTTGCAGTGGTCACCTCACCAGAACTGCTGGATGTAGTGTGGTGTAGCGCACCTGTAGTTGTAGCTGTAGCGCAATGGAGTTGTAGTGGTAGTGTAGTTGCAGTTGCAGTTGCAGTTGTAGTTGTGGTTGTGGTGTAATTAGTGTAGTCTAGTGTAGTTTTTATTGTAGTGTTGTGTACCTTTTGTGTGGTATAGTGGTATTTACTCATCAAACATCCTGCCGTTGGTGCCGAACTGCCGTGGTTTTTCAAAGACACTCCAAGATCTGACGTGGCCGGCCCTTAGGAGGGGATCACAGGAGTCACACTTCATCAGCCAAAAGATGGCTGATGCTCCATATCGTCCATATCCAAAAGAAACATCCCAAAACATGCGATGAATCAGGATTATATAAGAATAAAAACTATGTCATCATATTATCAGGATACATAGATATATATATATAATGATATATACATATTAGACATATTACATACCCTCTGGTAAACTAACAGTTCGCTATGGAAGCCATGGCCCATTTAGTCCATAGAAATAGATGCTTTACCTAGCTATAAAAATGGGTGGATTTTCTAGTTCGCAAACTGTTGACATCACCAGATGCTAATCACTATTATCCCACTAAAAAAAACACTATTAATCATCCATATGGACTATTATCCACCATGGTTATTATATAACCATAGTTCACTATTATCCCACTATTATCCACCATAGTTCACTACTATCCACCATGGACTATATCCGCATCGCTCCGCTCCCGCCTCCGGATGTCGCAGATCGCAGCCTCGACGCATCTCCAGTGGATCCAGCAGCCGCTGCTGCTGTCGCAGCGTCGCCTCCTCCACGGAGCACTTCGCCCGCAGCAGGCCGCGGAACGGCGCGGAACCGGAACGGCTCGACATGGCGACGGCCAGGGGACAGCATCTGGTGGAAATTGATGGGGAGATCATGGGAAATACAAGCGTATTACAACATATATGACTCTGGAAAAATGTGAAGTTGGTCATTTTTTTCAAAAACTCAAAGGTTTTTTTCGGGTCTCCAATTTGGGAAACTCATGTTTTCTCATGCAGCGGCACCGTGCGTCGCAGTGTTCAAGTTCTCCAAGTTGTCCAAGTCAAAGCACACACGCAAAAAAGTGTGTCCAAGTGTCACGCTTTTCAAGTAGAAGACGACTCAATGTTTGAACTTCACATAACTGGTTGGTGGTGGAGCCTCTGAAAAAATATGAGTCAGTTGGGATGATGATTCCCAATATATAGAAAGTCATTATCTAGCCATGTTCCAAACCACCAGAGATCAGCCATGGTCAACTTAATATATCAATACTATAACCATTGGACCATTGGATACTAATTAATAACCGTGGTTTTTCCATTGAAAATGGACCACCGGACCATTGAAAATGAACCATGTTTAATGTCTTTTTTAATCATTTCCATATGTCATATGTCCCATCCTTTGTCATCTATACAGTCTATACATATTCAGCCGTGGTTTGAAGCTCACGGCTGGTTCCGAGCAGTTTTTCCAGGACTGCCCAACGAGCAGTAAAGAACCGGTTAGACTTCCATCGTAAAATGGCCACATCATTGGAGTAAAAAACAACTTTTTGTAAAACCCAAATCCATACAAATAATCAATCTACCGTATATCAATCTGATACAAAAAGGCGTTGAGCGCTTGATGACTTGATGGCTTTTGATGGGATGGAAACAAGTCACCGTCCCACCATCTCGATCCATCTCGATTCTCAACATCTCCTGAAGCTGAATGGCTTTTTGTCGGCTCTCCGTCATCTCCCTCTTCTTCTCCTGCTGGCACTTCACCTAAACATGCGCAGCAAATTCGCAATCCAAAAAAGGCTGGTTTGTGTGCACAAAAAACACGTTATCCCTTGCTCGAATATCACATAGGGACCCTAAAGTGAATTTAGATAAAGTGCTGTAGAATTAAGCCACGATTTTGTTTGTAGCGTATTTGATAGTAGATGAAGATGGAACGGATTTCACGTCAAAAAAAGGAGTCACTCTCAAAATCAAACCGCCTTCATCCGATGAGTTTCATCCGGAGCCAACAAGTTGGCGCGGATCTGGGCGTGTTCCTGTCGCGAATCCAAACTCTCCAAGTGTTCATCCCTTGAAACGTGGCTGAGAATGGGATTCCATTGCTGGGTCATTGGCTGATCAACCAGGGATTTTTAGGGCCAGTGCTCCTGGAAAACCGGTCAGCTTGAAACGTGGATCCTATGGTGATAATGTACATGGTTATGTAATGTTATGTATATACATGCAAGTCTGGATGAAATGATGGTCAATACAGACACTGGTTGGTGGTATACCTACCCCTCTGAAAAATATGCTCGATGACATTCTCAATATATGGAAAGTCATAATCCAGCTATGTTCCAAACCACCAACCAGAACAAATCAACAAAAATGCTCGACTCTACAAGCATCAAACCAAACTTTGCGAAGCGCTTCCTTGCGAGTTTCTTTATCCTGCAATGTTTTCTCAGCGATGGAATCAGCACTAGCACATCTTATCACGAAAGGGGGAACACAAACAACACTGAAAGCAAACAGAGTTAAAAGGACAAACATTAGAGAGGCAACAAAATAAGGAAACACCACACAAATAGGATGTTGGAAGGCAATTTTCACCTGGTTTCACAGCGACACGCGAAACAGGAATCGGCCAAACGACAAATGCCACTTATTCAATGGGATGATTTTCATGGGGCTTTCCATCGGGCTACCCGAGTCATCTAAACCAAGTCATCAAACCATTTGCGTACCCCGAACGGTGTATATGGTAACCCCGATGGTACCATTTACTAAAACCATCATCAAGGTAACCAAAATATGAAAGCCATGGTGACTTGAGATGCCTAAATTTTCTTCGGCAAGCGGCCCGGAAAAGCACCTGCAAATCGCTGAGCTCTTTGAGCCTTTTGGCTTTCAGCTCCTTTGATCTGTCAATCCCAACCAAAAAAAAAAACATGGTGTTTTCTGGTGAGTGTATCATATTAGGGGCATATAATATCTATATATGTTTTTTTTCTCACAAGGGTGAGATTAACTCCACATTCCACCTCATGTTTTTTTTGTTTCCCCCCATTCTTGATAGCCATAAAATTCCACGCAAATTATATAGTGAACATACATCTCCCAAAAATCAAAGAAAACAAAAAATGACTATGTGTCGAATTTGGGTCTCCCTAGAATTTCTTTTTTTTCTGTAATCAAAATCGCAGAAATATGGCCTTTTTTTTCTAAAAGAAGGTTTGAGACCAACCCACCGAGATCCCCGGTTTTCGTGGCGACGTGGTCCTCCTTCCGCTGGGTTTCTTTCATTTGTCGCTCCCTGGCTTTCTTGGCCGCTCGCACTCCAGCGATGGCCGTCAGCCTCAAAAAATGAGGAATGGAGGGTATAAAGACATTCTATGGAAGTGATTCCATGCAATATATTCCATTTAATGGACATTATATTCAATGGATATTCCGATATTCCTTTCAATGGATGTGCCATTGAAGTTTCAGTGATTTCAATTCTCAAGATTTAAGTCTCAAAAATGGATGAATTTGCATTTAATTACCATTCAGAGGCTGCCAAAGTTTAGTAAAGCTATCAACAAGTCCCAGCTGGCTTGAGTGTTGTCCATGTTCTGAATGCTGAGACTTCCCAAGGCGTCTTTGAATTGGATGCTGAAATTTCCAGAACCAAGGGAACCAAGTTTGGCAACATTGCAACAGCATCAAGCTTCACAAGTTTCATAGCCTAAATCACTCCACATTTTCTCACCACATTTTCTCCCCAAGCTGCAACTGCTCTAAGTACCCAACCATCTCCTTCTGAGCGCAAAGGGTTTCCACCATTTCCAGATTCGTGCCTCACATTGAAGGCAAGGAAAAACCTTCTCCAACTTGGAGTCTCTTCACATTTTTGGTCATAGTTGGAAAACGGTGGACCATTCAAAAGTTGATTTTCCCAGCTATAAAATGGTGGATCTTTCCATCGTTTTTTGTATGTTTACCAGAGGCTACTCTGCAGACATAAGTCCCCCACAGCAGCTTTGGCCATGCGAACCTTCAACTCATCCTCTGCCTGACCGCGACCGCTTTTCGTCAGCAGAAAACCCTGTTGAGATGATTGCCACTCAATACATGTTGATATATAGTTGATATATAGTCATATAATTGATATGCAGTTTTGACTTAAAAAATCTTGCCTTGTGAACCGCTTAGGTCGCAGCAAGCCATCGAAACACAGCCAGGTAATGCCTTCATTTGAATTGATTCCATTCATTTCCCTAATATTTCCCAAATATTTTCCTATTTGTTTCCCTAATTTTCCCTATGTCCCCATTGATTTCCCTACGGCCTGGATGAGCTTCTTGAGCTCCTGACATCGCCGCGCACTTCGGCACTTCGCGACTCATTCCGCCGCGAATGGGGAGATGGAAATCCACACTGACACGGGTTGAAGCTAGTGACATCCACTTGTTCCCACAGCTTGGTATTTTCAATGGCCATTTATGGGCCATTTATGGGCCATAACTACCTACCCATCCCATGTTTATCATGTTTCCGTTTCCCTCGTTTCCCTACTCAAAAAATGCCGTGAAATCTGGATTTTTTTCCTCACGTTCACGTACCAAAACCCGGCGTCGTGGAATCCACGGCCGAAACCCGGCGTCTCCTTCTTGTTGAGCAGCTTTTCGCGGAGATTTTTGAGGAGCGCCTGAGCCACGAAACTGCCAAAAACGACCGGATGGACTGGTCATATTTATCACTAAAACATATAGACTAAAATGATAATCCAAAAAATATCCAATGAGGCTTTATAATATGTTGTTTAAGATGGGGTCAACGCCCCGAGGCGGGCGTGGTTTTTTCCACGTTTGTGCTCTTTGGCAGTATACGTGTTTAACGGTCTTGCCGACTGTAAGATGACGCTACCGAAGACACGTTGCCCAACTTTGTTGCTGACGTCTTGCTACCTTGACCGGGAGGGGGGGTGGGGGGGGATGATAACGTTCCTTTCGACTGTAAGATGACGCTACCGAAGACACGTTGCCCAACTTTGTTGCTGACGTCTTGCTACCTTGACCGGGAGGGGGGGTGGGGGGGTGGGGTGGGGATGATAACGTTCCTTTCGACTGTAAGATGACGCTACCGAAGACACGTTGCCCAACTTTGCTAGGTTCATTTACAACATACATTTATCAAAACGCGTGTTTTTATATACATGTATGTTTACATGTTTATATATATATGTGTGTGTAAAAGGTATTTAAAATATCTATGTATTCATGTCTCAAGCAGATGTTGCGGAATTGCAAAAGTTTTTTTTTGCATTTTGACATCTTGCAGCAAACGTCAAAACATCATAGATCACAAGCATAAAATACTGCAAATTACAGTGTAAAAAGGTGATTTTTGATTCAATCACCAAGTACACAATTGTAGAAAACCCACACCCGCCTCAAGGCGGTGTTCCCTTGTTTAAGCATAAACTCATCCAGTTTTTGGTTTGTTTCGATGTTTTCTCTATGATTGTCCACTTTTTCCTTTCAGTAAGCACTGCTAGATGGTCACTCAGCGAGCTCCCGGGCTCTTGCGCGAAGACGGCCACGCCAAAGCTCTTGGATCATCAAAGCACCTTGGTGTGTGAATGATTTCACCATGTTTCACTTGAAAATCAACTTTTTCAGTAGATAACTACTATAATAAGGTGACATTCCGTTACATCAAAAAAGGCATCTCTATAGCCTGTAAAAAAATGATGACATTTCCAGGCACTTTTGTGGCGCTGTTTTTGATCCGCTTCCAACACCTGGCGCGAGTATGTCAGGCCTGGGGGTTTTGTGAACTTTTGGACACCTGGAGATACGGTGATTTTGTTGGAAAAAAAACATAGAACTGGAGAAAGATGTGGATAAGTGAAACTGTTTGGATAGACTTCATGTTTTCAAACCCATTTTTGTGCCAGGGTGTCCCAAATCCTGCATGAGAAGTTCGATTTGCTGATCACTTTGATCATTGGAAGAATCAAAGTTCGACTGTGAAGAAAATGCACAGCCTCGTCTCGAAATCAGGTATCCATCGCACAGAACTGCATCTTCCCCATTATCTCATGGCCATCGCGTGCGAAAAACACGGTAAATCCCGTGTTTTGGGACTATCATTTTCAATTACAGTATGATCTATCAAAAAAAAAACGTAAAAATCCCATCAAATTGGATATCAACTGGTGATATCCCCACCATAAACTCAATGATTCTCACAAATTACCCTCTGGTCCACGGCAAGCTGGAAAATATCCCGTTTCATAAGCTTCCCATGACTGTAAAATCTCCATGCATAAACTATTTTCGATTAGCATGTTTGATTGCCGATTAGGATACTCATAGCTCAAAAACCCCAACCAATTAACATAGACCCGGGCAAGCCGGCGGCGGAAGTTTCCCAAAGATAAATGACCTATAGTTCAAAGACAACCTGTCCCGACCGTGTCCTTCCCTCGACGCTCCACACCTCACACTGCACACTGCACTCTTCGCACTCCAAACTTCAAACTTCACACTCCACACTTCACACTTCACACTCCACACTTCTCACTTCTCACTGCTTCCTTCACACTCCAAACCTCACACTTCACACTTCACACTGCGCTCTTCGCACTCCAAACTTAAACTTCACACTCCACACTGCACACTTCACACTCCACACTTCACACTTCTCACTTCCCACTGCTTCCTTCACACTTCACACTTCACACTGCACTCTTTACGCCCCACACTTCACACTGCTCTAAACCTACGTGGAACAAAAAAACACTAATGCGACAAAATGGAGAAAATCTGCTGACAAATCACTGTGGCAGCCTTCATGCAGCCACTCCAAGACGATTTACGAGATCCAGCTGCAAAAGACAATAGTATTACGAATGCAGCCACAGCACGAAGCAACCTTGACGCAGCCATTACAATGCGATCTGCAGAGACTGAGTTGCAAAACACAATAGAACTACGCGCAACGGCGTCGGAAATTGTAGCTCCAAAACCGGATCTCGACGCCAGAGCGAAAAAAAGACGATTTTGAAGCACTTTTGAAAAGGATTTTTAGAAGGAAAATCACTAGCGCCAAAATGGAGAAAATCTGCTGACAAATCACTGTCGCAGCCTTCATGCAGCCACTCCAAGACGATTTACGAGATCCAGCTGCAAAAGACAATAGTATTACGAATGCAGCCACAGCACGAAGCAACCTTGACGCAGCCATTACAATGCGATCTGCAGAGACTGAGTTGCAAACCGCAATCCCATTTACATTGCGGGAACGATCCTACAGTTGCAAAGCAGAATGGAATTCCATCGGCAACTCATCCACCAGCAACACTTGCAATCCCATTTACATTGCGGGAACGATCCTACAGTTGCAAATCACAATGGAATTCCATCGGCAACTCATCCACCAGCACCACTTGCAACCCCATTTACAATGCGGGAACGATCCTACAGTTGCAAATCACAATGGAATTCTGTCGACCGCACATGCACGAAAAACAGTTGAAACCCCATTTACAATGCGGAACCGATCCGACCATGATGATCCGACCATGATCCGACCACACACGAGACCGTCTCGCAACCGTCGCACCGCAGAGGTAGATCATCGAGGTTCGGGGACGGACTTTGTATGGAAAAACATAGGGTTTCGTGCATCTGCTATCTCTCAAAAACGCATTTCGTGCGAGACTTCCTTCAAAACTCCATCGGCAACTCCTCCAACCAGCACCACTTGCAACCCCATTTACATTGCGGGAACGATCCTACAGTTGCAAATCACAATGGAATTCTGTCGACCGCACATGCACGAAACACAGGTGAAACCCCATTTACAATGCGGAACCGATCCGAGATCCGCCCATGATCCGAACATGATCCGACCACACACGAGACCGTCTCGCACCCGTCGCACCGCAGAGGTAGATCATCGAGGTTCGGGGACGGACTTTGTATGGAAAAACATAGGGTTTCGTGCATCTGCTATCTCTCAACAACGCATTTCGTGCGAGACTTCCTTCAAAACTCCATCGGCAACTCCTCCGCCAGCACCACTTGCAATGCCATTCTAACTCTTTCTTTGACTAGCTCTTTCCCTGACAGTCTAAAAGTTACAATTAACTCTGTCCCTAACTAACTCTTTCCCTCACTAACTCTTTCTTTGACTAAATCTTTCCCTGATGAACTCTTTCCCTAACTAACTCTTTCCCTCACTAACTCTTTCTTTGACTAACTCTTTCCCTGATGAACTCTTTCCCTAACTAACCTTTCCCTGACTAACTCTTTCTTTGACTAACTCTTTCCCTGACATTCTAAAAGTCCGTAACACGGAAGTTTCTCCCCCTAAACTTCCTTTGATGAATTGGTAACACCTAACCACGATTTTCACACATCTTAAGTCTCATCAACCACAACATGAAAACCATTAACCATTATAACATGAAAACCATAACAGTCATAACATGACATCTATGACCATTAATATCAACTATCCATTAATATATGAACCATAACATAAAAAAAATAACCCATTAACATGAAATGAACACCACATATGCATTAATATCCATTAACTCACATTAACCATCATTAACCACTATAACATCAACCATTAACCCCCATTCACCATGGCGTCCCTTACGGTTCACGTAACGCGTAACGCCTCTTGACTCAGCATTCGAGAGAAGTAGGGTCGCCCTGTGGCCATCTCCAACTCCGCCAGCTCCACCTACCGGTGATTATGATGTGGGTATAGTATGGGTATGTTTATGATATATGTTTACCAACCAGATATGGTTATGATATTTGGTTATGATATGTGGTTATGATATTTGGTTACAATATGATTCTAATATCTGGTTGGTGGTTTCAACCATCTGGTTATGACTAACATAGCTATGGAAAATCCAACAAAAAATCTAATAAATCTAATATGATTATGATTAATAGTTATAATAGAAAATATAATTCTAATGTGGTTATGATATGGTTATAATATATGTTTATGATATATGTTTACCAACGGCTTTACCAACCAGATATGGTTATGATTCATGATATATGGTTATGATATTTGGTTATGATATTTGGTTACAATATGATTCTAATATCTGGTTGGTGGTTTCAACCAACCCTCTGAAAAATGATGGAGTTCGTCCGTTGGGATGATGAAATTCCCAACTGAATGGAAAAATAAAAGCCATGTTCCAAACCACCAACCAGATATGGATATGATATGGTTATGATATTTGGTTATAATATAGTTGTAATATGGTTGGTTAATGGTTGGTGGATGGTTGGTGAATGGATGTTAATTGTGATGAAACTCTGGAAAATGATGGGATATGAGTTCCAATGGGGATATCATGGCAGTATACCACCACAATGGGATTTATTGGGCTCAGATGATCATAGGGATACAATGGGATACAATATGGATAATGGGGATATCAACAGATATATTATATATTGGCAATTGTTCTATTGCCCTTCTCATTTCTTGATTCATCTTGCATGCACAATTCATGTACGTTGAAGAAAAAAAACATCACGTCAAAGTACTCCAGAAATTATCTGTGTCTGGATCTCCCAGTTCATCCCCATTATATCATAATTACATCCCATCATATCGCCATTAATCTGAGTTTACCTGCAAATAGGATCAATTACTGTACCCTCAATTCCGATAGATAAAATCATCATTTTCCGATGAAAATTGCCTATTATTTTGGGCATGTTCAGGTACCAAGGCCATACCCTCAGTTTTACTGAGTTTGCTCTTGAACATCACCATGTTTAATGGGATTTAATGTCAACCCTGGATTAATAAACCCCAAACGATTGTTTAATTGGGAGGGTACCATTAAAAAGTATCAGATGAAATGACTATTGGAGGAGTACCCCCCTAATTAATAAACCATGGTTAATGGGAAGATCATCTAGGAATGGTACTAATTAAACCATAATCATCATTAAACCATGGTTTAGCAAAATCCGGCATTGACATGATCATTTCTCCCTTGGACCCTTGCCCTGCCCTGGCTTCAACCAGACTGGCGACCTGCAGCGCTCCCTCGTCGCAGAAGCACAAGCCCTCAGGATCCGCCAGCATCCGCGAGAACTGCCCCAGGTCGCAGCCATCGCGGCTATCGCGGAAGCCGCTGAAAAAGGTGCCCCAGTGGTAGCGGCGAGCCATGTATTCGTACTCCTGGGATGGACACATGGAGATTTCATTGGGATGGGGGAATCCAGCCTCTGGTAAACATACAAAAAACTATGGAAAATCCTATTTTTAATGGGAAACTCACTAAAAATTACCATTTTCAACAGCTATGTTAAATTACCAGAGGGTAATGGGGAGAACTCTTGGCTCGGAATTCTGGTATTGAAATCTGAGTGGGGATATTTGATGAGGAAATGATCACAACTTTATATTAGCCAGTCACATTTGCGGATGTCAGGATGTCACAGGGATATGATATGGGCATGTTTATATATTTTGGGAATGAAACATGCTGCTCTAAACCATGGGATAGAAAGCATTATGGGTAGCCTATTTTGAGACAAACCATGTCACCATGTCCAACACTGACAACTGGGCTTCAAAAAGATTTAATGCTAACAATTACAATCATCATAATAATGATCATACCAATAATAATAACAATAACAATGATCAAAATGAAAATGATGATTAAAACAATATTAGTATACAATAATATACAGTAATAGTAATATTTTAGCAATAAGAGCATAATAATATCAATAATCATAGTCAAAAAGAATAGATATTAACATTATTTTATAATCACTACATATATATATATATATACAGATATATAATCTAATATCGCAATAATAGACTAATCATATCAATATCTATCAATATCGTTATCAATATCTTCGGATGTTCCCCGTCCTTGTAACAGTGACCACAACTGGACAGCACAAACGGAGCACCACAAAAATGCTCCAAATTGAGTTTATCTCTGATCAGAAGTCCCAACATACAGCCATGCTCAAATCAGAAAACACTGTTTTTCCACTACGCCTGCGGAAGCTCCATGGTGCCATCAACATAGGCATGGGTTGTCAAAGCAAAGTAGTGATGGAACGTGCTTTGTGCAAGCTTTGCACTACAAAGTAGTACTGGGAAGTACTTTGTGCAACTTTGTAGTACAAAGTAGTACTGAGAAATACTTTTTGCAAGCTTTGTTGTACAAAGTAGTACTGGGAAATACTTTTTGCAAGCTTTGTAGTACACAGTAGTACTGGGAAGTAGCTTGTGCAAGCTTTGTAGTACAAAGTAGTACTGGGAAGTGCTTTGTGCAAGCTTTGTAGTACAAAGTAGTACTGGGAAGTGCTTTGTGCAAGCTTTGTAGTACAACGTAGTACTGGGAAGTGCTTTGTGCAAGCTTTGTAGTACAAAGTAGTACTGGGAAGTGCTTTGTGCAAGCTTTGTAGTGCAAAGTAGTACTGGGAGAGCTGGGTAAGCTGGCCAATTAAAATCAATTGTAAATGGAAATCTCTAGAAAAAACAGTTTTTTTGCTGATTTTCTGGTGCTCCTTTTGTGGTCTCTGATTGTGCTTTCTGGTGCTTCATTTGTGCTCTCTGATTGGACTTGCTGGTGCTCCGTTTTGGCAAAACCTCTGGTCTCTCTGGTGCTCCGTTTGTGGTCTCTGATTGTACTTTCTGGTGCTTCGTTTGTGCTCTCTGATTGGACTTGCTGGTGCTCCGTTTTGGCAAAACCTCTGGTCTCTCTGGTGCTCCGTTTGTGGTCTCTGATTGTACTTTCTGGTGCTTCGTTTGTGCTCTCTGATTGGACTTGCTGGTGCTCCGTTTTGGCAAAACCTCTGGTCTCTCTGGTGCTCCGTTTGTGGTCTCTGATTGTACTTTCTGGTGCTTCATTTGTGCTCTCTGATTGGACTTGCTGGTGCTCCGTTTTGGCAAAACCTCTGGTCTCTCTGGTGCTCCGTTTGTGGTCTCTGATTGTACTTTCTGGTGCTTCGTTTGTGCTCTCTGATTGGACTTGCTGGTGCTCCGTTTTGGCAAAACCTCTGGTCTCTCTGGTGCTCCGTTTGTGGTCTCTGATTGTGTTTTTTTTTGCAAAGCGCACACGGCGCCAAGGACAGCCGAAATTGGCCAACTTTACCGTGGACAGGCTGTCTCCCAAAGGCGTTTTTCGGCACCTTTCCTGGTGCTCCGTTTGGTCCTTTCTGGTGCCTCTGCTGGTGCTCCGTTTGTGGCCTCTCCTTGTGCTTTTTTTTTGATTTTTACTTTGCATTTTTGCATCAATCAACATTAAACTATGTCCGATTTACTGGCATGAGTTTAGGTTTAGGATTTAGGGTTGAGGATTTTGCATGGCCGACCATACCGTGTGACTGACCGCAACATATCATAGAATCAGATCCATGCGGCCCATGGCCCAAATCACTTTTGAATTCAAATGATCACACAACACAACCTATGCCACATGTCTGGGATGTCAAAGCAAAGGGATGCCAAAGCAAATGGATGTCACAGCCAATGGGATGTCAAGGCAATGGGATGTCAAAGCAATACAGGGGATCCCAGTCTGGTAACTCTGGGGGGGAGACCAATGAGAGAATTGGAGACAGGACAGCACCTTAGAGAATGACATGTGATATGGTGGTAGGATTCTTGGAGGGAGAATCATGAAAAGAATGATGAGCTGGACACCAACTCCGAGCCACATGATGAAACAAATGCCAAGGAAAAGGGGAACAAGACATAAAGGGTTAGAAAGCACCAAATGGAATGATGAAATTTCTTACCTAGGCTCCGAAAAGTTAATGTCATTCTGGGCTATTTTCCTGGTGCTTCATTTTGCTTCTCTGATATGTGGAAATCCATTATTTGGCTGTTACAAGGGGGGGGGAACATCCGAATCAATCAATATCTATTAAACGATCATTTTTCATAGCGTGTTTTTAATGAAGGTCGGAATGGTGCGGAGTCCTTGTCCCAGTCTTTGGAGGTGCCTTGAAACCCCAGGTGCTTGGCAAAACGCAGCAGCTCGCCACGGCCCAACCTAGCAAAGCCCCGTTGCGATGCCGCAAGGCTGCCGGAGAAGTAGGGAAATGCTTAAAAATCTGGCGAATTTTTTCTTGAACATCTTGAGGAAACTTGGGAAAATCTGGCAACATCAACCACTGGATTTGATGAATCGCCACTTCTGTTCGGAAATTTTGAGAACCCACTGGATTTGGGAAGAAAACAAGATGAAGCCCACGAACCCGAATGCTCACACGTATGTTAATGGTACAGATGTCAAAACACATGGTTATGCAGTCACGCACAATACCTTTCTGCAATAGTTTATTTGAACAGTCTTGTACATGTTTCCCTGGCTACCAGTCTGCAGTGTGGAGTGTAAAGTGTAGAGTGTGGAGTGTGGAGTGTGAAGTAAGGAGTGTGGAGTGTAAAGTGTGGAGTGGGGAGTGTAGAGTGTGTAAAGTGTAGAATGCGGAGTGTAAAGTGTAGAGTGTGGAGTATGGAGTGTAAAGTGTAGAGTGTGGAGTGTGGAGTGTAAAGTGTGGAGTGTGGAGTGTAAAGTGTAGAGTGTGGAGTGTGGAGTGCAAAGTGTGGAGTGTAAAGTGTGGAGTGAGGAGTGTAGTAAAGTGGAGTGTAAAGTGGAAAGCGTGGAGTGTAAAGTGTAAAGTGTGGAGTGTAGAGTGTATAGTGTAGAGTGTAAAGTGTAGAGTGTGGAGTGTGGGGTGTAAAGTGTGGAGTGTAAAGTGTAGAGTGTGGAGTGTAAAGTGTGGAGTGTAAAGTGTGGAGTGAGGAGTGTAGAGTGTGGAGTGTGGAGTGTAAAGTGTGGAGTGTGGAGTGAGGAGTGTGGAGTGTGAAGTGTGGAGTGTAAAGTGTGGAGTGTGGAGTGTAAAGTGTGGAGTGAGGAGTGTAAAGTGTGGAGTGTAAAGTGTGAAGTGTAAAGTGTGAAGTGTAAAGTGTAAAGTGTGGAGTGTGGAGCGTAAAGTGTAGAGTGGAGTCTGTAGAGTGTGGTGTGTAGAGTGTGGAGTGTGGAGTGTAAAGTGAGGAGTGTAAAGTGTGGAGTGAGGAGTGTAAAGTATAAAGTGTGGAGTGTGGAGTGCACAGTAAAGCGTGGAGTGTGGAGTGCGGAGTGTGGAAAGTGTAGAGTGTGAAGTGTGGAGTGTAAAGTGGGGAGTGTGGAGTGTAGTGTGGAGTGAGGAGTGTAAAGTGTGGAGTGAGGAGTGTAAAGTGTGGAGTGCGAAATGTGGAGTGGAAAGTGTAGAGTGTGGTGGGTAGAGTGGAGTGTGGAGTGTAAAATGTAAAGTGTAGAGTGTAAAGTGTAGAGTGTGGAGTGTGGAGTGTAGAGTGTAAAGTGTGGAGTGTAAAGTGTAGAGTGCGGAGTGTAGAGTGTAAAGTGACGATTGTAAAGTGTGGAGTGAGGAGTGTAAAGTGTGGAGTGTGGAAAGTGTGGAGTGTGGAGTGTGGAGTGGAAAGTGTGGAGTGTGAAGTGTGGAGTGTAAAGTAAGGAGTGTGTAGTGTAAAGTGTGGAGTGTGGAGTGTAAAGTGTAGAGTGCGGAGTGTGGAGTGTAAAGTGTAGAGTGATGAGGGAGGAGTGGAAAGTGTAGAGTGTAGTGTAAAGTGTGGAGTGTGGAGTGTAAAGTCTCAGGTGAGGAGTGAGGAGTGTAAAGTGCAAAGTGTAAAGCGTGGAGTGTAAAGTGTAGAGTGTGGAGTCTAAAGTGTAAATTGTGGAGTGTGGAGTGTAAAGTGTAGAATGTGGAGTGCGGAGCTTCCCCCATAGACACGGCGACGCCACAGGAAAACCAGAGACTCGAGACGAGACACGTGGGTGCAACAAAACGAGCATTTCGTGCGAGACTTCCTCCAATTTTCATATTTTCCACACGTTATCAAACAGGTTGGAATGTCACAAAGTGCCACGCCTGCCTTGCAAAACGACATGACAACCTGCTTGGACACATTCGAATAGGAGATATTTTCCAGCTTCCCCCATAGACACGGCGACGCCACAGGAAAACCAGCGTCTCGAGACAAGACACGTGGATGCAGAAAAAACCAGCATTTCGTATACGAGACTTCCTCCAATTTTGGCATTTTCGACACATTATCAAACAGGTTGGAATGTCACAAAGTGCCACACCTGCCACGCAAAACGACATGACAACCTGCTTGGACACATTCGAAGAGGAGATGTTTTCCAGCTTCCCCTATAGACACGGCGACGCCGCAGGAAAACCAGCGACTCGAGACAAGACACGTGGATGCAGAAAAACCAGCATTTCGTACGAGACTTCCTCCAATTTTGACATTTGCGACACATTATCAAACAGGTTGGAATGTCACAAAGTGCCACGCCTGCCACGCAAAACGGCATGACAACTTGCTTGGACACATTCGAAGAGGAGAGGTTTTCCAGCTTCCCCCATAGACACGGCGACGCCACAGGAAAACCAGCGACTCGAGATAAGACACGTGGATGCAGAAAAACCAGCATTTTATACGAGACTTCCGGCAATTTTCACAGTTGGCAACGTGACAAAAGGACAGGTTTTGCAGCTTCCCCCATAGACACGGCGAAGCCACGGGATAACCAGAGACTCGAGACGAGACACGTACGAGCACCAAAACGGGCATTTCGTGCGAGACTTCCTCCACTTTTCACACTTTGTAGCTTCAAAATCGACGTTTTCCTACGAGTTTTCCTTAGAACCTGAAAATTTGCAACCTCAAAATCGATGTTTCGTGCGAGGCTTCCGTCAATTTTCAGCACATCGCACTAAATGCCACGACTGCCACGGAATTTGCACCTTGTCGCCACTTGACGCAGCCCTGCCAATGCGATTTGCAAAAAACACGCAACACGACACGTCTAAAGTGCTGCGCCTGCCACGAAAAATGACGATGGACACGTCCAAAGTGCTGCGCCTGCCACGAAAACTGCAACACATCTTCTGAAAACGTCGCAAAAGTATTGCGCCTGCCACGCAAAAGGACTTTCGACACGTTGCAGAACACGTCTGAATGTCACGAAGTGCCACGCCTGCCACGCGAAACGAAGCAACGACACGTCTGAAACCTCCAAAAAGGACCACCTCTGCAAAACTTCCCATAGGCACGGCCATACGGGGATCGCGCGGACGGTTGCGGACGGTTGCGGACGGTTGCGACCACAAACGCAACGTCTAGCGAACACACCCTCAACCCCCAGACCCCCAGAGTGAAACGGGAACCCTTGCTACGCATTCGGGAAAAAACATGTGAAATATCGGAAAATGGCTACCATTTTCCAATAACATCCCCATTACCATCTGGTTATTTAACAGTTTGCCATGGAAAATCCACCCATTTTTAATAGGTATTAATGGGCCATCTATACCATGGCTATGCTAAATAACCAGATGGTAAATCATCATTTTAAAGATGATCGGTAACATAAACTGTTCCAAACAGCTCTGAATTTCCACCAATGCAGTTTGTTTCCCGGGGAAAGCACTGGGTTTTGGGGATTTACACACCATGTTTAGACAAAATCCCATATTTTGTTCACGCTTTCATAATCTGATCAGCGTCCACATCAGCTCACTTCTTCCCCACGAGCCTGCCATTTCTGTTGATGTCAGCCCAAATGAAGAACTCCTGGAGCATCAGCTACAGAGTTCTATGACGACACAGAAAATTATGGGATGTCAACTTACCAAATGGTTATGACTAACATAGCTATGGAAAATCCATTGTAAATGGAGGTTATAATGGGACCAGAGGATATATCAACTTCTAAAAAATTGTGATATCACAATTGAACCTGTGAGCCATTGGGATATCAACTAAAAACGGGTGATTTATGGTGCACTTTATGCACATGTTGTTCCATGTGTTTTTTTCGTGTCCGTCCGTGTTTTGCCATGGCCTGACCTGTTTTTCGACTTTGCACCGCAGATTCAGGCCACGTAATCAGATGAATATCTCATCTCATCTCCTACTGTGATCATGAGATATTATATATCTCATGATCACAGTAGGAGATGAGATAAGATATTCATCTGATTATGTGGCCTGAATTGATATATATCGGATATTTCCATATAATGGTAAATATGGATGTTCATCATTACCATATTAATTGGATATTACCATTCTGAATATCGGACTCAAATATGGCCGAAGATATCACCAGTTCCATGTTGGGCTTATCCTCACAAGACATATTTTCAGAGGTGATCTGGATGACCCCCAAAAAAAGCGGTTGCTTCCCCAATCTCCCAATCTTATTGGCTGAACCCAAAGTTCCTGGGACATCAAATCACCATATCAGAATGGTACGATCTGGTAAACAAACATAGCTATTAAAAATGACCATTTATATTTGATTTACCCAATAAAATGGTGATTTACCCATAGTTGTGTTAGTTTACCAGAGGGTACATTTTGACATCACAGTCGCTCACAATGCTGTGGACAGTCTCTCACTAATGTGTCAAACTTGGGATACCCACTTGTTTTTGCTCATCATGTTCAGCCATATTATAAGCTCAAGCACTCATATTACCAATCATATAGTAATAATATGCAATAATGATATCAACCAATCATATTAACCAACTAATTATAATATATAATTGGTAATCATGAACATATCAACCAATCTAATATGGGGGTTTCCATAAATGTGGGTACCCCCACGAACATATTACCCTCCACGAACCGTGGGATCCTTGACCAGGTCGTCGCGTGGCAGCTGTTTTGGAGCTGGAACACGGAGGTTCGACAGCATCGTGGCCAGCTCCATGTCGTTGCTGTAAGCGTCACCTGGAACGAAACGTCAAAACGGGGATGGCTGTGATGGTTTACATCAAAAAATCTGCGTTGTTTGAAAAACATCCATTGTTTTCGCAGAAAATATGAAGTTTCGATTATATGTGAAACATGTTGTTTCACAATCATATTGGTTTCACACCCAAATTCTATTCCAAATAAATTCTCAGCGTTGCCAGATTTATCCTTCCTTCTTTGGGCCAAACAAATTCACAATGCATTCGTCTGACAATCTGGAGACAAGCAGCTGTCTTCATCAGCCAGCAGCTCTGCAAATTGACGGCCTCACTGCTCCAGATGTTGAGGGATACAGATTGGGGTTCTACAATCCTTCAAAATGCCATAAAACACTGATGTTGTCAGTTCCTCAATTTTTGCTGTAGCACTGTTGCACCTTGTTTTCTTCAAAACCTATATGGAAACCGTGCTGTGGACATTAAGCCTCCGGCGACTTGCACCAAGGGTTGCATTCCTACAGGTCATCAGTTTTGCAAAGATGTTCAATGTATACAAGGATCACATGATTATCATGATCAAAAAAAATGAAAATCTGACAGGATCGTTTGCAAAGTGATCTCAGATTTCACTTGGGACAACTCGCCAAGATTTCGCCATCTCACAAGGCGAGCACGAAAAACGAAACAACATAAGCAACTCGCGACGAAACGCTTCAAGCTGGTCACATATGAATCTTTGTCAGGAAAGTGTTCTGACAACGCAAAGACTTCGAAAAAAAATCTTAACTAGACATTGGGCCAAGCACTGTTCCATGATCTTCTGTAGTGATATTTCGAAACCGGAAGTTGCACCACACAGTGGTGCACAACATGTGGGTGCCTTGGATGCATGCCAAGGATCCAGTTGTAGGACCGGCAAAGAACGGCGTACTCTTTGTCCCACTCTGCTTCACCACCTTCGAACCCCAGCAGCCAAGCCATTCTCAATAGTTGGTTGCTACCTCAGGCGGAAGTCATCACATGAGTTTTGCCCAAATGTGATACATGTGTGAGAAAATATGCACACACATTGCGAAGGAAAAGAATGAGCATTTACATGAATGATCATTGATTTATCATTATACATCTATTGTTTTAACTATCTATCATTATTTCTATCTAGTTTCTGTCTGCCTATCTATATGCATAGGATCAAGCTACAGATCAGGGAGTTTGGTCCTCCGTCAGCCCGACTCCTTGATCCATACCTTGTATTGATGACTTGTACCCGTGTGTCTGTCTATGTGTTTTCGTATTTATGATTATGTGTATCTTTGCGCCCAAAAAAAATGTATCTGTATATATATACATATATATATATATATATATGTGTGTGTACATCCTTCAAGCAGCTCCCAAATCGCATGTCATAATTCTCATCACCTCACAAACACATCTTTGTCATGGCTTGAAAATAGGGTACCCCAAGATCCACTGGTTCATAATCATGTTGTTCAAAATAGGATAACTGGTTGGTGGTATTTTCAACCCCTCTGAAAAATGATGGAGTTCATCCGTTGGGATGATGACATTCCCAACTGAATGGAAAAATAAAAGCCATGTTCCAAACCACCAACCAGATATCTCATTAACCATTTTTTACGTTTTTTCCAGGTTTTGCTGATCACCTTTTAGTCACCTTTTTTTCAGGTTTTAATTCCCCAACATCGACATCAAAACTACCACGATCAAATTCATAACACTATTAACCACTATTAACCACCATTATTGTTGAAAATAGGGTACCCCAAGATCCACCACTTACTCATAATTTCCCCTTGGTCGTGGGTCGCTTTGAACTGTGGCATTCAGGTGCCACCAGCGGCCAAGGCAGCCGTGCGACTCAAATAGTTCGTCACGTAGCCGCCCAACGCATTGAAGAGACATGCCAAAAGTTCGGATCTGGACACGGAATCAGGGTGAAGCTTGTGAAGCTTGTGAAGTTTGCTGCAAAAATGTTGTGGCCACGAAATCAGACCCTTTCCATGTCTATCTTTCGTGTGCAACGGCACGATAAAAATGGATGTTGTGAGACGGCCTTGAAGTCACCTTCTTCTTCGCACGGGGATTCTTGTGAGCCTCACAAAGTGAGGATGAAGGGCCTTGCACGATCACAACCACCTGCCCTCAGTCCAGCGTATGGGCTTACTTCCCAAGAGTTTAGCTTTGTACTCCAAAGGATCTCATTTATCCACATTTAAGTGGTTTCTGAAACTCAGGGACGCAAAAATCATCCAAAGAAGGCTTTGAGGTACCCCACTGACTCAAAAATTGCCGTTCAATAGGTGCGTCTCAGCTCGTGGGGGATACTGGGATAACTAAATGATATACATTATATTTTATCTGTATACACATAATATATATATATATGTATATAGATACATGTGTATATATATATATGTATATATATATGTATGTATGTATGTATGTATGTATGTATGTATGTATGTATATGTATGTATATGTATGTATATGTATGTATATGTATGTATATGTATGTATATGTATGTATATGTATGTATATGTATGTATATGTATGTATATGTATGTATGTATGTATATGTATGTATATGTATGTATATGTATGTATATGTATGTATATGTATGTATATGTATGTATATGTATGTATATGTATGTATATGTATGTATATGTATGTATATGTATGTATATGTATGTATATGTATGTATATGTATGTATATGTATGTATGTATGTATGTATGTATGTATGTATGTATGTATGTATGTATGTATGTATGTCTATATCTATGTATGTATGTATGTATGTATGTATGTATGTCTATATCTATGTATGTATGTATGTATGTATGTATGTATGTATGTCTATATCTATGTATCTATATATATACATATATACATATATATAGATACATATATATATATAGATAGATACATATATATATACATATATACATATATATAGATACATATATATATATACACATATATACACACATTGAATATAGATAGTTTTGAAAAAAATAACGGACACTGAAAATGTGGCACCCCAGATGTCTCCCCGCGCCTTGACGCGTTGGGCCGCGGCTTTGACGGCACGTCGCACCTTGGCGGCTTCGAAGTCGGCACCTGGACGAGGCAGAACGGTGAAGGTGGGGGCCATGGGGATTCTATAGGGGAAATGATGGGGATATCATGTTTATATAAGGAGATAACATCATAAGGATATAAACCATAGATATAATGTTTATATATGTTTATATGGGGAAAAACAAATAATGATGAGGATAATCATGGGTAACATCATGGTTGATGGGAAAATCATGGGGAATACCTTTAAAAAAATAGCTAAATATCATAGGGATATAACGGGCAATATTCAAAATGATGGCTGGACATACTGAGGTATTTATATGGGGGTTTCCTAAAATAGTTGTATCCCTAAATCGTCCATGAAATATTTTCGGATTTGTATACCCCAAAATATAGTGATGTTGATCAGGGAAATGGTGATTTAACAATGGATTTTGAGGTAACTTATTTCAGACAAACCCTGATCTGGCTGGTGAAAATGGTCAATGCCAACACCGGATTAACATCTACCCTGGTTGATCAAAAACCCACAAGTTCCCCCAGTGATAATCAGGTACTTCAATGGTAACCTCCGCCAATTGAACGAAGAGGTCAGGGGTAAAATCTGGCTTGACATTGACGAAGGTTGACATTAGTTGACAGGTCATACTGCTCATTTGGGATCCAAGGGAACCCCCGGCCTGCTTGAAGGCCTTGCAGCTCTTTAGGAACCAACGAATTTGAAGATCGCCTGCAGCAAATCTGAACCAAATTACAGTACACACACATACTAGGAATATATATATATATATATTATTATTATTATTACTATTATTATTATATATCATATCATATCATATTATAGTATATTATTATACCATATCATATCATATCATACCATATCATACCATATCATATCATATTATTATATTATATTATATTATATTATATTTTATTATATTGTATTATATTAGATCATATTATATTATATTGTATTATATTGTATTATATTATATCATATCATATCATATTATATTATATTATTATATTATATTATATTATATTATATTATTATATTATATTATATTATATTATATTGTAAAATATTATATTATGTTATACTATATTATATTGTATTATATTATATTATATTGTATTATATTATATTACATTATATTGTATTATATTATATCATGGTTATGTTATGTTGTGTTGTGTTATGTTATGTTATATATATACCAGTTATATCAAGTTCAAAGTTGCAATTCGTCCCAGATTCAACTTCAGACCTACGCCTCGAGGACTTCTCTGCTGTTCCAAATGTTTCTCAATCGCATTGGCACTTTCATTCCTCAGCGTGTCTTCGATTAATCCTGCTTCCTCCAGTCCACTTCTCGGCCTCCTCTCAGCCTGCCACTGACTTGGCTCAACCACACACATCGCAATCTTCGACACGAAAAACACATAAAAGCACCACATTTTTGACTCTATTCAAATCTCTCCATGTTCCCTCTGCAATTCTGAACTGTGCCTTTGGAGAGGGCGGCTTCAATACCTGATGTGTGGCGTAAGGTCACCGAAAAAGGCATCAACCAGCACACGAAACGTGTCTCGTTTGGCCTGCGATGAGCTGGAAGCTGCTGAACTTGAGGCTTTGGCCTGACAGAATGAGGGGTTCTGTCCATGTTGGGAAGATGATCAGTCATCATCACATGTTCTATTTACATAGTTGTTTTAAGGTTCTTTTAGGGTCATATACCATATCAGTATACTCCATTTAATTTGCAATTTGGTGGACCTCAGCAAAACTTCTTCTTGGACAAACTCATAGCAAATGTTTCAATGTTTCAACAGCCCGTCAAACTAAGTCAACTATCTTTTTGATCGATTCTGGCTGACAGTTATGCTAGGTGGCGTGCAAATGGGATGTTTAAAACCGAAAACGGATGGAAGTGGGATATATACATGTATGTGTGTGTATGTGTGTATGTGTGTATGTGTGTGTATGTGTGTATGTATGTATGTATGAATGTATGAATGTATGAATGTATGAATGTATGAATGTATGAATGTATTTATGTATGTATGTATGTATGTATGTGTGTGTATATGTGTATGTGTGTGTGTCTATGTATGTATCTATGAATGTATCTATCTATGTATCTATGTATCTATGTATCTATGCATCTATGAATCTATGTATCTATGCATCTATGTATGTATCTATGTATCTATGTATCTTTGTATCTATGTATCTATGTATCTATGTGTCTATGTATCTATGTATCTATGTATCTATGTATTTTTGCATCTATGTATCTATGCATCTATGTATCTATGTATCTATGTATCTATGTAGCTATGTATCTATGTATCTATGTATCTTTTGTATCTATGCATCTATGTATCTAAGTATCTATGTATGTGCGTATGTACGTATGTACATATGTACGTATGTACGTATGTAGTTATGCATCTATGTATCTATGTTTCTTTGTACCTATGCATCCATGTATCTATGTATGAATGTATGTATGTATGTATGTATGCATGTATGTATGTATGTATGTAGATATGTAGATATATATTTTTAAAAAAAATGTACATATAGTATAGATATTCATTGTCTATTTGCTTATATATATAGTGTATCTATATTTGAATCGTGTATGTATGTTTATATATATATAGTGTATATATATATGTATATATATATAAAGAGGATTATGTTTTTACTTTTCTTTTTGTGCTTTTTGCCATCTGAAATCTTCAATCTATCCAGCCGGAGCTGTGCCTGGCCTTCGCTTTGGGCGAGGATGGTGACTGCAGGGAATGGTTCAGCAACCATAAACAGCGCAACAAATCTGACCCAATCACATCACATCTGAATCTGGTTCCAACAAAGCTAAGCAGTCGGATTCTCATTGCTATGCAACTTCATTCCATGTTCTTCCTCGGAATTTCAGCTTCAGCCGTCAGATTTCCCCACCTTTGGCGCAGCTTTGGCCTGGGATCAAAATCATCTTCAGGGCATCCGGAAAGTTTGCCAGGTGGGATTCAGGCGGTGTTTCACGGCGTTTCCTAGCGTTGGTTCGCCTATTTCCCAGTTTATGCCGTCGTAAAAATGGCGAGCGCTTGGGTCTCCCCCAAAAATATCGTTTGCTATCTGGGGCTTATGGTAGCGTAATGTTTTCCCCAAACAGTGTACGGTTTGGGGTTCTTAATGCTTTCTTAAGGTGTCCGCCTTGGTGTTGGATGGTGTGTCCGCCTTCCGGAGGTCTTGTCCCCCCTGGTCTCCCATTTTGTTTCCCTTTGTTGGATGGTGCGTCCGCCTTCTCGGGGGTCTTGTCTCCCCTTGTCTCCCATTGTGCCGCTTCTTTTTTCCCTGTCTTTGTGGGCACAGTTTCCGCGTCCGGGAGGGCCGTGTCTTTGTGGGCACAGCAGCAGCAGCAGCAGCAGCAGCAGCAGTAGCAGTCGTCCTTCAGTAACATGGTGTTTCCCTGCCGGGAGCCGCCTTTTTGAGGGATGGTCAGCAGGAGCAGCAGGAGGAACAGTAGCTGCAGCAGCAGCAGCAGCTAATTTGTTGCAAAGATTTTCTGTTTCTAGGGTTTCGGACAAAACATGTTTCTAAGCGAAGAAAAAGAGAAAAAGAAAACGGGTTAACGGGCTAACCATTCTGCACCAAATCATCCTCATTCTAAAACAGTCAATTAGCACCATACGCTCGCCACACAGGGCTGTGCCATCCAGAATCCATCCACCACACACATGCGTCTTCAGCCTCCATGTCCTGATCCTCTTCTTCATCCATTGCAGCCGCAGGCTCTTCCTCATCACTGCTCATGTCTGCTGCTCTTCTCTGCGGCAGCCTCACTCCTTTGCGGCTCTCGTGGGATGCCCGAGCAACCGTTGCGCAGAGGTTGCGGTGCCAGTAGAGATGCGGCCATAAGCAACACTCTAAACCTTCGGTCTCGATGGATCGAAGGGGCCGCTTGCGCTTCTGAACCCGATTGCCGAACTTGCTGAGGAACTCCTGGTGCTTCTCTAGGATCTCTGTGTAGGCGCTGAGGAACTCAAAGGCTTCCTTGGCCGCTCGCCGATCCCGGCGCCTCCGCAGTGCTGCAATTTCTGTCTCCACACTGCGTTCCTTCCATGCAAAAGCCATCATGGCATTGTGAACTCTATACCCATTGGGGACCCTTTCCACGAAGCCGATGTCAGTCTCCAACGGCTTTGTAGCACCCGCGGCTTCAAATTTCGCAGAGGGGCCGGCACGTGTTCAGGTGCTTGCACCAACTCTCAATCATCTTGCCCTTGTCATCCGCTGGGCGCGGCAAGTCCGTGTCATTGCGAGCCACGTGCCCGACCTCCCCACAGGCTTCCGTCACAGCCGCCTTCTCTGCTGCTTCTGCGTCGTCACCTGCTCTTGCAAGAAGCTTCTCAGGAAAGAAGAATTTTCTCCGCGGGACCCGTTGGTCTCTGCGCACCTGCGCCTCGTACTCCAACCCCTCTTTCTCATTGAGTGTCACACTGACTTTCTGTGCAGCAGATGTGGCTCCCACGCTTCCTTGGGCTCTGCCTTTTTGCGATACTCTCTTGCAGCTGCCTCGCCGACAAACAGCTGGACCCTCTCCAAGGCAGAATTGAAGACAGCGCGGTTGCTAGGTTACATGGCCTTAGCAGCATCATGGGATACAATGCAATACAAAGAGAGCTTACTGCTTGGCCTAGCAATCTCTTAGCTCGTAGACCCTTATATGCAAATCGCGTGCCGCGCCTCGGGGCGGCATGTGCTTCCCGCGTGCGTTCCCTTCTGCAGAAAAGGCAATGGTGGACTCCTCGGCCTGGCTGCACGCGGGCTGGTTCTCCAGGGCTTGTTGGGTTGAACTGGCAGGAGGCCCCTGCGTGTCCCCTGCATTCTTCGTTCGGCCAGGGGCCTATTTTACCCGCAGGCCGCTTCAACATGGCAGGTCTCTTCAGCACTTTCTGCGACGGCCAGGCCACTCCAGCAGCAAGGTATGCAGCTGCTGGCCGTCGCTTACCATTGAGGCGCATTGCCCCTGGCGCTGGCGGCGGAGGGTAAAGCCTTGCCTTGCCGCTTGAAGGCGGCCACGGAGGGCCTTTCGGTCTCCGATTGCCCTTCATCCGTCTCTTCCTCGCTGCTTTCCTCCTCAGCACCAGGCGCCCCCAAGTTGTCCAGCGGTTCTTCTGAGCTGCCTCGCCGGCCTCTGCAGACGCGGGCAGGGCCATGCTGTCCATGTGGTCCAAGTCTGCCCTGTTCTTGTCCTCCTCTTCCAATGCGGCTTCCAACTCTGCAACGAAGTTGTGGACGTTGAGGTCGTCATCGCTGCTGTTGGATTCGGCGTCTGTGCTGTCGCCGTCTTCCACCATGGGCTTCCTCATCGCTGTCCTCACTTCCGTCACTGGCATCCGCCTGAGGCTTCGACCGACAAGAAAACAGCAAGTGAATATAAAACCGGTTCAACACGATCAGGTGCAAACTACAATTCAAACGCAAGGATATTTCTTTTGATTCAATATGCTTACAACATGCCCCGGCCTCTGGGGGAGCAGCTGGACGTGAGGCCGCAGGCTTCTTCAGCGCAGCAGCGACAGCGCTCGGCAGCAGCCGGTCTTCCTCTGAGGGCGGCGTCGCTTCGATGAGCTGGGAGATTCGTCCTGCCTTGTAGCCGTCCATCTTCAGTTGTTGACGGACCTCTTCCACTGTTCCACCACGGAGTCACAAGCCAGCCACATGGTCCTGGGCGGATTTGTTGCCAGCGCCGCCAAGCGCCTTCGGAGCCGTGGCCGGCAGCAGAGGATGATCAAGTAGTGAATTGATGTCCACAAGACACTTGTCGGAAACGGCTGCAGACACGGAAACAAGTTTCAAACTGCACCCGCTGCAAGACAAGTATATGGCTACTGCGTTCAGCTCAAGTGCCTTTGCCTCTGAGCGATGTGCCGACCTTTGCCTTTCACAGCTTTGTGAAGAGGAACTACATCTTTGCAAGCGAAGCAATGCCCGACCGCAGACTATCTGAAAGAGTCCCGTGGATTCACTTGGCCCTTCGGCGCCGCTCCTTTTTTTACACTAGCAAATCAGATCAGGTCGATCCGCAGATGCACGGCAGTGTCTAAAGGTCAAGTCTTACCAAGCTGTTGCTACAGTGTTTGTCCCTGGCGGCACGTGAATCTTGCTCAATCTACCTTTGCAACATCTTAACAATCAAGCGACACGCCAGGGAAACACTTTCGTGCCCTACGTCGTCGCTTTTTTTCCAGGGGCCGTCCTGTACACGCCCGGCCGCCTCTACAAAACACCATCTACCATCGCCGGCTCACTTCGCAGCCTTGACGCTGGCCGCCGCTGCTGGCTCACCCTGGGATGCCCTAAAGTTGCAGGCATCTGCCGCCACCTCCACGACGTGAACACAAGGACCGTCTTCGCTTGCTTGTTCGGCACCCACTCGTCGCCGATCTTCATCACGTCGGCCACAGCTGTCTCCACCTCCGGGATGTGCGGCAGGAGCTTGAGGGGCAGCAGCCTTGATGTCAAGGGCCAGGAGCTCCTCCTTCTTGAAGCGGCCCGACATCAAGCCGATGCTGCCTTTGGCCTCTTCGACCTTGTCCAGCATGGCCTGCGCGTCCGCTTGGGGCCAGGCCGTGAAAGCGGCCGTCTTGGCTTCTCGCGCCTCGGCCACCGCCTTCTCTTTGGCGGCTTTGTCCTTGTCTTCCTTCTCTCTCTTGGCCTTGGCTTCGCGTTCCTTTCTCGCCGCCTTCTTCTCGCTCGTCTTTGCCTTTTCCATCGACACTCTTGGTAGCATTTCTTGAACTGCGGTGGTGGATTGTTGTGTTATGACAAGGTACTGCCTGGTGTGGTCTCGTGCGGTCTAGTGCGGATGCCGACCAAGTTCAAATACGGACTGTAATCTGAAACCGCTGGTTTTGCTCCAAACAAATAAGACACAGTTCCAAGGAGGCTTGAGAAGTTGTGATGAACGCCTTTTGGTGCATGTCAATGGATCAATCTTTTCCAGCCTTAAATTCCAGTCCCCTGTACATAAGATTAAGAGGTTCTCATCCATTTTGTAGAAAAAATTGTGCCTTTTCAGGTTATGAGTGCTTTGTGCTCCTCTTCCTTCATAGGCATTGTTCCTTCAGTGCCTTCAATGGTCAGGGATTTTCCTCCATTCTAGGTTCTCCTGCGCTTACTTTCGCTTTCCTTCGCTTATCGCGATTAAAGACCATGATGCTGAGGCAAGGTTGCCGACTAAATGAGATCCTGTCCCAATCTCCCATGCCCGGAATCAGCATGGATGCGGTTGGATCGCGCTCGTTCCCGTCCTTCCTTTCTTTTTTTTCGTTTGGTCTTCCTTTTCTGAGCAACAAAACATAGGCAACAAAAAACCAGCTTAAAACATCACCTCATCACCAGCTTAAAACGTGTTTTCAAGGTGGGCTTGCTGGGTTAGCCTTGGGCATCCCATCCACCGGAGGATGTTTCGATCGCCTTCGGAGAGCCAGCCGCTGGAGCTTTTGCTGAGACTTTTGCATCCGGAAAAAAGCAACCAGCCGATTGTGTTTCTCAAAAAAGGATGGAAAACAAGGTTGGCAATGAAGTTTAATGAAGTTTAATGAAGTTTAATGAAGTTTAATGAAGTTTAATGAAGTTTAATGAAGTTTAATGAAGTTTAATGAAGTTTAATGAAGTTCCCCCACAATGTCTCGTTTTTGATGTCAACAACCTCTACTTTCTGGGCACACGCACTCTTTGGAGCTGGCTCTGTACGGTCTCTGCATCCTGCAACAATGACAACACGATGATCAATGATGGACACCTGCGGGGCGTAATAAGAAACTTGTTTTTCAACGAGAAAAAAAAGTGTCACAGGTGAAAGGATGCAGGTGGCATTTCGAATTTCGCATTGCAGACAGTAAATGATGGATCTGCAATGATCTGCATACAGTCCTCATGCTCACTTTCACTTGATGAGCTGGAGTCGTCCTGGCACAGATGTGCCTTGTTGACAGAAGACAAGGAAACTCATGAAAACTTCATAGAACCTGCTGATTCACTGCACAACTTGGTAGTGTTGATGTTGTATGTTTCTAACTGCACAACTTGTTCCACAAATTCGCCTCAAATTGCGCCAAGGTCGACTAGCATGAAAGAGAGAGAGAGAGAGTGTCAAACATGTGAAGAGGAAGGACAAGAGCTAAAAGAAAGGATTCTAATAGAAAACACACCCTGAACAGGTCCTAATATGCGATTTCATCCCCTACATCCACCAAGATGTCTTCTTTTCGGAAGGGATCAAAGCAAATCCAAGTAACATTTCGATATGGAGGTGTTATTGGATTAATCAATATAGAGGAACCATGAATCAATATGGAGGTGTCCATTTTATGGTACCCCCATGCCTCAACCCCTGCCTCGGCTGTGACCGAGCTTTTACTTGTGGCCTCGACGGCCAGA
The DNA here is from genome assembly GCA_947184155.2 of Cladocopium goreaui. NCBI lineage: Eukaryota > Dinophyceae > Suessiales > Symbiodiniaceae > Cladocopium > Cladocopium goreaui. The sequence goes on from CAMXCT020006688.1 coordinate 120,382, forward strand.
GGACCCACAAGATGCAAAATGCCAAAACATGTTGATGTCTCGTAGATATAATATATATATATATACGTGTGTGTCATAGAGTATCATATATATATACTACATATGTTATGCTTACATATTTATATATATATATATATACATGTGTGTGTGTGTGTCGACATACACCTAGAACATCAAGCGTTTTACAAATGCGCCGGCACACACACACACACTGGGAAAAACCACAAAAATCAAGATGGGGATGTTCTAGGTGTATCACCTAGAACATCAAAAATCAAGAAACACCTCACTTAGAACATCAACACGTAAAACATGCATTTTGACAGGGGAAAGGTGGTCTGATGTTGTAGTTATAAGTGTCTTTCTGGCTGAGGAGAAATGGAGTCATCACTGAAAATATGGTTTGTCCCACACATTCTGTTCTACGCACATCAAAGCTTAAATAACTGGTTGAAACATTCCTATACTCACCCCGCCTTTTTCCATTACTTTTAGTTTCGTGGACAAACACTTAGAACATCATCATGTACAAATTGATGTTCTAAGTGTGGATGTTTGGGGGATGTTCTAAGTGTGGTTCCCGACTTCACACTTAGAACATCTACCCTGTTAAATGTTGGAGGAGCGTTTTCCAAATGATGTTCTAAGTGTTTGTCGACCCATGTATAGTATATCTAGAATGAAAAACAGTAAAACAGTGAAACAAACCCGGACCTGATACCTTTCCTCCTTTCCTCTACCTCCTTCTACTCTCCACTTGCAGTGCTCTCGTAGCACTGGCAACCTCAACAACCCGCCACACCGCTCCTCGGAAACACGTTTTGGCGAAGCACCTGCCCCAACCATCTTCCGACAACAAAGCAAAGAAAACCAATGTGCCGACATGAGAAAATTAGGATGCAATTTGAGAATAATATAACATAATCATATCTAATAAATTACATATATCATATATCAACATCTACTTCATATTAATATCAAATATGGGTACGGCCAAATATGTTCCAAATATGTTCCAACCAGCTGCAGGCCTCCTGAGCTCCTTAGACTCCTTAGACGGGACCAAGACGGGGTGCATGGGAGAGAAGCTGATTTATCCATTGAAATGATCATCATGTTAGCCAGTTTTAAACCATCAAAAAGTCAAAAAGTGTTCAAGAACTGAAAATCGCGGAAAATCACTATCAATATTATCAATGAAATGGATTCAATGGAGGATACAACGGATATGATATAATGGGTCTATATAACTTTGGGATGATTGATGATTAGATCAAAATTATTGGATTGAATGAACGACCACATAATCAAATGCAAGTGAAAAAAAACATAAACGCAGTCAAACATTGAAATTTTTGAGGAAATCACCATCAATAACGGGGATGGGAGCTGTAATATGACAAATTATGGCGAAGGGAGGAAAGGAAGATTAACAACGTAGATCTATGGTTGACAATCTGATGACAATATGAGGACAAGGGAAACCATGCCCAAATCCACTTACATTGCGGGAGAACATGTTTGCAGAAAGCCATGCCTTTGCAACAATATCAACAAGATGGTTTTTGACAGTTGTGTTTTTTAACATTTCATGACGCAACAAAAATAAACTCCGGCGCTATCCCCAACAGCTTGAAAGCTTCAGCTTCTTTTTCACACTGCCCGCCGGAACCTCACCAAACATCTTCACCGGAACCCTCCGGAACGTCACCAGGTCGGAACCCCACCAAACATCTTCACCGTAACCCTCCGGAACCTCACCGAGTACCTTCACCGGAAACTTCCGGAACCTCACAACGTATCTGCACCGCAACCCTCTGGAATCTCACCAGGTATCTGCACCGCAACCCTGAACCCTCCGGAACCTTGCCCGGAACCTGGTGTTGAAGCTGCACCGGATCGCACCAGAGCTAATCTGGGCTAAAGACCCCATAGCAAAGTTTTGCTGTTGGGGAAAAACATGTTTTGGTCTGAGTCGGGATCATGATGCTGCTGCTACTCTTGGGCGAAATGCATCCAGCCTGTCAAGGCTGGAAAACATGTGCGGCAAACCGAAACACAGCGCCAATTTGGTCGAAATGAGTCGAACGCAGTCGAAACACTTCACTTTAAACAAAACCTTTCGGGGTTGAACGGTCAGGGTGAAGTCACACCCCCGCCTGTGCTGAAACATTATCATTAGGTTGCTGCTCGTCACTGTGCTGAAACACAACAAGATATTGCTGTCTCACTCTGCATGATACAATGCAATGGTCTCTCCTTTTAAAAACTAAAATGCAAATACTTTCTGCTTGACCTTCCAGTCTGATTTCAGATGTACAATCCATCCAAATCGTATCACAGGAGGGAATTGCTCGGACATTGACAAACGGAATCTGATATAACATCGTGACTATCAAGATTTTCTAATCCACATGTCACAAGGCGGAAATTGTTGAGAGAAAAACTGTCCCAATGCAAATTTTGAGCGAAAAAACAGCAGCGTGCCGTTGTGAAATGTGCTACCTTTGCAGTCGGCCCAAACTGGTACTAGAAATTGATTGATCAACCGCGGTGGCCGGACATGAGCGGTAATACGAAACATTGTTCGTTTCTTCCAGTTACCAATGATAATTTCGTGCTTGTGTTTCATCTGCACCTTCAACGAAAACAAAAAAATGCACTGTCTAAGGAAATTTCCAACAGCACCTCTCCGGAATGGGCTGTCCATTGGCACGTGTCAAAAAGCCGGCACTATTCTTAAACCACTGCAGACTTGATTCGAACATATTCGAACTGTGGCCAAGACTGGGGCCTATCCAGTTGCGTGAGGAAAACATACACAACCAAGCATCGCTCATGTTGCAGGCGGATCTTTTCCGTCTTGAAATGAGACTGCGAGACCGAGAATCGTAACGCCGCAATCGCCCCACTTCTGTGATACTTTCTCACCCATCCGGAATCCGAAACATCTATTTTTTTTCTCCCTGTGTGCGATCGTTGCACAGTTCCAAACCTGCATCTGCTCTATGTACACTGCCATTTTTCTCTGAGCGCAACGGGTTTCCCCCATTTCCAGATGCGTCTAGCAGTTTTTGGCCATGCGAACCTTCAACTCATCCTTGCCTAAGCGACTTCAGCAGAAAACCTGTTGAGATGATTGCCACTGTCAGTATTCAAAATACTTGATCTTTGCTTATATGCAGTGTTGCATGTCTCTATGGCTAATGTTTGAATTAAAGCAATGTGCCTTGTGAAGTGTTTAGGAGATTCCCTGAAGTGAATAATTAAAGGACCCGATAACCCCACAAGTCAATTTCTTCCAATAATCACAAAAAGTGGTTGAAGCGGCACGGAGAAACAAGAAAGGACAAAGGAGATGGTGGAGGGTCAATCATTTTAAAAATTGTATGTGAAGAGTTTTGTGTGAGAAAGTTGTGTGTGAAAGAATTGTGTGTGAGAAAGTGGTGTGTGAAAGAGTTGTGTGTGAAAGGTTGTGAGTGAAAGAGTTGTGTGAAAAATTGTGAATGAAAGAGTTGTGTGTGTGTGTGAAAAATTGTGAGTGAAAGAGTTGTGTGTGAAAGATTGTCTGTGACAAAGTTGTGTATGAAAGAGTTGTGTGACAAAGTTGTGTGTGAAAGAGAGCTTGTGACAAAGTTGTGTGTGAAAGAGAGTGTGTGACAAAGTTGTGTGTGAAAGAGTTGTGTGACAAAGTTGTGTGTGAAAGAGAGAGTGTGACAAAGTTGTGTGTGAAAGAGAGTGTGTGACAAAAGATTGTGTACGACAAAGTTGTGTGTGAAGGAGAGTGTGTGACAAAAGATGGTGTAGGACAAAGTTGTGTGTGAAAGAGAGTGTGTGACAAAAGATGGTGTACGACAAAGTTGTGTGTGAAAGAGAGTGTGTGACAAAGTTGCGTGTGAAAGAGAGTGTGTGACAAAGTTGTGCGTGTGAATGTTACCACAAGGTAGCCAGTCACAGTCCATTCTTTGCACACTGTCAGTCACCCAACGGGCGATGGCACTACATCTGACCAGTGTTTACGAGTTTGCAGCTAATCCAGTACATCACCCGAGCCACGCATGCAAGTTTTGTTGCTTCGCGGGCGCACTGTGCACCGTTGGACGCCCCTTGAAACCACACTTCCTGACTGATGCAGGCCCATGCGGCTCAGTTCATGGGACACAAAGAGCAACGCTTGGTGTTTTCAGGGGCGAATTTGTACTGTCAATGGTGAAGTTCTTTATTGTGGTTCCGTATGCAAAAATCATGAAAATCAACTTCATTAGAACCCCATTTTTCATGGACCTAGCAATTCTATGAGAGTCAAACAATATCAACCATTCATATTCCTCGGCATTCCTCGGTACCCCGTTTTTCTCAACCCCCGCTTTTTGCGGATCATCCGGGTCCTGGGACACCACGAGGGACCCGCCATGAAACACGACCCGTAAAGAGATTTCTAATGGCTTCCGGGTGGCAGAGTCATAACTCCAAAGTCACCACATGTTTGAATGCTGACCAAGATCACATTGTCTTCTTCCAACTGTGGCCGTGTTGAATCTGCAAGCAGGGCGGTCTTTTTCCAAAGGCAATTGGGGTCGAAGCTGATCTCACCAGGCTGAGGGTTTGGCCTGGTTAGAAGAAAATGGTGTGGGCGGGTGGGCGCTTTTTGGCAAGCTTCAAATTTTTTGAAGCGCCCACCTCAACCCAACCCTTGAAAGAAAAATTCTTCGGACACTCGACAATCATTGATCAAGGCATAGTTGTTGAAGCCTGCAAGTTCAGTCAGCGTCAAGGAGCACAAAATGAAACCATAGTAGCTCACAGACCACGGCCATCGAAACATGTGGTTTCTGCAGTTTGCACAAGACTGTTTGATGAACAAGTTCAGCTTCACCGTCTTCTTCCAACTGTGGCCGTGTTGAATCTGCAAGCAGGGCGGTCTTTTTCCAAAGGCAATTGGGGTCGAAGCTGATCTCACCTCCCCAACAAACCATCACGCTTTGACTCCACAAGCTGTAGAAGAACTTGCCATTTTGCTACCGCATCGTCTCGGCAGTTGTGACGTTCAAGAAGCAAAGGATGACTTTCATTTCTGGATGGCCAGTCACTGATGTTGGCCTCAGTTGGAACCCTCGCAAACCAGGTTGTGAGGTTCTTGGAAGCTTCAACCTCAAGGTAGCTCTGAATGAAAACATCCGCGACTCCGCCAGCACCAGCACCTCGAATTAAGGCATGACGGACAGCATCATTGTCGCCAAACCACACCTGCATCCCAGACTCAATGTCCGATGCCCACACATGAAAGGACAGGACAGCTGCTGCAAGCTCAAGTTCATAGATGATGGTGTCTTTGTAAGCTGCTCTAAGTTTCAGGCACACATCACGGGGTAGCACCACGCCGAACCATTTTGCAACTTTTCCATCATTGTCAACCAGTACAGCTCCAAGGCCACCTGACTTCGTGTCAGGTTAATATGAAGCATCTGTATATAAGTACCAGTTTGCAGCGTGCCCCGCAGAGACAATGAGAGGAGCGTTCTCTCGCAAGCGCCTGGACATGAACTGAAGGGCCATGCCAAGCTGAGCACCAAGCTGAACCCCAGGAGCGTATGCATGTTCCACCAGTAACTTAAGAACATAAGATCCTAGACGGCCATGCAAATAACTGTCGGCAAAACCGAGCTTCCCTCGCAAAACAAGGGACTCCTGGCGAGTCAGGGCCTTGGATGTCAAGGCAGCGTCAATAAGCCCAAGAAGTTCCTCGACCCGGGCAGTAGTGTTGCAGACTGAAGCAAGTCTCGCCTCGGACCTGTGGAAGTCAAACTCAACGCCAAGAGCCTTGCATGTTCGGCTGAATGCTGTGCTCTTCTTGCCCTCTCTGGCGAACTGCCAGCCAGTGAGCATGAACACCAGCTCCATCGAGCTGCTGGAGGATTCTGCAAGGGCAGGCCGGCTGGCCAAAATGTAATCATCATAGAAGTTGGTCGTGAGCAAGAATAGACAACGCGTGGCCACACTGTAAAGCATCCTGGAGAGGCGCAGGAAGCTGTACACACTGTGAGTCGCTCCAAATGGGAGCGTCAGCAACTGGTAGACCTGTGGCTCACCCAACTCATGGTTGTACACAGAGAAGAAGGCATACTTCAAGTGGGATTCCTTGATCGGCACTTGACGATATGCAGACTTGAGATCGTAAGTCTTGCCAACCAATTCACAAGAGCCTCCACCGCCACCCAGCACGTCAAAGTAGCGCTTCAACACAGCACAAAAGGTGTCGATCATATGCAGGTCAACCTTGCAATGCGTGATGCATGTTTCGTTGATCCCAGAGATGGAGAAGTCATCTATCATCCTCACCTTACTTCCTTGCCTGATGGCAAACCGTCTGCTCACCCGCTGCCTGGAGGAAGCTCATGCAAAGCAAAGGGGCCACGCGCCCATCCACGGTCAAGCTCTTCCTTTGTTTCCTTCAGCATCTGTTCATCCATCTCAGAATTGCCAGAGGACTTCGTCATGGAAAGGATCATGGAGTTCCTCTGGAACGACCCGGCCTCAAGCTGAGCCATTGTAGACATGCAAGGTTTATATTGAGACTTGAATACAGGAGTGGCTTGAATCTCCCCAGCCAATGATGAGCCTCCACGTAGCAGCTGCAAAGCGTCACTGTCTTCGTAGCCCATATCGGCCAGTATTTCAGCCGTCAGCAGCAAGCGTTTGTCCTTGGTGGCTTGCTGCACATGCACAGGCCTGGTGCTCCTATCAGCGGCCTCTGCTTTCTCAAGGGTTGCTGCCCTAGCCAACCATTTTCGGCACCAAGCAATTCTCAAGCCACTCATCTGCACATCTGTCAACCCAGCATGTTTTTGAATGGCTGCTTCCAACTCAGCCGGAACTTGGTTGCAAAAGTGTCTGGGGTGGCCATTGCTAGCCGCTTTGGAAATAAAATCCTCAGTGGTCCAGGGAAGCCCAAAGGCGGCTTCAAATGGCCATCCAGCATCTGCACATTCTCTCTTAGGCTTCTTTGCTTCATGCACCTGACCTTTTTCCACCCCGATAATTTCGTCAGGCAACTGGGTACAACGCAAAAAACGCGAATGAGCTGGCACTGTTACATCCTGCATGCGTTCATTTTTGGCAAGGATTGCCTTTGGAGTCTTGGAGAGAAGAGGGCAAGGAGAAGCAACATTAAGGCGACACACCACGACTTTGGGGAACTCTGGCACCAAAGGAGGTATCTTGGCAGCTCTGGGCTGGTTGCCAGCTGCAATGCGAGCCTGCTGTGCAATCATCAAGGGATGCACAGCAATTTCTGAAAGCTGCTGGGGTCGCATCTTCAGCCCTTGCGAGGTGAGTTGCTGAAGAGCTGATGCAACCAATGCTACGCACATCTTTCGTGGATACTGCGCCTCAAGGCCCGTCGCCCAAACAAGTTTGCCATCTGCATTTTTGGTTTTGCCCCAAGGTGCATGAACATGCTGCCGGTCACACTTGATATTCAGCTGCGATATGCCGCTGAAATTGGCCATGATTCTGATCCACTTGTCTCGTTGTCCACCAAGCATGCATGCTTGGAAGTCTGCATGAAAAACTGGTATCGTTTGAATCAAGCTCCTTAGCCAGATTGTAAACCAAAAATAGCTGTTCGATGGATTCTCAAGAGTCACAAGGACTCCCAACACCGCAGCTCGCAAAAAGAGAAAGCATGAATATTCATACAAATCATTTGCAAGGCCCACACGAATCAGCTCGTCTCCATTCAGAGAGGGTAACCCTTCTGGGTAGTCCAAGCTGCGCAAAGGTTGTGGGTCGACAGGCCCTTTTTGAAGGTTTTGTGTACGGGAAGCTAGCTGTCCCGCAAACGGGCGCCAAGTGCACCCAAGCCAGCAGTGGAGATTCCAGCCACGTTTCAAGGAGGGTCCTGTCTTCTGCCAAAAGCAAATTCAGTTGCAGGACTGTGGACCTTGCATTCGGCTTCTTGACTTTGTCAATTGCGATGGAACTGTTAAGGCCATATGACTTTGCCACCGAACACAGAACTGCCCCACCAGCGAAGACCTCGATCATGAACATTTGCTCAACATGGAGGCCTGCAAGGTCCTTGTAAAACAAATTTCAGGAGCCTCGGCTGTGCTCAAGCAAAGAATGCGGCCGCTGACATTTGGGCTCCATGCAAACATGGTATCCCTTGGGGCATTTCTCGCCTGGTTTCGTCTGCGTATTTGAACACCCTGGCGCCGTGTTAAAGGCGAAGCAGATAGGATCACCAGTTGATGTACGGTGATATTTCCCTCGCAACTCCAAAGGGAGGGGTGGCGAGTTTTTGCCCTTTCGGCCTTTGCCTTTGCCCTTTGAGGCTCCCTTTGAAGCAGCTGGCCTCTCATAGTTGTATGGTGCAGGTCTGGTCGAAGCTGTTGCCTGGACTTGCTGAGGTTTTGCCAAGGGACTGAGGTACAGTGCAATGGATGGATCTTGGCGCAGTTGGAGGAGTGCAATGCCAAACGGGTAGGTGCCATCCTCATTCTGTCGAACAGGAGTGTTCAATGTGGCCAGCCTAGAAAAGGCTGCTCGGTCACACTGCAGCACCTGGCTAATCCCTGGCTTGGCATATCCTGGAGGTGCATCTCGATGAACTGCATCGAAAAGGAACTGCTCCCAAATGTTGTGCTCAGCAAAGGACATGATCTTTGCAAACTGAAGAGAAATCGCCCTACGCACAAATGCGTAATGCAACTTCAACTCCGTATCTGTGGCTGATTGCAGTTTATCATCATTCGTTTTCACAACAAGCGAGCCTTTCTCCAATGTGAGCTCCTTCGTCTTGGTCCCGCCTTGGACCTCGAACACCCTCGAAACACAGGTGCAGGGTTCAAAATACCTTACAGTGTTTTGTTCATGCATTGCACATGCCCTGTCAAGAAGCCTATGACTTGGTTCCAGCTCGCCCTGGATAGAAATGCCAGTCAGCTCAGCCCTCAACGTGTTCATCCTTGAAGTGCGCTCAGCATAGGCAATCTTGCGAGGGGCAGTCTCATCGCTCCTCTCAACCTGCTGTCGAAGTGATGCTACCAAGAACGTGTGCGCCTCAAATGTGGCGCGCTTCAATCCTGAGCACTCTGCCAAGGTAGGAATCCTTCCTAATGCAGTGTGTAGGAACGCTTCCACATCAACGTTGGAGATTGGTTGGCCGGGTTGACCAACAGTGAATGCAAGGCGCGAAAGCGAGTCAACCCCAGCTTGTGCGATCAGGTCAACTGCGGCCTGAGTAAGGCCCACTTCCTTCAGACGCGCTGAAAGGTGCGCTGAACTATCAACCAGTGAAGCCATTGCTTCGCACACTCTTGTCGCAGTCTTAACTGCAAAGGAAGTATCAATGCAGCCTTTGCTGAAAACAAGGGTCTTAACCCTAAGGTGCCGTTGCACAAATCCAAGTGCCTGTGCACAACGTGTTGGTGGGTTATTAAGTCTCTGTTGCTGTTGCAAAACGGCGGCGCTCCTTTGAGCAAACTCCGCACGGACTCGGAAAAATCTTGTTCCCACCAACTGACATCTTCACTGCTGAATATGGTTCCGGATGACTCAAGACGGATTAGTTTATAAAACCAATGATCAAACATGTCGCTTTGAGACGTGTACATGACTGGAACTGAACGACCTGTGAACCTACATACCTCGTCCAAACAAACCCCCCCCCAAAAAAAAAACTCGAAGTGAACCTGTGAACCTACATACCTTTAGTTTATACAACCATGCAAGGATCGAGACATGACACTCAGAGACATGCACATGACTGAAATTGAACGACCTGTGAACCTACATACCTCATCTGAAAATGCAAATCCGGAATCTCGAAGTGTCCACCTCAACCCAACCCTTGAAAGAAAAATTCTTCGGACACTCGACAATCATTGATCAAGGCATAGTTGTTGAAGCCTGCAAGTTCAGTCAGCGTCAAGGAGCACAAAATGAAACCATAGTAGCTCACAGACCACGGCCATCGAAACATGTGGTTTCTGCAGTTTGCACAAGACTGTTTGATGAACAAGTTCAGCTTCACCTTTTCGATTGTAGACCACACTGAACATCAATGAACATCAATGAACCACCATGAACTTGGATGCGCATCCCAGGCATTGTAAGTGTAACAACCATGAAGATAAGCCACATAGATTCGTGGGCTATACCCTCATGGAACACAGGCGTCACATCTCAGGTCGTGCATTACTAGTAGGGCCTTTCTGGAGGTTCATCAACGATTCATAAACAACTCCACTCCGGTCAAAGTTGATACATGTGGCTGTTTAAATCCTTGCGTACGAAGTGAAAATCATCAATAAATGGAAAAAGGGTAACGAACACTCCCGCAAGCACCATTTGCCTTTTTTTTGTGGTTGCACATTCCACCATGTTCTAAACATACCAGTACCATTTCTATTTTCCGCGACTTGTCTTTTTCAAACCTGTTGTGAGGAAATGAAATAGGAAAAATGTCCTTCGTGGGAGTTGTTTGGCTATGAACTCGCGAGAAATTGATGAATTGTTGGATTAGGGCAAGATTTTAGTGGCTCCCAACCAAAGGTTATATATTGAAGCAAAAGAAAATGGCAACAATAATATCCACTTCAATCATCTTCAAGCTACAAAAATAATGTGCTCCCGACTCCTCCCAAAAATGAAGCGATCTGTTGCAAGATATGTGTGGCAGGATCGGTGGCGATATTTCTTTCGTATTCTTTCGTTAGAATTCACTCGTTGTCATCTCCAAAAAGCTTGACAAATCAATATCCCAAGGTGAAATTGCCAGAGATCTTAGGAATTTGGGCACGAAAAGTCGAGGTTATGAGGCTTTTCACAACCCCTGTGTGGGAGAGGAGCAGAGGAACGCCAAGACAGCAGTTCCATTCTCTGCTGAAAGGCAGCTGTTGTGCTCTCACCTGGCAGCAGGGCGGATGCAACGAATGGCACTGAATCATCAAGGCTGGTGGCATTGAAATTCGGGGTCAAACTGATAAATCATGAGAAATCTCTCCCAAGATGAATCAAAACGACAAGCAGGGTGCATCAGCAATATGTGTTTTCACTTTATGAGTCTGCAGATTGCGGCAGGCATCAAAAATTGGCCTCTCACAGACTCAAGGATTGTACTTGAATGTCAATTTAACCTCCTTCACGCAAAAGAAAAGAATGCTGGAGAATGTCGAAAGCGCAGCACATCGACCATCACATAAGTCACCACGGCCGAAGGCTCTGAGCCGAATGCTCCCGCTCGCCGGGCCATCTCCTCTAAAATCCAAGTTCCCAATTTCACATGTGTCACTCACGTTCCATCTATTAACCCTGCCTGCAGTAAAATACTCCCCAAGACCGTATCCGGCCGTGTTGCTGACAACCCGAACTGATGTAGCGGCTTGAAAATCTGTGTCTCCACATGACAGGCCGCTGATGCAACCTGTGACACGTCCAGGGGAGTTGCCATTCTCTGTTTCATTGAGATTCTCGAAGGCAAAGGTGAAATCGCCACTGGGGCAATCTGGAATGGAAGAAAGCAAGCAAAGGTCAGTAGTGGTACTGGTAGTGGTAGTGGTACCGGCAGGGTGGCGACGACCCTCCAATGCTTCTTTGATTTTTTTGATCTTCCAAATTTTGAATGGGATCCCTTCGTTGCCTTGAAGATCCTTGCCATCTTGTAGAAAATCCGTTGTGATGTTTGGTAGTAGTGTGTCATCCACCCTCTTCTTGGGATCAGCTTGACTTTCGGCCACGTTCTTCACTTGGAGTGCGGCACATTCATCCGCAGCCTGCGGCAAATCACAAGCTCCAGACGCGCACAATCCCGGTCACGGTGGTATTCGGAAACTGGCGAGTGGTATTCGGAAACTGGAGGTGGTATTCGGAAACTAGGATTCGGGAACTGGAAGTGCTATTCGGAAACTGGAAAGTGGTATTCAGAAACTGGACAGTGGTATTCGGAAACTGGTATTCGGAAACTGGGAGTGGTATTCGGAAACTTGGGAGTGGTATTCGGAAACTTGGGAGTTGCATTCGGAAACTGATATATAATCGGAAACTGGAACCCTGGAATTGAAAACCCCCGGAATACGACCACAGAACGCTGGTTTGATTTTTTCCCATCCGCGCAGCTCTTCAAGGGTGATCCCACTTCTTGAGCAAGGAAAGGAGTATCGCAGCGAGGATAATTTCAAGTTAAGATCCGTTTCAATATATTGGCCAGAGGGGAGTGGCAGTTTTGATCGCTCTTCAAGATCAGTTCAAGCTAAGATCCGATTCAATACATTGGCCAGGGGGGGTGGCAGTTTTGATCCCTCATTAAGAACAAGTCAAGATCCGATTCAATAATTTTGCCCGAAGGGGTGGCAGTCTTGATCCCTCATGAAGATAAGCTCAAATTAAGATCCGGTTCAGTATATTGGCCAAAGGGGGTGGCAGTTTTGATCCCTCATTAAGTTCAAGTTCAGATCCGATTCACGATATTGGCCAGAAGGGGTGGCATTTTTGATCCCTCATGAAGAGAAGTTCAAGCTAAGGTCCTATTTAATAAAATGGCCAGAGGGGGTGGCAGTTTTGATCGCTAATCAAGATAAGTTGTACTTAAATCCGTTTCAATATATTTTCCATAGGCGGTGGTAGTTTTGATCCCTCATGAAGATCAGTTGAAGTTAAGATCCGATTCATGATATTGGCCAGAGGGGGTGGCAATTTTGATCCCTCATGAAGATAAATTCAAGTTAAGATCCTATTCAATATGTTGGCCAGAGGGGGTGGCAGTTTTGATCCCTCATGAAGATCAGTTCAAGTTAAGATCCTATTCATTATATTGGCCAGAGGGGGTGGCAGTTTTGATCCCTCATGAAGATAAGTTCAATTTAAGATCCTATTCAATAAATTGGCGAGAGGGGGTGGCAGTTTTGATCCCTCATGAAGAGAAGTTCAAGTTAAGATCCTATTTAATAAAATGGCCAGAGGGGGTGGCAGTTTTGATCGCTAATCAAGATAAGTTGTATTTAAATCCGTTTCAATATATTTTCCATAGGGGGTTGTAGTTTGGATCCCTCATGAAGATCAGTTGAAGTTAAGATCCGATTCATGATATTGGCCAGAGGGGGTGGCAGTTTTGATCCCTCATGATAAGTTCAAGTTTAGGTCCACCTGCTGGCTGCCCAAAATACACCCCAGATCACATACCGGAAGTAGCCCACTTCATATGCGAACCCATGAATTTGGGGGATCCCTAGAATCCAATTCAACCAGTAGTTTCTGAACCCGACGAAAACAGTTTCTGAATACCACGAGTATTTTCTGAATCCCACGAAATAGTTTCTGAATCCGACGTGCAGTTTCTGAATCCTACGAGCAGTTTCTGAATCCCTAGTTTCTGAATCCGGCGGAGTTTCTGAATCCGTCTTTGTCCCACAATCCCTCCTTGGAAGCCATTGCCAAGTGCAGCAGGCACAGGAGCACCCGCAGCAGCTGCATTGGTTTTGCCTAATCGCTGAATATGGATGTCTCGCACGTCGCTTATGGAGCCGCAGTTACAACAATGCTTGAGCCAGCGCAACGCGGAAGTCCCAACAGCTCATCACACAGCTCCTGCAACAGCTCCTGCCGAGCAACACTACTGTACACTACAGACACTTCGCACGTGAAATGGTCCATGATGTCCATGCACAAGTCAGACAGAAAGTCAGAAGATCAATGCATCGCACCGTCAGTCAAAAATTGGTTTCAAATCTGGCCCAGCCTCTGGTTTGATGTTGCCATTGCCCACGAAGCAGCGCAGGGCAACGCCTGCACAAAAAAAATCGGTAATCCCCCTGCTAGAATACTCAGTAAGTGCATAGTATCTCCGTGAACGCCTTTCAATGGTTGTTTTTATTATTTGGTTTTTGGGATTTTTGGTGCACTAGGCTGCAGAAAGGAATATAAGATGCCGGTCACAATTTTTGTACTGGTGTCTTTTGAGGATCTTAGAAAATGACACCAAACCAAAACATAGAAAACAGCCTATGAGAAAACAACCAAAGCCCATAACTGTAGTCATTTTCTTGTAGATGCGTGGGGTGGGGGTACAGGAACTGTGGCTATCCGGCCTCGTCACCACCCAAATCGACCCATCACCCCGCTCCTTGCAGCCTTCTTACCCCTGACCTGCCCACGAGCCCAACTGGCGGTTGGAGAAAGACTTCTAAAATGTCGACAGCAAGATTCGTTTCTTATCTCAAGTTCTCATGGAAAACGCACTTCGAAACATTCAAACACCAGCTGAAGACGTGAACAAAGATTCAAAGTTTGTGGTCTCAGTTACTATATACATCCCAGGTTTTTGTTTTGTTTTTCTGCGCTACACGCCCATTTTAAGTAGGGTCACACCCCTACCTCAAGAAATCTGGCGAGGATGTTGACCGACGCCAGTTGAGAAATGGAAAGTGAAGGAAGCCTTGAAGTATCGATGTTCCATCTGTGAGGAGCAGAAAACAGGTGGGAAGTCTTCGAAGCAAGTTCCCCCTATTTCCTTGCGACCACTGCCACAGGCTTGGGAACACCTTGGAATCGACATTGGCGAGTGGGAGGTTCCGACACAGAACCTCAAGGTCAAATTCATCCTTCTGATGGACATGGCAACACACTACCGTGTGACGGAAGTTTTGGCCTCCTACGCCTTTGGAGAGACCTATGTGGAAACCTCCAACGACGTTATCAAGCGCCTCATCAGCCGCTGGCTTATGGACAAGCCACGTCCGAAGATTTTGATCCTTGACAATGCCAACACCTTGATTTCTCAACAAGTCATCGAACTGATGGCTGATTTGGGCATTGCTGTGATGATGCCTCCACCTGACAACGAAAGTTGGGCACATGGGGTGGTCGAACGAAACATCGGCCACTTGAAAGAAGCTGTCTCAAGGATTCACAAATCAACTCCCGACATGGAGCCTGGACATGCCATTGCTTTGGCAACTGCTGCCTTGAACTCAACAGAGTTTGTTCAAGGATACAGTAGCATCCAATGGGCCTTTGGTCATCAAGCTACACTTGGTGACGATGAGTTGAGGCAACAACTTTCACTTCCAGTGGAGCGTCAGCAAGATCAATTTCTACGACTTCTGACTCAACGACAAGTGGCTGAAGAACATGCACGTAGAGCCAAGGCATTTCTGATGATGTCCAAGCTGCGGAACACTTCGATCCGACAGCCGGTTCGAACCTTCAGCATGGCTCAACCAGTGATGATTTGGAGGAAGTTCCTTCCCCACACTCTTTACAAGGGTCGCAAAGGAGGACATCGTCACACCACTCGACCTCGTTGGGTTGGTCCTGGCCGAGTTGTTTTCCATGAACTGGTGGCTGGTCAAGATGAACAAGACCGACGCCAGATCGTGTGGGTTATCTTGGGCAACATTCTCTACCGCGCATCTGTCCACAGTGTCAGACCTCTTTCAGAACGTGAACAAGCGATCTTTGAAGCTCAAGGTGACGAATCTCACCGTTGGAAACATCTCACTGACATGATTCCTCGACGGAACTATGTGGACCTCGAGGGTGAGGAGCCTATGGATGGTGAGGTTGAAGGACCCTTCCTGCCGGACAAGCACAACACTGAGACCGTGATTGGTCCCAAGGTGCGCTTCAACTCCAAATACCGAATGGACGACGTTGGTCGACCTCTATATGCTGATGGAACACCTGTGTCTTTTCGACCACTTCCTGCAGATCCACAACAACCATCATCAACGTGAGAGCAAGGGCATAACAAAACGTCAGAGCAGGACTTTTGTAACAGGTTGGCCGTTTGATTCACCTGTCCAGCTAGGATAGCCTTTGGCTTCAAAATCTGGACTGGTAAAAGACTGACTCCCCCTACCCAGCTGGTGTGGGCGGGCGGGGAAATGAAAACACCCCAGCCTTGAGCCAAAATGGCCACCAAGGCCGAGGTGAAGCTCCCACCCTCAACTCCCCTCTCACTCAATTGGTTGTTACAAACACAGCAAGCTGTTAAAACCAACAACCATCATCAACGTGAGAGCAAGGGCATAACAAAACGTCAGAGCAGGACTTTTGTAACAGGTTGGCCGTTTGATTCACCTGTCCAGCTAGGATAGCCTTTGGCTTCAAAATCTGGACTGGTAAAAGACTGACTCCTAGATGAGTCAAATGCCAACCATGTCCCACCTGCGCAGCGCATTACGACTCTGACGACTGCGACCGGGAAGAGGAAGAAGAGCTCCCGTCGCTTTCGTTATTTGCAGGGAGCTTGAAACATTTAGAGCATTTTGCTCCGTTAGGCTCTTCTTTGAGAAGGGCATAGTCGGCTTGGCCACGGGCAAAATGCCAAAAGCACTTTGTACGCCACAGGTAATGTGGCAAAGTGTTTCCGTGGCGTGCCGCCAAGTGTACTTTGCCTCTCGAAGAGCGGTTTCTAACAAAAAGTACATCATTCTCCGGTGGATCTGGTGCCGGAGGTTCGATGATTGCTGCCGCCTCGCAGTCAGCCAAGGCTTCAACCGGCTGGTGGGCAAGGCCGGTTGCGGCTGCCGTGGCTTCTTTGGTGGCCGCCAGGATGGCCGATAGCTCAGCCCTTGCTGATGCTAGGGATGCTTTGAGCGAAACTTCTTGGGCCAAACCATGGAGCTGTTCGAGGGGAGCGTCTCTTACATATTGTTTAAATATTTCGGATCCCCAACGACCAAACAATTGGATTCTCCAAAGTTCGATTTGGGTGCGAGCCATGTGTACGGCTCCCGTGGCCCTGGCTGAGTGGCCTGTGAATAGTCGAAGCCCAGTGGGGCCGACCAATTTCAGCTTCAGCTTTTGGGCAATCGCCTCAAAAGTGCCGGCCCAGCCTGACTTGGTCGTCTGAGCGCCGGTTTCTGTACAGAAGAGGAACGAATGCCTTTTCGCTTTGGCCCATTTCACTTGTTCCACCATGAGATGGTATGGACAGAGTGCTGGGCTTCCTTGCTCCGCGCAGGAGCATGTGTGGGTGCGAGTGGCGCCCAACGCGCGCCAGTCTGCTTTACTGGACGGCAAATTCCATTTTATTAACTTTTCTCTAGGATCCACTTGCACGTGCGCTAGCAGCGTGTTGCTGGCTTCAATTTCCCTCAACAACCACCAGGACGCAAGCACCGTTGACCGGACGGCCCATTCCGGGCCCCCTGGCGCAAGCGGGTTGCTTACGTCGGTGAGAGTGGAAACATCGGCCAAGGGCAAGGGTTGAGCTTGCTTTGCTGGCCCTCTGCCCCGCTGGCACGCACGCTTGGCGCATTTAGCCGCTAGCGCTAGCTGTGCCGTCCAGGGTTGCCCTTTTTCGATGTGCCTTTGCTTCGCGACTTCGAGGTACAGTTCGGCTGACCTGTACCCTGCTTTGTCCAGGGCCCCCATGACAGAATATATCAGGTCGGGGACGAGATCAAAAGCGCGATCGTACCCGGCTGCCTTTGCTACGGATTCCCAGGTGCGCTCCCTAGACAATGTTGGTCCATGGGAGTTAGCCGCACGGGCCCGCTTGGCAATGTGCTCCATGCACTCCCGGGGTCCGGAGCTGGCTGCCTGAACAGCTAGCTCCAGGGATCCCCTGCCATATGGTTTAACTTGGCGGTCCTCGGGATTTCCCGCCTTGTTGTCAATACCATCGGCAACGGGGGCACGAGACGAAATGACTGGCCCTTCTGCCAAGGGCCTGAACCCTTTAGGCTTCTTGGGCTCGTCGTGAGCAGTAGCTGGCCTTTGCCAGTATGTGGGCCCTACGGACCTTTTCATACTTAAAATGCTGCAGAGAAAAACTAACCGATCGGACAACCCTCCTACACCTAGTAAAACAATCACACCCACAAGCCTACCCCCCATCCCGTCCTCAGGTAACCCGCCGCACTTTTTCCGCGTCCGAGTTCACGGATTTGCCAAAAGTCGGGACCTACCTCGATGGGAATCCGTTTGGCTTCCCCGAGGCGATCTTGAGGAAAAGGAGGCGGCACTGGGTCGTGTTGTCTGCTCAACGGGTCGGCTGTGATGTTGAGCTTGGTGTTGATGTGCTGGAGTATAGTGACCTCATATCTCTCCTTGGCCTGGTCGAGTGCTATTTCCCTGGCAACCACCTGCAGTTCGGGTGATTTGGCCTTACCCTTCGCGAGTAGGTAAAGGGCCGATATGTTGTCCGCTTTTACACGGACCACTGAGCCAATGGGGAACCGCACTAACCAGATGCGAGCCGCCAAGAGCAGGCAGAGAGCCTCCCAGAGTGCCATGTGTTTTGGTATTCCGGGAATGGCTCCTGTCTTCACTGTGAACTGAAAGGGAATGGGGCAGCTGAAATACTCGATGGCCGCCCCTCCCATGAGTAGCACTCCGCCCATGCCCCAAGTCGAGGCATCGGTTATGATTATGGCACCTGAGTTAGGTTTGACTGACCTCACCACTCGAGTGAACGGTACAGTCGATTCTTCCAATAGCGCGAGGATCCATTCCATGGAGTGGGCAATCCGTTTGGTGTGAACGAGCTTTCTGGCCCTGGAAGGGCCATCATCAGTCGCCAACACCGCCCAGATGCCCCCCAGGAACGGGCGCATCAATGGGACGACGCTTGCGAAGAATGACAGTGCACCGGCTAGCGATTGCAATTGCTTCTTGCCCACTACCGGTCTCGCCATAATTTTCGTGATGCGTTCCACAACCTCCGAGACCTTGTCGGCTGGAATGGTTATGGAAACTGCCCTGTCCTCCTGTAATATGCGCATTTCTGCGCCGATCCATTTCACTGAATGACCTGACTCTGTCTTCTCCATTTTGATTGGGAAACCCGCCACGGCCGCCCAGAGGATGCTGACCGTGATTTGTTTGTCCCCCTTCGGGTCGCTGGAGTCGAAGACCATGATGGGGTCGTCGACATAGATCTGGCATGCCACTGCCGGGTTGACGGCCGCCAAAGTTCTGCCCAGCCACGAGGCGAAGCGTCCCCAGAGAGTCGGTGACGAGACTGCTCCGAAAACGAGCACGTCATACACCAGTACTTTCTGTTGGCCGTTCACTTCAATGGCAGCTGCCGTGAACGCTTTGTCCTCCCCTGCCGGAACATTGTGGAACGCGTTCTCGATGTCTATCGCGAAGAATACTGGTGTGCCCCCGGCTCTGAGGATAGCGACTGCATCTGCCGCTGCGTCGGTTAGCCTGGGCAGTATGATTCTCTCGCCCTGAGAGCATAGTCCGTTTACCCCTGATTCACGTAGGTCCCAAATGAGTCGGGCCTTTCTCTTGTCACCCTTCACTTTCACGATAAGGCCAAGCTTGTTGAGTACCGGCCAACGGCCGAGGTACGTTGCGGCCTCCTCCATGGTGTCGAACAGGGAGATGAAGCCTTTTGCTTGAGCCTCTGCAACTAGTATGGCGAGGTCTTCCTGCCATTCGTCAGCTGATGGGTGATTCTTCCATCCCTCGTATTGCCTGGCCAGCTGATTCGCCGCTTCCTCTTCCCAATGTGGTCCTGTGACCCTGGGAAATACCCCTGTGCAGGGTATCGGTTGTGAATAGCCCAGTGGGGCTCCTTCTCTCAGCCAGGTGGCCAGCAGCTTGGCGTCGGGGTCCTCTGTGAATTCACCCCAGGCCCAAAGCACCTCCGCCGAGATAGGCGTTGACGCCCTCGTGCTCTTCTGGGGTAGTTGGACGCCGGCCGGAGCCAGCAAGCCCACCACCAGCTCTCTGAGTTTCTCGACGAACTCTTTGTCGAGGGGCACGGTTTTCTGCCCCCCCAGAAGTGCCTTTGTAATGCGCACTGCTTCTGGATGGGTGGCTGCGTTCAGGAGGAGCTCATTTATGGCCTCGCCTGCAATCAAGGATCTGGGGAGTTTGGCTGCTGCAGCACGAGGGTTTCTCATACCCCCAAGCGCTGCCTCATTTTCCAGTTCCTTGTCTGTCCGCCTTGCGTCTTCCAGATGCGGCCCGGCTGGACCTTCAGCGCCCCCCTTTCAGGGGAGCTCCTCAGCTTTCATTTCTCTGAGCCGTTTGGCCCTAGGCTGGACTGCACCCATCATGGCCCCTGCGATAATTTTGCAGAGCCTCGGTGGGTATGCTCCCAATGCCTTGGACGCCCTTTCTTTGTTGCCTCCCTCGTTGGTGCGCCACCTCTGCACAAGGCTTTCGTGCTTGGCCTTGTACTCTGAGCCGTCAGGCTTGGTCCAGGTGCGGTTTTGATGTGTGCACCTGATGCCTCTCAACTCGGTGAGGTCCATGCCGAAGTGTGCCAGCTTGGTCGGTTTGGTGACCTCTGCATCGAACATACATTGGTCGAAGGCCGCCTTGAGCACCAGTGCGTGCTTCTCGATGCTGATGCCCCACTTCGTTTTCCAGAAGTCAAGTTTGGATCCATGGTCAGGATTCTCCAGCCAGAACGACCGATGAGCCCTGAGCTGATACTTGACCGCCTCCGCAGACAGCTCGAACATCTGATTTGCTTGAGCGGGCTGCTGTTGCTCGGCCTTTGAGCGCTTCTTACGGCCGAGACCCTCAGGATGAGCCAGGTCCCTCAATGGCTTGGGGCCTGGGGGATTCTCCCTGAGGGGTGACAGCGTCTCGCAAGGCGTGGCAATACCCACGCAGTCGAATACGCCATCCTGAACTTCTTTCAGAATGAGCCTGTAATTGTCGGAGTCCAGAACATCGCATGTGGTGGGGCCCACAATGTCGACGACCACCACTATCCATCCTCCTGCTGCAAGATAGCTGGCGATGTCGCCTTCCCTGGACTTGCCGCTGAACAGCAGCAGTGCCCTGGGCCTGTGGTCCCACTGTTCTGGCGGGACGTTTGTCGCCCCGTACCGGTACGGGTGCCAGCTTGGCGGCTTGGGCAGCTGGCTTGGCCCCTGCCGATGCGGTGCGGCCTGCACTGGCCTTCGCTTTCTTTGCAGTGGTGACCTGGACGGTCTCTGGTTTCTTGGAACCAGCTTCACCCCTGAAGAGGATGCCGCAGCCCTCTCCTTGGGGCTTTCTTCTTTGCGCCCTTTCTTTTCGGGCGGTGCGCTGGGATCCGACTCAGGCTGTTTCTTGCGCTTGGAGCGCTTTGCACCTGATGCAGTGTCACCGGCAAGGGTAGGAGGTGCTGCCTCACCCTCGCCTGTTTGGCGCTGTCAGTCTTTCTTGCAATGGCTTGCCTGATGGGGACCCAGGCAAAGGTTGCATTGGTGACTGCGCCCGTTGGGGCATCTTGACTGTGGCTTGCCATTGCCGCACTGCCCCTTGTTGAACTTGATGCAAATCTGAAGGCCCTTGCGGTTGAGGGAGAAGACCTTGTTGTTGTCGTCCCACTTGCTCTTGTCTTCCCCCGTGTACTTCTTCTTTGCCTTCTTCTTCTTGAGCTTCGGGCTCGAGGACTTCTTCCTCTTTGGCGATGGCCGCTCTGGGGCCGACTCGATCGAGGAGTCCGAGCTCAGCCCACAGGCTATGGACTTGTTGCGGGCCAAGAGCAGTGTGCTTGGGGTCACCACTTCCCTTGTCCAGAAATCTTGCTCCCGGACCGCTTCCGCGAAGATGGCAGCCCAAGGGTTGGCGGGTGTATACCCATGCCGTGGGTCATCGTCCAGCGCCCGCCGGATTCTCTCCATGTACTCGGACCGCATGCGGGTGTCTGCACGGTATATGATCCCCCAGCATGCTGGCCCGAAGCGATTGTGGAACTCCTTGACGTGTTCCATGTAGGCCTCGAGCCTCTCGGGGTCCGCAGCCTCCAAGAGCACCATCGCCACCTTGTATGTTTTAAAACACTTTTCCCAGGCGACGATGCTCTCTGGGCCAGGGGCTTCTTTCTTGCTCCATTCCCCCGATGCCGCATTCAACACGTAGCTCTTGAACACCGCTTTACGCAGCGTTCTGAGCCCATGTGGACCCCACAGTGACATGTCCGCGTATGGCGTGGCGTTCGCCTTCAACAGTTGTGCCAAAGCCGACAATTGGTCGATGCTCGGCTCAACCTCCGGCGATGGGTGATCACCGAACCTGCTTTTGTACTTGGCGTACATTGCACTGACAGCGGTCTGTTCCAACTGGACCACCTCTGAGTCCAGAGTTGGGTCAATGACCACTGACAGTTTGATCTTCCTCGTTGGGGAACCTTGTGAACTGGACGGGGGCTGTGCCGGAGTTGTAGCAACCCCAGGGCGTTGTATACCCGGATCCCCCGGTGTGTCGGGCGTCATCTGCATCCGGAGCATCACCACCCGTCGAAAGATTTCCAGCCTCGAGCCCTCCACTGGTGTGGGTTCACGTTGACCTGGTGGGTCGCCTGGATTGGCTGGTGCTGTCGGTACCCTCAGGAGGACAAGTGCTGCGTCCCACACCGGGCGTGTGATGAATGCAATGTCCCTGAGTTTCGTCGGGGTGCCGAGACCTTTGAGGAGACCCTCTTTCAAAGGGCCCTCAAGACCGGCCCAGTCTGCCACGTCGTCAATGGTCTCCATGTTGTTGAGCTCCTCTTCGGTTGGGTCCATGTTGCAAGGCAGGGCCCTCCCTCAAAGGAGTAAGTTCCGAACTCGTAGAGCTCCTTGGTGTTGCGGAACCAGCCAATGTAGCTCTCCTCCTCAGATTGGGTCGGCTCTGCACCGATTGGCGCAAGGAGCTTTCCCTGAGGTTGGAGAAGGCCAAGCTGATCGCTCGTCGACGGCGCACAAAGCGCAAAGCCCGGGATGTAAGCACTTCCCAAGGGCCCACAACGCGAAAGGTTGCGGCTCGGGTGTTTCCGATCCCAAACCGGACCCAAAAGGCACGGAGGAACCAGCCACACAGGACCCCCAGCCCGTAATTGCTAACCAGCACCCACAGGAGGAGGTCCACACCCGGATCCTCGGTCGGTTGACCGAAGGGACCAGGTGCTGCGTCGCTGCCTTCCCCACCTAGCCCTGGGCACATTGAAATGAAAACACCCCAGCCTTGAGCCAAAATGGCCACCAAGGCCGAGGTGAAGCTCCCACCCTCAACTCCCCTCTCACTCAATTGGTTGTTACAAACACAGCAAGCTGTTAAAACCTACAAGAGATTGGCGATGACAAGGTCAACGACTACGAGTCCGAAGGCTACTCGCCTGACTATGAGCAGGACGTTCCCCCAGTTCCTGCTGAAGAGACTATCTTTGATGGTGATCCACCTGAAGCCCCTCCGAGGAGATTTTCAATTTCTTCACGAACACCTCTTACCACTGCGAATGATAACACCGAGAATGCTGAGAATGCCGAGCCGGTGTTGGATGACAAAGGTCCTGCCGAACCTGATCTCAAGAAGTTCAAGGCTGACGATGATGAGGAACCAGGAGATGGACTCTACTTGGACCTCAACCAGGCCATTCTTGAGACCGACGAAGCTTACGTCTTTGACTTGGAGCTGGACTGGTCCTCTAACCGGCAACGTAAGATGTTCTTGAGGGATCCTTCGGCCTATCTGGTGAAGAAGATCAACTCCTCTGAGGTGGTCTACCGCAAACTTTCAGATGAGGATCGAAAGCTGTTCGATCATGCAAAAGCCTCTGAAGTTTCTTCCTTCATCAAGACTGCTGCAGTTCGCAGGTGTCTTTCAGTGGAAGAGGCAAAACGTGCTCCACAATCTGACCGAGTTCTACGTGCCAGGTGGGTATTGACTTGGAAACAGATTCCAGCTGAGAGTCGTGCAGAAGCTTTGGAGGAGAAAGCTTCGAAGCCCGACAGTGCTGTTCACCCTTCTGGCGACTACAAAGCAAAAGCAAGAATCGTCGTGCTGGGATTTGAACACCCAGACCTGGTGAGCTCAACTTTTCGCTCATCAGCACCTGTGCAATCCCAACTGATGCGCAACCTTTCACTTCTTTTGACAGCTCAAAAAGGATGGACCTTGGAAGGCCTCGACATGTCAACAGCGTTTTTGCAGACAGGGACGAAGGAGATGGAGCAAGAGGAGCTCTACACAAGTGGCGTCCCTGAACTGAAGAAGGCGCTTGGTGCATCTGATGATGAGCTGCTGAGATAGGTGAAGAATATCTACGGGAATGCAACAGCACCTCGTGGTTTGTGGAAAGATGTGGACCGGACGTTCACCCAACTTGGTGGTCGTCGCAGCATTGGTGATAGCAGTTTTTGGGTCTGGACCCAGAAGAATCCAAACCCGCGGAACAAAGCCGACGAGTACATGGTGATTGGCTATGGTGGACGACATGTGGATGACTTCAACAGATCTGGCGATTTGTCCAATCCTGCATGGTTGGAAGTTCGAAAACAAATCGATGCTGCATATAAATGGGGATCTATGAAGCAACAATGTTTCCGCCATACTGGCATTGATTTGGAAGTCATGGAGAAGAACAACGAGCGATGGATTCAGCTCTCCCAGGACTTCTATGCCGACAGCTTGCAGGATCTCACAATCAGTGCTGAACGGCTACGCCAAGATCCTAAAGATCCTCTATCACCTGGAGAAGTTGCAGCTTGTCGAGCCGCACTT
The DNA here is from genome assembly GCA_947184155.2 of Cladocopium goreaui. Lineage (NCBI taxonomy): Eukaryota > Dinophyceae > Suessiales > Symbiodiniaceae > Cladocopium > Cladocopium goreaui. The sequence continues at coordinate 144,826 of CAMXCT020006688.1, forward strand.
GGAGCTCTTCAATGGCTTGCAACACAGACCCAAGTCCACATCTGCGCAAGAGTGAACCTACTCCTGACGGAGCTGACAGTCACCAAGACTTTGCAGACTGCCAAGGAGATTCAGTCTCTCATCAAGGAAGTACGACAAGATCCTGTGACACTTCGTCTTTGGCATCTTCCTGAAGTGACGCACTGGCAGGGACGTGCAAATATCTGGAATTGTTCATGCCAAAACAGTGTCAACTCCAGCAAGTCAAGCGTGGTCCGTACAAACAGTCGTCACAGAGCCATCATTTTGATATCATGCGGAACCATTTACTGACATCAAACCATGTTAAATTTCATGATCACTGCCAGTCCAATTATGACAGATAACAATCAGCAAAAATCAATGTCCAGACTGAAGTAATTTACTAAGGATCAGATTCTGTGATGCCAGCACGGTCGATGTGGCCCAACTTCGTGCTGCCCTCGATGGATTCATCTCCAGAATCACCAGCCTCTTTGTGAACCGCAAAGCGGATTCGGTGCAAGGGTATAGGCACTTTGTGACTTGGCGGAAAAATAGATGGCAAATTGACCCGTCAGTGACAGTCATTGACAGTCAGTGACAATCAACAGGCAGTCTCAATGTCATGAAAGTCCAATCTAAGGCATTGCAAATGCTGAAGCGGGAGGTGGTTTTCGACCATCGGCGAAAGGTGCCTTTCGTTCGATTGGCAACGATGTCACCTTGCAGATCATCAATGACTGCTACGACCGGATGGCCAGCTGGGTGAAGATAGCGACAGAGGCTTTGCACTGCGAATGGCCCACCTTCGAAGCCGTCCGTGCCTTTTCAGTCTTCCAGCTCAAGCCCCGGTTGGCCCCAGCTGAAATCCGGAAGGATTTGAAAAAGATCTGCACAATCTTCAGCACCATAGGAAGGCTTTGTGTAATCCTTTCTGACCTTTCCGTTTCCTTTACCCTTCCCCTTCTGCTTAGGGGATGGGGCCCACTGAATTGGCCCTCGGTGCTCCCTTAACCATCGGAATGAGGCAAAACTGGACCTCGGCATTGCTAGCGCATGTCTCAAAATGGGTTTTCATTGGCTTGGATCCATCCGGTTGCTGTGCTATATAAGGCTCCTCTGGTTTTCTCAGCAAGCTTCCTGAAGAGCATCTTGTCGGCCTCTTTCAACTGGTGCATTGTGACTGCCATTGCGTTAGGAGCTGGCTCCTTCTGCAGGACTTCAAAAATGCGTTCATGCCAAGCCACCATGGTGGTGTAAGCGCACAGCTGGGCAAGGTCAAAGGCCCGGGCTCTCCGATTGAGGGCTTGTCGGACTCGCATTTCACCTGTGACATTGGCGTCAGGGCTTTGCATCTTTGCAGCAACCTTCATTGACCCTTGGCTATCCAAAGAGAACTTCAAGTCTTTTTGGCTGTGGGTGATCTCGCTGCTCCTGCTGGTGAGCTTTTCCCATGGTGTCCACTCCAGGGCCTGGTCAGTGGCCATCTGGCAAACGGTGTCTACCAATTTGTGACTGGGCTCAGTCTCCGGGCTAAAGTGTATGCCTGGGAGTCGTTGTTTCTGATCCTCCAACCTGGCATTCCGTTCAGCTACTGGCATCTTGGTTGGTTCGGCAGTTTCGTCTCTTTCGGAACGTTGCTTGAACTCATTCACTGCTAAGGTCGAGGACTCGAAAAACAATCTACGCAAGGCAATGGTCTCTGCATTTGTTGGTGCACGGCCCATGGTATCTGTCAAGGCTGTGATCAGCGGGGTCTCATCTGCTTGACCTGGCTGATAGCTGGTAATAAAGGTGTATGCTCCGAAGCTTTTCACCCCACCATTTTTTAGGCGGTCAATTGCGTCTTCTGGCAATCCAATCTCAGTGGCCCTCGCCCTGAAAGCTGCCTCCGACTCTAAACCCGTGGACATGGGTACTGGTGTCGGCAAAGCTAAAAAGAAAGAAAATGTTTCTGTTGTTCGAAGTTTTAAGCCTCATGTTTAAATGAAGACTGGATTCAAGTACCGTTTAAGGTTCAATATTTGGCAAACTTTGGTGGGTTTATTATTGGTTACATGAACTCATGTATGACACATCGCAAGTCTTTTTCCTGTCTGTTTGCTTGAACCGGGCATGCATACACTCCATGAAGCTGGCGTGGTAACGATTCCAGGTGCCAGGATTCTGAGGTCCTGGTTCCGCCTGATGGAGTCATGCCAAGCTCGACACTGTTGTTTTCAAATGTAAGTGGAAACAAAATTATTGCAAACATGCTCAACTGATCTTGAGTGGCAAGCCAATGATGTTACCAGCAACGATCACTTTTTTACTCCGGGCGCCGCGAGTTTGGAAAGAAGGTGTGTCAGTCCTCTGAGCTTGACCATTCTTCCGGTGGAACAGTCGCCCCTTGCGCCACCACTTGAACAGGTGGAGTAGGCACACTCCAGCTAGACAATGGGGCTGGCAACATCAGTCTGCTCTCGGTCACTGCTAGGGCCAACTCCGTTCGATCAACATAGACTGCAATGCAGCTCCTTGCAAAGAGAAAAAACTGTTTCCAGTCTAAAAGTTGCATAATGCCAGAGCTCACACCAAAAAGGCACCAGATCGCCTGCAGGAAAAATGAGCTTCTGAAACTTCCTGATTCACTGCACAACTTGGTAGTGTTGATGTTGTATGTTTCTAGCTGCGCAACTTGTTCCACAAATTCGCCTCAAATTGCGCCAAGGCCGACAAGCATGAAAGAGAGAGAGAGAGAGAGTGTCAAACATGTGAAGAGGAAGGACAAGAGCTAAAAGAAAGGATTCTAATAGAAAACACACCCTGAACAGGTCCTAATATGGTAGAGGGATCATTTTCAAACACGAAAATGGGATCATTTCCCAAGAACCAAGAACCAGCAAGACCCAAGAAGCAGCAAAAACCAAGAACCAAGAACCAAGAACCAGCAAAAACCAAGAACCAAGAACCAGCAAGACCCAAGAAGCAGCAAAAACCAAGAACCAAGAACCAAGAACCAAGAACCAGCAAAAACCAAGAACCAAGAACCAAGATCCAGCAAAAAGCAAGAACCAGCGCCTGGACGCGTTTGAAAACGATCCGTTGGGCGCGTTTGAAAACGATCCGTCCCCGCGTTTGAAAACGAGCTATTTCCGCGTTTGAAAACGAGGCGTTTTCCCTACGTGAGGGCAGTCCAACTGTTCGTTTGGCATACTCATCAGCAAAGTAAAGTCTGCACAACTTTGAGACCCACTGGCTCGGTTTCTCCATGTCTATGGTGATCTTGGCCAGGGGCCATGGGTCTGGGAGCGTGGACAAACAATGCAGTAATTCGGAGGTCAGGTCCACGGAGATGACTGGGAGGGCTTCTCCTTGCGGGCGATAGTCAACTGCTGGTCCTACCGTGCCCTTGCTTTTCTGCGTATGGGTGCGGGCGGCTATATGCACGGCTTGGATGGTGGTCTCATATTGGTTGACCATAGCTCTTAAGTACTTGCATGCGCGGACAGCTGCTCTTCTTGTGTTTGGCCCATCTTCGGGCTGATTCTTGGCAGCTACTGCAAGGATGTCTCTCGCTTCTTCTTCAGGCGACCGTTTGGGTTCCGTACCAGGAGCAGGTGCAGTGAGAGCGGTACCTTGGACTGGCGCCTCTTTTGCGCGTGGCAAGTGGTCTGGGATCGGCAACTTAGGGTGTAATCGCCATCCATCAAAGAAGTAGATACCAGGCAGGGACAGGATCTCCTGTTCTGGGCCCGTCTGCGCTACTACTTGCCCGGTGCGGGCTTTGTACAGTCCTGAGGGCAGGCACACGTAGGTGGGAAAGGGTGTGCGATCAGCCGCGTAGGCATATAGGACGACTTCAGAGAAAGGGAGATTCTGCTCGGGGAGCCACTTATGTTGAGTTGCTAAGCCTGTTTTGACTTCTTGGAGGCGCTCCCTGTTTAGCCAGCGAAGGTCCGACCCGCGCACCAATATCAGACGGTATCTCGCTCGCTTCACTTCGTCGGCTTGCTGATCGTAGTATTGGTTGGCGATTGCAAGGGGAGGGAACTCCCAGGTTGGTGCCGAATTCAGTGACCACCGGCTTAACTGTGCTAGATTCTCTTGAACTGGGTCAGGGTCAAAGTCAGGCCACCTCCATGTCGTTTATCCTCTCCGGAGGCCCCGGATGCCATATGCAATTGTCGCAATCACCTGCGCCATGCCCATGAGCCCCATCATGTCTAGCGGGGAGACAAGCAGGGTTAACGATTTGGACCGGGTGAGTCCGACAGTGATTCTGCCAAGGCAGTCTTCGGTATCTTCTGTAGGGGAGCCATTGGAGTAGTATTTGGTGTTTAAAAACCCAATACTGGGCTGAGCTACGATTGATACCTGTGCTGTTCCTCCTGCTGAATTGGCTATTGTTTCTACACGCAGGGTGCGGACATAATCCCTTTTGAGCACGGAGCGGTTCAAGTTGTTCTTGTGATCTGTTGCCGTGGTCATTATAAAAAGTCCATCTGCAAATCCAGCATTGTGTGGGAAAGGGGTGAGTACCTCTGACGCAAGAGTCTCCAGGTCTGTCGCTACCAACCCGTTAATCCTAGCATTAGTATCCCAAAGCACTAGTTGGAACCCTGGTGGCTTGTTGGGAAGTCCTCCCGAGGCAAAACTTCCCAGTTCCCATAGGCCATTGATCTGCCTGCAGAGATCAGGATATCTAACTGCAACCACTGCATGGTATGTCACAGGACTAACCCTAGAGCTGGAGGGAAGCATTAACCCCCAAGCATGGATGTCACTCACTCCGGCGGTCTGGGAATTTAAAACTGCTTGTATGTCTCCAGCCATGGGTAGAAGAGTAGCGGCATGCTGCAAGATCCAGGCAAGGCGCACGAGGGACCGTGGAAAATTAATAGCGGTACCTGCCAGCAGTTCTGAGTCCACAAATCGGGAGTGCCGTTGCATATTTGGCTGGGCGGCTTCAAATTGGGCTCTAAGGCCTGGAAGAACAGTGCTGGCTGCCCTGAGGTCTTCCGCATCCTGCGGCGAGAGGTGACTTGTCCATAGCTGACCTAAAGTGGGCTGGCCTCGTTTGAGGATTTGACTAAGAGCCGCTAAACCTTCATTGGCCGAACCGTCCAGCAGTCGGATCATTGCATCTGCAAGGTTAGCTGGCATATAATAATTGCGGTCGCTTCGCAGCCCATGCTTCTTGGCCAACAGGAGCTGCCGTGATCGTTTCGCATTGCGGGCTGCACGATCAATGCCGCCGGGTGTCTGCTCAGAGTCTCCTGTCCACAAGACCAGGGGTTGCTGTCTCAGCAGGCTGATGACTGCAATTTCTCGGTCAGTACCATATTGCTGGCCTTCATCAATGACCAGGAGGGAGAGCTCTTGCATAAAGCCACCCATTGTGGACCATTGCATGGTAAGATCCTGGGCTACCGTTCGTGGCTAAAATTAACTGACACTTATTCAGCATTTGCCTTCTTTCTCTCGGGTGTATGTCGAATTTCGTGTGGGAGTAACTACTTTTGTTACGTTCTTGGTCTCCCACTAGCCTACCTATGCGCCCAAACACCCCCGACGGGGGGTCGAGCCATAGGAGGAGGTCAGCAAAGGATCTAGTACCGGAGTTCTCTTTACAGATGAATAATATTTTGAGGCTGTCAGTAGCATCGATTTCAATCAAGGCCAGGATGAGGATTGCCATCGATTTCGACTTGCCTGCTCCGAAAAGCCCTTGGATACACAGGTCTAACCGATTGGTGAGCAACGCCATTGTTACTGCACAGAGTGTGCCCAAGACATGTCCGTCGAGCTCAGCGGCAAAGGATAGTGCAGTGGAGCGGGTCCAGGGGTGAAGCTCACCCTCTACGTGACATGGAATTAGCACTAGGCGTAGCAACTGGCCGCACAAGTGCAAGAAATGTGATCTTTTGTTGCCATCCATTCCTTCAACTGCTGTTTGGACATTATAGATGCCTAATCCCAGGTGGTATCTGCACGGGGGGGTTTGCGCGACAGCGGTATCCTCTCGGGTAGGCTTGGTACATCCGAACATCCACATTGTATGTAGAAAGAAGGTCCCTGGGACCGGGCTTTTTTGTCCCTGAACGGTCGCATCAATGGGGTCCAGGCGCTGGCCGGAGGCACTATACCAGTCTTGAAGGGCTACCAGCTGTTCCTTCGCAAAAAATTCAATGGCTGGCCCTGAGAGAAAGGCTACTTCGATGAATCTGGGGTTGCACTGTCTGTGTATGCGGGAGGCAGGCAGCTCATCCTTGCTTTTGGATGTGCGTGACGTGATGGCTAGGACCAACCCAAACAGGATTTGAAGATCTCCTCCGTCATCGGCTGGAGCTTCTGCGGTGCCTACCATTGCGACAAGCCTACCCGTGCCGATAGGGCTAACTTTTTTTTTCCTCGAGTGTGGCCGATGTCGCGCTAAAGGCTCGGTCCTTACATGAGAGTAAGCAGCTAAAACTCTGTACAAGGACACAAAGTCCTTGAAATCAGCAGATCGATTGAACCAAAACAACGAAAACCACAACCACACAAAAAGCGACGACCCGCAAATCCCCCAGCCAGACTTGCGTTTCGCCAGCGGAAACAAGGCAAACAGCAAAACAACACCAAAACCAAACCAAAAACGGGGCCAGAGCCCAAACAAAAACACCCACCGAATCGATCAGCTGTTGGACGCAGTGGCATATCCACTGCGTCACTATCAAAAACATGCAAGAGAAAACGAATTAAGTATCACAGCTGTTCAGGCAGACATGAAGACTCTAGCTAGGAGGTTACCCTAGCATAAGACAAGCTGTACATGGACGCAGATCCACAACAAAATCTCTCTCAGAGTCCTCTCAGGTCAGCTCGTCATGGGCCTTCATGGACGTAATAGTCATCCTCTTGACTGTTAGCTGCGATCACAAATCCAATTGTCAAATAAGGTCAGAACCCCCCTTAAAGGGGGGGACAGTGATGACAATGAGGAAGCAAAGAAGGCCAGGGATCGGTTTCCAAGCATGCCATCACCAAAAACAAATGAAGCGGGGGAGCACGCCCCTAGTTTCATAGGGGAGATGCATCCATCCGTTGAATGGTCTCAGTCAGCGACGTACTTGGTAGTATCCGCAAAGCTGAGCAACATGCAAAAAAAGCTTGCGTCCCAAAACTGTCATTGCATTTGCCACAGTACCCGTGCTGTCGTAGTGTAGCGTTCAAAAAGCAGGTTCGCAGGATACAGACTGCAGAACTGTTCAGGACATTGCAGGATGTCATCGTTCCTGAAGGACCCGCAGTGCGTTGCAGCACGTACCAGAAAACATTGTAGCATTGTAGCAAACCTCCGACTGACTTGCCACTCACCCCGAGAGTAGACAGGCAGCAGAGTTACCACATCTTTCTGTCCAGTGACGAACCATGCTGGCAGGCTTGTGCTGCTCGCGGGCGCCCCAGGCTGTCCTACAGGGAGGAACACCGGAATGCACCGGTGAAGCTCGCTGTAGCACAGGCTGGTCCATGGCATCGGCCGGCTAACTATCGCCCCCTCCAGTTGCATTCAGCACCCGAAAGAGAGTACCCAGCCAGAGGACATACCAGGGGAACCCACAGACAAACAAATTAAGGTGGTGAGCAGAGCAGCCCCTCAGAAAGAAACAATTGAGCCAGCACGAAAGACCGAAAAAAGACGGCCTGCACGGGCAGAGACGATACGACTGTCCTGAGTCACCTTAGTGAGTCATGAGTGTGCAGTGTTAATGTCCCTCCCTTCAATTGAAAAACCAACCAAACAAACAACACACAACAAAGAAACTCACAAAAACAAGTAAGCGCAGTCAAACGATGCTCCATTTACTGTGCCTGAGTACGACCCCAATGCACCTGCCGCGTCTATGGACAGATGCACCAGTGGCCAAGAACAAGAGCAGGGGAGAGCAAAACAGCAAAGGGAGCAGAGGAAGCACACAAGGCCCAAAACAGACACAACCAGAGAAAAGGAGAAAAAGGAAGAACCAGCAAAACACAACGAGAAAGAAGGGCCAGGTGGCAACCACAGGAGGGGGCGCCGGGAAGGCAGAGGAGGACAGGGCGGAGAAGGCTGCACACATCACATTAGAATAGCAACAGTGCAGCTTAGCGGAGCCTCAGATGTGCCTAGATCATCATCACGGTGAATACCTCAGTATGGCCGAACTAAGCTCCCCGACGTCACCAGTAGCATGGTGTAGAGGGTAAAAAACCCCACACAGGGCAAGTAGCCTTTGTTGCCATGAACCGAATGACGGCAGGAAAACTAAGCTAAACCACACTCCCAGCATGAAAGCAAGGCAACAGAGCCGTCACAGCTGCAACCAGATACTCCGAGGGAGGCACCAGCACACAGGAGTGTGAGCTGGACCAGAGCACAAAGGAGACCACTCGCGGGGCAGGGGAGGAAAGAAGGACAGAGACAGGAAGCACAACAAGGGAGAGCAGGCAACACGGGATCACCGAGGCCCGCACCAGTAACGCGAGGAGCACACACAACAGAAAAGGACGGCGGGTCCGCGGAGCCTAAGAAAGCAAGAAGACACGAATCCCACCGGGCAACACGCGCAAAGAAACACAGGAAAAACAAAGGGGGGAAGGAAAGCACCGACAAGACAAAAGAGAGACAAATAGCGCCGAACCAAAGTAAGGCGAGGTGACAAAAGAACAGAAATGAGGAGGGGCGAGCAGCAAAAGCAAACAATCAAAGCAAAACGAATTAAGGAGTACGAGTGCACCTGTCACGTCTACGGACAGACACACAAGCACAAAAACTAGGGTCGTATCATTCACAAGGGAGAGTGAGACCCCAATGCACCTGCCGCGTCTATGGACAGATGCACCAGTGGCCAAAAAGACCCAAGTGAACAGCACAACAAATCAAAATGGGACAGACCGGAAAGGAGGAGCCACTAATAGGTCCAGACCGGAGCAAAAGGGGCCCAACCGAGCGGACAAGGGGGGCCAAAACAAGAAAACAAGAAGGCCAAAAGGCAACGAGGTGAGACGAGGGGTGCGACCCAGGAGGGTAGAGGGAAGGAAGAGATGGGTTATGTCTGACTCCGTTGAGTGTATTCAAGATGGTGGCGTTTGTCTGCTCGGAGAGTATCATTCCAGCTATTTCCGATGGCAAAGGAGACCGGTTTCTCTGCTTCGCTCATTGCAGCCAAGCGACGTACGTCGTTGCATGCAGCGTCGAACGCAGCGATGTCAATATCCGGTGCTCTTTTGCGTAGTTTCCGATCTGGGAAGACTCGCTCTCGCACATGCTGTTGCAAAGTCTGTTCCGGTACATAATAAGCTGGTCGTTGGAACAACACTCGGCTGGCTAGCTTAGCGCGATTGACTTCCCAATGAGTGAACATATGTTGATGTTGAACTTGTTGCTTGAGGTGCGCAGCATATTGGTGGAAACTTTTGGGCGTGTGCCACAGTCTCAAGAGGCTATAATTGGACGGCCAATCAAGCGGGCACAAGGTGGCTGTCTGCTTCCACATTTCAGGCGTAAGTCCTTTAGCAGATGGTACAATTATTTCCAGGTTGACTCGGATGGGTCCAGTGGGTTGCAGGCCCATCATTGTATAGGGGTCAACTACTCCTTGTGCGTATCCTCGGGCGAGTTCTGAAAAGCAGTCAGCTGCCTGAAACTCCTCATCCAAGGCCAAGCTCAGTCCTGGAGCATTCTTGTCAGTAAATTTGACCGCCTGCAAGACTTGATCAGCCACATCTCTCTGCAGTCCCTCAAATACTCGATGGGGACAAGAGAAGGAAACCTCCTGTGGGGCTTGAGTGTTACCGCCAGCTTCTTCGAGAAAACATGGCGCGATCTTGCTGGCCCAGCTCGCCGGAAACCACGCCAATAAGGCCGTAGTACCACTAACCAAGTCGACCCCCGTGTGACGCCGCGAGTGGGGCTGGTTCGTGACTACAACTTTGACAGGGCCGCTGGGAGCGCGTTTCCGATTGACCTCTGCACTCTCTCTGGCTGCCACAATGAGCTCAGAGAGGATTGGACGGAACCAGAAAGTAGCATATAGCAGGCACTCCGTCTCTGGGGTGGCCAGGGACTCCGCTCTTCGAGTGAGAGAGCAGATGTACTTCGAGAGCGTTTCGGCCAGCCGGAGGGTAAAGCTCCGGGCAGCATGTGCGAAGACCTCCTCAACCTTCTCAATCACGCCCCGCAGCCACAGTTCTGACGCAATCGTCATGAAAAGGCGAGCAAACTTTTCCTGCACTGAAGTTAGGGAGATGGTAAGCTTAGCTTGCAGCCATAGATGTGGAAGGGCTCCAAGGTTGTCAGGATGATAGAAAACACTGGCGCTAGGCTGTAAACTGCTGATCATAGTGGCCAACTTGTCCGCAGCACCTTTGATTTCTTGTTCCGTAGGGTCGTCCATGGCCGGTGGGATTGGCGGGCACCATGGCTCCTCTGGGGGTGTAGTCTCGTCAGCATCTTCACTTTCAGCCTCAGTTTCACTTGCAGTGGTGGCTTGTTCTTCGTCCGACGAGGGATCGTCCACCTGCTCGCCAGCCCCTTCCGGACCTACCAGAGAGCTCTCTCTCATGTGTACCTGCAGTGCAGGAGCTTGTAACAGTAGTGGTTGCAGGCGGTGCGCGTCAAAATAGTGAATACCTGGGATGAGCAAAATTCGCCGATCTTTGGTAGCTTGATGAAAATACATCTTGCTTCCTCGGAGCCTATGCACCAGAACGGGGTAGCCATTGTAGGAAGCACATAGCCAAAGTGGAGAACGATATCCGTCGCCGGCATAGCCGTACAGGTATTCCCTATCTATGGAGCACGGAAAGAAACTGCTTGCCGTGAGGCGGTGGTCACGACTGTGGGAAGCTAGCGCTGCAGTGACTTCCTGTGTGAGCCGCAGCTTTGATTTCTGTGCAATGACCAATCGAAACCTTTTCAGGGATCGTACGCCATTCACGGTCACTACCATAGCAATGGCAAGAGGCGGTTTGTCTTGGGAGCTAAACGGTGTATCTAGGCCCCACTCAAGGACCGCCTCTGCATCAGATGGCACGTGCTTGGGCTCGTGGAACTGGACAGTGCGATCTTTAAGGGTATAATACCCGTAATGGTATACTGCAAGTGTCTGCGCCATCCCAATCAGCCCAGCCATATCAATGGGGGAGACAATGTACGTATGCTGGATGGCTCGAGTGAGCGCGACAGTGGCTCGTCCAAAGCAGTCCTCTTTGTCTTCTGCCGTTGCACCTCGCCGTCCCCCACTGAGGAACCCACATCCTGTCTGGACTACTACTGCTATTCGTGCCGTGGCTCCTGCTGCTGACGAGGTGGTGGCAATCCGCAGACCTCCAAACCAAGCAGCCTGGAAGCCATGCTGCAGCAGTTGTGTGTGCACTGCCGTGCGATTACACATGACGAGGAGCTGCGCCGTCGCACCTTGATTGAGGTCTCTATAACACTTTTGTAGGTAGTTGAGAAAGACCACAATATCCTCAATAGCAGCCAAGAGGTCTCTGGAGTATTTAGGTACTTCCCATAACACCGTACGGAATCCTCCCTGCCCAACCGTGTAATCATGGGGGACAAAATGGCCTATTTGTATGGGATCCTGATCATGGAGCACCAATTCCGGGTACCGGACTGCAACAATGGCTTTATACGTCAATAGGGACACTCTGGAGCTGTTAGGCAGTATGATGCCCCATCGATGCGGACCATCCAGGCCGGCTGCTTCAATCGTGGTTGTACACTCAGGGATGCCAAATTCTTCTGGCGCAGTTGCGATAAGCAAGACAGCCAGTATTGCAGATATCAAGCAACTCTGAACATTCAGGTGGCTAAGCGTTTCCTCACTGAAAAGGCGCGCCAAGGAGATTGGTAGATGTTGGGCTGTTGTCGCCGTTACCCAAGTCCCTGTGTGCGGTGCTTGGCCGAGATTGAGCAGCCGCGCCACTTCAGAATCGTTGTCCTGGCTTGCATCCGGCCACAGGAGTGCAATTAACTTGGTGAGCCGGGCAGGAGGCAGATAATCGCCAGGGCGATTCAAAGCTCGTAGCCCCAGAGGACGGTGAAGAAGCTTTTGTCTGTTCGCTGCTGCCGCCCTTCCCTTGGATAGACCTCCAGGCGTCTGCCTATGGTCACCGACAAATACTAACAGTGCTGGTTGCTGGATTGCAGCAAGAGCGGCAATTTCATGGTAGTTGCCGTACTGTTGACTTTCATCCATAAATGCAAGCCAGACTTTAGAGAGCCAGAGACTAAAGGACGAGTATTTCATGGCCATTTCCGCCGTAGCCGAGCCTCCAGTCGCAATCAATATGCGTTTCTCAGCAATAACCTTATTGCGATCACTGCATCGAACATCGATTTTTGTTGCATACGCCTCACCTTTCCCTTCCTCGATGCGACCTAGTAGCCGTCCAAAGGCACTTCGTGTGGGTGGAGCTAGGTCACTGATTTGGTCCGCCAAGGCTTTTGCAGCAACATTTTCTTTGGTGTACACTATTGCATAGAAATCACTGAGCTCGCAGCTGAGGGCAATTAGCAAAACCGCCAAAGAACGCGTCTTGCCGGCACCAAAAACGCCTGCGATGCACAGATCAGAACGGCCAGTGAGGATCGCCAGGAGCAATGCTACTGCAACAGTAAGGACGTGCCCATCCCCATGCGCAGCCAATGGGAGTAGGTTGTCGCGCATATATTCATCATGCGGGCCTGGGATGGCAACTCCAATAGGTGTCAGTAATCGACAGAGCACTCGGACCAAAGCGTCCGTTAGCTTCGTTCGGCGTTCACTCATCATTCTTCGCACTGGGATGTTGGGCTGCAAGATGCCCATCGTCAGCGGGAGTCGTGCCGGATTTGCCTGTGCGAAAACCAGCAATTCACATCTGCTTCGTGTGTCACCAAGGAAAGCCATTTCTTCCATCACAACCGAAAAGCTTGCATGAAAGACAATGGGCTTCGGCCAATCTCGTTCGGGGTCAAAGTATTCCACTTCCGCTGGCTGTTGCACTAGGAGGCGGCCACAAAATGCAAACGCAACCGACTTGGAGACCAGGACTAGCTCAAGGGATTTCGGGGCAATTCGACGGTATGCACGGGAGTCCGCGGACCGACTCGTACCTTGCATTACTTTTTCTTGGACTAGGAAGATGGCACAGCGACGCGGGCCCTCTGGGAGCTGGACACGCCCAAACAGGGCTCTTCCTGCCATCACATTGGCTTCCATGCTTCCCAAGCTGCCACGTTCACACAGACTCCATGGTGACGCGGAAGGAACCGCCTTTGGGTCACTGAAAAGCAAAAGAGGAATGCAGTCAGTGATCAGTTGCATCACATGAAATCCCGCAAAGGCCTCATAGCCATATCGGACCACCAGTTCAACTCCCGGATGACCTCGCTCTTGTCGTTGTGCCAACAACACACTAGTCCAGGGGTGCAAGTGTTGTAGCTGACGACCTGCATGGTAAGCATCCAGTTGAGGCAACACCATATCGAGCAGGAAGATCAATATGCGCAGAGGGAACCCACGGAGGAATTCGGTGAGCAGGTTTCGCATAAGTGCTCCTCCTTCTGCATTCGCCTGCCCTGGAATTGGGATCATGTCAATCAGGACTTGTCGGAGATCCTGCTCTGTAGCAATAGGGTCATCTCTGACATCCCTGTCATCCCATGGCACCATATGCAGATCAGCACATCCCTTGCCAGCAGCCTGTAGAAGTGAGCTGAGGGTCCGTTTGCAGTGGTCAGGGAGATCAAAGCTAACCCATGAGAGCACCCGTAGGAGCCCCTCGCACCGTACTCCATGTGGTATGACCTCAGGGGTCGTTATCTGGAGGTAATCAATATGATAGGTGCCTTCTTCAATCGATGTAAACAATAGATGCCCGTAAGCATGCCGCGCTCTGCCACCCCAGGAAGGCTGACCATCAATGAGTATGACATCATAGCTGAGGTCTGTAAGGGTGGTCGGACGCCACACGCAGAGTCGATCTTCAAGGCAGTGGAGAAGAATTACTCTTCGTTCCCCAGTTGCTAGCCTCAACATTTCTGGCGGAGTAGCAATTGCAGCAACCTTTGTAGTACCTGGAAAGCAATCGAACTCATTGAGCACTTTGTGGAGAGCCAGTCCAGTGTACGATCCAGCCGAAAAGCCAAGAACATCAATGTCTCTTATGCCGTCTGGGATGGAAGCTGTCACAAGATGGGGAAAACACGCTCGCACCAACAGCAGTTTGCCTTGTGGATGGTAACATCTAAAGATTTGACGAACTGCTGTGACCCATGTGGGGTGGGGAGGTCTCGCATGCGCTGGCCGGATGGTAGCAGCCGCCAACAGCCGTATAGCACGGGTGATCAAAAGCTTGAGGTTCGCAAATCTGTCCGGCAGAAATTCCTTCCATCCACCCCATCCCACTGCAGTGGAGAGAAGCTGGTAGATTGCATACTCATGCGTTGTTTTGGTCAACCCGAGTTGGGTGATGCGCTGCTCCCAATCATCCGTCATTGCCAGCGAAGGGCCATACACTTTCATTGGCGCATGGTTCTGGAAGAACAGGTCGTAATCATGATCAGGGCTTAGCAGTCCGCCTCCCAGTCCACTGCAATGTACGGTGAGAGGTCGATCTGGCATAGGGGAGTCCTCTTGCCACAGGCTATTCATCGAGAAAACCCACTGTGCCCATCTCTTCGGCCGGTCAACCAGAGAATGAGGAGCTTGCGACGTGTTGGCTGCCTCTCCCGTATAGATCCGCTGGGAGCACTGTACGAGATCAAAGACTTCTCCCTTTACTGATGTTGTCCACTCCTCTGGTGCTCGAAAGGCTGTTGGAAGACCAAATGCGAGCACAGCAGCCTGGGCGAGAGCCCGGCAAGGAGTTCCTAGGGCAGGTCTTCGCTCCCACAACCCTAATAACGCCACTAGTTGCTGGTACGACAGCGGAGACGGAGGAAGCTTTGCATGGACACGCAGTCCTATGACTGGGAGAAAGTTGTGGTGGAGCCATTGTGGCTGCCACTCTGCTGTCCCAAAAAGGGCTGCTGCTAGTGGTAGCCAGCCAAACTGCGCCAAGTCCTCAAGTCGCGATGGTAACCGTTGTTTAGCCCTTGTGCCAAAACCATGCAATATGACGGGTCGCATAAAGCCCGGTTCAATCTCCATAGCCTGGTACATCTTGTCTCCTGGGAGCACTTTAATTGCAACTTCACCTGGGAGGAGACTGAGTGTTGGCAGGGCTCCTTGCTCATAGGCGGGGCGGGCCCACTTATGAAAATTGGGCTGTCTGCCTTGGAATCCATCAAGAATTCCTCGCAAGTGCCCATGCCGAGGCCACTGCCCCGTTGCCGGCACTGGAAACGTGACCAAGCCTGACCATTGTCCCAGTATGCTCCAAGCATGACACCAGTCAGCTGCACATCGAGTGGCCGTGCCTAGAAGCGGCGATCCTAGCAGTCCACTAGAAACAGCTGTTTCAGTATCACAGGGCGGTTGGGTGGTCGATAGGTAGCTGTCAACATGGTCACGGTAGGCACTGCTGGCAATAGTGGCAAGTTCGTCAGGGTCACGATCAGGGTCTACCAGGTCAGACTCTGGAATTGGGCTGCGATGCCGAGATGCCAACACAATAACCAGTCCAGCATTAATTTCCGTGAAGGCTTCACTAACCAGGATGATGCCCTTGATGGCGACCGATTTTGATGTTTCAGCAGCAGCTTGCTTGTCAGTCGATCCTTGGCACGACTGAGCCGTTGGCGTGGAGTTGTGGCTCCTTTCATCTTCACCTTCTGTTGGGTGTGGGCTCGATGGTTCGGATCCCCCGAAGTCAACCTCATCCTCGAAATTTCCGGACTGGGCAGGAGTTGGCGATCTGCCAGTACTAGCCATCAGGTTCTCGACGCTTCGTGACTTGGGCAGCTTGATAGGGGGCCCGGTTGTTGTTGCGTGGCTTGACCCGTGTCAACTGATCTTGCTCTTTTCTGTGCAGGAGCAATTGGACTACTCGGGATTGCTGCCGGCTGTAGGCTGTCATCTGCAGGGGAGTCATTTTCAGCGCATGAAAGCCACAGCTCCTGAATCTCGAATAGTGTAACTGGCACACAGTCACTATCAATGAGAGCAAAGTTGATGTCTGGGAAAAGGAAAACACACGCATCAAGAATATAGGTTCCTGCCCACGTCGGGTGCACCTTGGACAGACCAGTGTCTGCCGATATAGGCACAAATACCACAGTGGTACGTTCCCCATACGGGCCTACATATCGTATACGCTCCTTCCACCATGCCGCGACCATAGGCCAGTGACTAAGCCCTGCAGTGCTGGAGACAGTTGCTGCCAACAGATCTCGGTTGTCGGTGATGAGGTAGACTGTTTGGAAGGCTAAAAATTCATCAGCTTGGCTGATTATCCATCGATACAGACTGTGCCACACTGGTCCAGGAGTTACTTCCACGCCATCCACAACTTTTATCTCATAGTCGTGTCGATCAGGGTCCCCGGATTTCTTATGGGGGTCTCCAAACCGCCACTGTTGATGCACAGACTGATTCAGGCCGTATTCCGTCGAAATGTCTTTGTAGAGGTCTAAGGCTTCCAATAGGTCATCAAATTTCGCTCGGGGATCAGCTTCAAACCAGTGATGTTGCGCTTGCTGCCTTGTAAGGAGATCCATACTAAGGCTGGGTGGCAAAGTCCCTGGTCCAGTCTACGGCCAGAAACAATGCTGAACTGATATTAATTGGGGGGCCAGCAAGGTGATACCCCTGACCAGTCTACGGCCAGAAATACCACACTGGAGTCTTTGCGGGGGATATGATACTCAATAGTGATGATCCAATTGGCAATTGCCAAGCCAAGCACTCAAACGAACAAGAGAAAAAGAAAGGAAGGGACGGTGCTGGAAATCCTGGACCAGTCTACGGCCAGAAAGACCAGGCACCAGACCCAAGACCACAACAAAGACAAACAAGAAAACAAACAGAGAAGAGCCAGGAAAACAGAAACAAAACAACGTAGCAGGTCAATTCAATAGCCCAGGGGCAAATAGACCGAAGAGCAGAACACCAAATCAAGAAAAGCACCAAACACAGGCTCAATGCTAGAAAGGGGGGAGAACAACAAAGAGGGAGCCAGGGGCAGAAGAGAGCAACCAGACCAACCAATCCACACAATACCGGGGAAAGGGGGAGGCACTGACAGTCCTGAGCCAGTCTACGGCCAGAAAAGTCAGGTACCTACAAATCCCAGGAAGGAGAAAAGACCGGTGCAAGGAGCAGGAGAGAGTAAAACAGCCGAAAAAGGCACCCAGTACCAGCAACGCAGCCCTAAAAGCGGACTGAAGGAAACCAAAGACAATTGCCAGAATGCCGTGCCAAGGTGAGCTTTGGTTCAGGGCAACAGGATACACCTCTAGCATCTAACTTGAGCCATAGCGGTCAAAGGCACACAGGCACATTATAACAGACCCGTCATCGGTCAAATTACTAAGTGTATAGATGCGGGTTACATCTTTCACTAGGTCACTGTTGATGAGTCAGTCAACCATGCCTAGGGTGGCCAAGGGGCACCTCCATTCGTGCAGTTTGCCTTAAGAAAGCACGGCTTGTGGGTTAATCCCATGATTTGAGCCTTGGTTAAGTCATCCATTCCGCGTTCCTCACAGCACGTCTACCTTAGAACAATCAAAGGCTGATACAAGCACGACAATTGTGACAGATGGTTCTGGACTGTTGGAAAGGTTCACAGGGATAAAGAGACGGATAAAGTTCAAACCTTAGTTGAGCGAGAAAAAATGAATCCAATGACAGCCGATGCTCACTCCTTTGTTGCTCCGCACTCTCTAGGCATTATAGGAGTGAGTTTAATCTAGCTGATCCAGAAGTGTGCCTGGCTGGGCCAACCCACCAGGGCGACGAAGTTCCTCTCTGATTCGAACGGGTAGGTACAGGCCTTCCAAAACACGTCGCCATCGATGCGTTGTGTAGCATCCTCTCGTTATGTGCGGCCTGGAACTGTAATACTTCTGGACTAAATTGCCTAGGAGGATCTTCGCGTGGTCCGTCATGGCAGTGTCATCACAGTTTGGATGTTGAGTCCCGCCTACGCTTTGTTGGATTGGAGTCGTATTGGGGAGGAGATCAGCCACTGTATCTTCCGGACCTTGGGCAAAAGATATTTGTACCGCGTTAACAGATTCATGGCGTGACAAGAAGCCAAACCAGTACCATGGATGGTCACATAGCGACACAATGGGTGTAGTCCTCCACGGATCTGCCCTCGCCTCTAATAGCAATTGCACATTTGTCTTGTGTCGGTGCAGAACTGCCGTCATCAAAGGCGGCACTGCATCCCCT
The DNA here is from genome assembly GCA_947184155.2 of Cladocopium goreaui. Taxonomy (NCBI): domain Eukaryota; class Dinophyceae; order Suessiales; family Symbiodiniaceae; genus Cladocopium; species Cladocopium goreaui. The sequence continues at coordinate 163,164 of CAMXCT020006688.1, forward strand.
TCGGGGTGTACCATTGCTCTTTCTTCTAGGAGTAGCTGGACTAAGTGTGAGTTGCCAAGTTCAACTGCCAGTTCCAACATAGACGTCGGCTGCTGCTTTGGAGGGATGATGTTGGGGTCAGCCAACGATTGCAAGAGCAAATAAGTAAGGTTGACCCCAGGCCGAGGGAAATATAAGTCCTTGGAGGCTTGATACTTATATGCGTCACAGTCGTTGTCTCGAAAGATTGCCAGTGTGAGCAGTGAGCTAGTGTGTCCACCATCCGGAACTTTCCACGTAAGGTCAATGCCTTGGCCTAAAAGGTGTAGAAGGTCAATGACATCTTTTTCATATAATGCAGTCATTATCGTTTGGTAGTGCTCAGCTGTTGGATATTGCAGCTTTTGCACCAGATAGCATACTTCTGAGTCTAGGGGCGCCATTTGCGAACTGATGGTTCGCACCGGAGAGAGGATCCCCGCAGTGCAGCTCAAATAGAGAACAATCTGAAAAGGGGAATCTAAGGCCAATTTCCGTGCCATCTGCTCCATCAGATCCCATCCAACTGTTACCCCAGCGACTACCTGCGTGGTCAGCTCTTCGTCACCGTTGATGCCATGGCGTACAGTTACTCGCATTGCAATTTGTCTACTATGGTAATCAAGGGGGGAAAGTAAATCCTCGGGGGCAGGCAAATCAGTTAGTACTAAGCCGATCTGATCACCTCGATCACACAGGATGCAAAATAGCTGCGATCAAACAGTAAAAGTGTTGAGCATGAGTGTACCCCAGAAACAGTCAGAAGCAACGAAAGGTAAAGAAAGGGGGGGGATCACCTAGGATATACCTCAAGGGGAACCGAAATAATCTTCATTGCAATACAAGCAGGTCAGCGCTCATTATTTAAGTTCTACAGCACCTTGCCAACTCCTAATGGCTAGCACTCGATCAGCAAGGCACGCTTTGTTTTGAGACACCGGCAGACGGATGCATGTCAGTAGTCTTCGCTACGGTCATGTACATCCAACATACTGCTCATAATCACTGATGGGAGTCCTGTTGCTGCTTCTCTTCCTGAGCAGCTTGGTTCTCATCTTGTGGTTGCTCTTGCACGGCCTCCTTCATGGAGCTCGCACTACCTTCGGCCACCCCTTCTGTCTGGATTTGCTCCAGGTTCTCTACGACCGTTGCCATTTGATTCACTGCCTCCTGAAACACGGTTAGCAGGGTTCTTGCATAGGCAATTTGAGGTTCTTTTCTGTCACCTCCGTCTACCTTGGGTGCAAGTGGCGGCACTTGTCCACACGTCCATTGCGCGGATGTTGCTGCTCCCTTCGCTTTCTCTGATGATGAGGAAACCTCCTTGTCTGGATTGGCAAAGGTGGCATTGAGAGCTTGCATATCTCGGGCACTATAAGTGCCAGCAGCGTCAAAGGGCCTGGCACCGCCTTGCCCCATGGGGCCTGGGTGTTTGCGCTTCCCATGGGGCATTACTCCTTTCTGTATTGTCGGTCGCATATCATATTTGTCTTCAAATCCTGTGGCAGCCCAATCTATCCTTGAATCGTCGTTGAGAGCAATGAGACACTCCTTCTTTTTACTGCCTTCTGAGTCCACTGCATAGGTGTGCCAGCACTTCATTCTGTTGGCTAGAATATGATGCTCATGCATCTTGTTTGAGTAGAAATGATTCAGCTTTTCATTATGCGGATGATTGGAGATGATGGCAAATCGACGAGGACTGACCCAGATCCACAAGTCTTCCTGAAAGGATTCCGTGGTGTAAAAGGGCCAAACAACACGGCCTCCCATTTCCACGAAGCTGAAGCTAGTGTACTCATCATCACTGCTTTCAGAATCAATATGGCAGAAATCGTGCGTAAGTTTAATAGAGTTAGAACCCGGGAAACTGCCTGGAGGTTCCTTCATGTTCTCATCGATTATAATGTTCCAGCACTCTGAGTTGATAATCATCCGATATTCATAGAAGGCCCACGTATAGACCTGCGGGCCAATATGCTGATAACTGCCTTGGTGGTGGTACACCTTGATGCCATCATATTCTTGGACAAAGGTCTCCTTGTAGCCACAGCGGAGGGGTTCTGGGTTGTTTCCTGTAATGGTGGCCTCAGTTGGCTCATCTTTATTCATTTGGCCAAGCTGTGGGCCCGCTTTCAACCTCCACTTGTCTCCGACCCATTGCGTCATGGCGACTCAGCTAACTAGCGCCGGCTGCTTCCGTGTAGTGTATGGGTTAGAAGAAAGAGCACAGCAACGAGTGTGAGGCAGGCCAGGAGGGACAGCAGGGCAAGTTCAAACCACAAAGGATATTGGTACAATGGCGCTATACAGAGGGAGGAGACAGGGGCGTCAGCAAAGGGGAGGGGAGGGCGAGCGGCAGCAAGAACCAAACAGAAGGAGGGGGGAGGGCAGGCAGAGGAGGGAAGAAGGAGGGGGGGCAAGACGAGGGTACACCCCTGAGCACGTCTACGGCCAGAAGTGTGGGAGCCCCCGCCTTGCAATAGGTCTGGGGAACGGATAGTTTGAGCCGAGAAGCGGTATCGTGCAGGCTATATTTGAATACTGTCCACACTCAACCTGCATTACAACCTTACCATAGGATTGCTTGCTATGCAACCGTCAGCATGTGCATGAGGTGGAACGCGACATAAAACGGGAGTGAACTGTTCCTTCACTTCACTCTGCACTTTTTCTCCGCGAGGCGTATGTCACCAATACATGCGACTTAGAAAAAATAGCGAAAGCATGCAAGCTCTGTATAACTTTGCTGGACAAATGCTCTTGCCACTCGGACCGTGGAGGAATCCGTGATCGTTATGCCCTCCAGGCAGAGCTGGTCGAGCAAGTGTTCATCTATATAATTGATGTGCTCATCCGTGAGGGAACATTCGCACGGAGTGCGCTGTACCAAGCCATTGGAGAGCAGGATATATTCTTGGTAACGTGCGGCATCAAGTCCAATCGCTGCAGCCGTTGCTGTGCTGGCTGTCCATACTTCAGCATCGCGGGATCGCAGTATAAGTATTACCAGTTCGAGATTTTGTCCAATAACACTTTCGGCTGGCCGTTCTTCAGCTGAAACTGCCGCCAGCTCCCCATCAACCGCATCAAGGTGCTTCATGTCTAGGAGTTAATCTAGTATCTCTAGTCCACTTTGGCCATCCTTATATGCTAGGCAACTAGGCCGTTTTCCAGAGCATTCAGTGGGAAGGGACACAGGGAAACTAGCCAGAGGATCTTCTAGAGCAACACCTGCACACTAGTAATGCACAACTTAAAACTACAAGAAAATGGGAAAGTGGCAGTAAGGGGAGAGGGCACTTGCATTACACCTAGGGACAGGCCATGATTAGGGACAGTCATCGATTACCTGACAGGTGCAATCCGACACGTCTACGGTCAGAGAGACACCGTGTCAGGTAGTTCCTGGAATTGAGTACTCAAATAGATATACTTGTACTATTAGTGCACTAGACTCGTAGCAAAAACATGCATAACATTATCCTGGTGAGAGTGGGTCAATCTGCAATGCAAGAGTGTTAACTTCATAGCTGCTGCGTTTTGAGCCCAAACTATTTGAGAATGAAATGGCTGCAGGCTGACTTTGCATGCTTACGTAGCAGCAGACTAGGGCGGTGAGTTGTAACCTACTGTCGCAAGTAGCCAGCACTATTGACATTCTATGTTGCATAATCCGATTGCCACACTCACCTTCTGCTCATTTTTCACAGTAGGACTACCCTTGGAGACAGCAGCTCACTGGTGGAGTCACTTACCACCGCAGTAGGTGGATCCTGCATGAGGATCTGAATACGCACATGCGGTTGGAGTTCTCTGACGATGTCTCTGAGCAGGGTACTTTGGGCCACCGAAACAACAGCAGTATCTACTCCGTCAGAGACTTCCGTCCATGTCCTGATGTTCCAGGGTCTAGTGACTCGTAGTAGCGCAAAGGTTAACTCAACCAGAGACGAGACGGGCACAGCAAGCGCATCTGTATCCATGTACCCTCCCAAGCTGGCCGTGATGAGGACAGTCCTGACCACAATTCGAAATGGGAAAGCGTCGAGAGGGACATGGTATCTGCCTGAACCATCAGTTAAGGAATTTGAACCTGCGGGAATCAAGAAAAGCCGGTTAATCCAGACTCCTCTATCTGCCGGGCTACAGAAAGTTGCCAATCGTACAATGTCATGATGTGTCTCTGCCATCGCTATAAGAAGCTGATGGGTGATAAATTGACTCGTGCGTTCCACTTGCATGAGGTCTCTGTCAAGCGTGCTGTACAGCAGCTGCAACCCAGACGTCTCGTCCGGAAATAATATGACAAGACCACTCTGCAGAAGCTTGACTGTACGGCGCAGGTCTCTTAATGTAGTGGTCAATTCCTGGGCAGCTTCCAGGCCGTGCATAAGCATTCTGACCGACGATGGTATTTGATGACGATCATGTCTGAAGCGCGCATGGGCCATGAGGCTTGCAGCTGAGGTTGTACTGTAATGTTTGCTGTATGTGTCAAGGGGCAGGAGGTAGAAGGAGTAGTCATTTAGGAGAGGAAAGCCATTGACTAGAAAAAGATTCAGAGCAACTTAAGTCCAAACCCGGGCTGATAAAAAGTGGATTTCTAGAGTTATTATGCTTTCAGCGACAGCTTGGCTACTACCACCTAGGCTACTGCCTCACTTAATCAGCCAAAAACGAAAAACAGACATGTGCACAAAGGCATGGGCACAAATTTGAACATGGCTAGTCTTGACCAGATTACATAGTGCGGAAATCAAAACAAACCAGTGGTAACTATCCTAGCGATGCCACCAGCTGCCCTACTTTTTCAGGAAGAGCAATCTAGCGTTTCCACCATCATCACAGGGCAGAGTCAATGGCTGTAGTGGTGCAGGTTACCCCGCAAACAGCGCCGCATAGGCTTCACTGAGCATCTGCCAACTCTGCTGTACCTGATAACTGGCTCTGTTTGCTTCATGGATCGCGTCATTGTGCTGTTTCTGCAAAAGGATGATCCTTTCACGGAGGTGGAATAATCTTTCTTCCTCACTGGCGTTGTTGGGGAATTTCCCCGCAATTGCATCGCGGCAGGTTTGGGATTGCCGAAAATCAAAACTTGAACGATCATCCTCGTGAATCGCTCGGTTAATTCTTGTGCGATCTGTGAGGGCAATTCCATCTGCCTGGGGGGCATATACCTCAATGCGGTTACCCAACAAATTGTAAGCGTGCATAACTTCTGCAATGATAGTGCATTGTTGTGCACTTCGCGCTACAATGGCAAAGCGGCGCGAATTTGCCCAGCAAGCATAACCATAGTGTCGGATCTCAGCCGCGAAGGGATAAAAGCCTTTGCAGCTACCTCAACCCACTCCTGAAGGTACTCCTCATCTGTGTCATGGGTGATGACTTTATGGAAACCATGAGGTAGGCGTTCTCGTGAGAGCACATTTTCGTCCGGTGGGAGCCAAGCCTCATCATCTGCCCACAGGATGTTCCACTTTTCCATTTGGATCCATACCCATGCCTCCAGCAGGTTGAAGGGAACGCACCCTATTTCGATATTTCTGCAATGTCGATGCATTGGAAAATTTCCTCGGTGCAAACACATCATAGTGTTAGAGTTATTGACAATGGTATCGACTGTGTAGCCCTTCCAATGGTAATTCTCCAGGAACGTAATTGACGGCGATGCCATGGCTAGGACAGAGCTTTACGATGTAAGGTGATGTGCCCTTGTCATGTCTCCTTTCCAGAAGATATGCCGGATAGTTCACTTAATCAAGTGTCATGTTATCATGTATTGGTAGCGGCTGTAATGTGCTTGTAAAACAGTATGGGACCCGACAGGTGCAACCCGACACGTCTACGGTCAGAGGAGCACCGTGTACAGGTAGTTGTGTTGCATCTAATAACTCATGAAACCTAAGTTGGTAGTAGTCACCAGAAGTATGATAGATAAGTGTCACTCGAATGCAGCAGGGTAGAAAGGTTTCAGGATTGTAAGCTACCAGAGAATAACATTAGTCATACTTTTCAGCGTACAACCAGCACACTTCAGCGAATGCAAATCTTCTTACTGGTGCTGAGAGCCGCAGAAGGACAAGATAGTTATACCAGCAAATGCCACTGCGAGGATGAGCTGAGGCAAGCTTAACATGCAATCAATCCATTGATACAACCACTTAGAATTGGTACATGACAACCGCATAATTGGTTGGATCACATGAATGATTTGTAGTGAGAAATCATCGGATACAGACTGATAGTTCCAGGGTTAATGCCGTTTCCGAGTGATCTATGTAATCCAGATAAAAGACACTAGAATGCCGAACGCGCGCTCACTTTCCTGCTACAGAAGTCACCAGTACAAGAGGTGTCCTGTTTACTGTTGTGGTTCCGTAGTGAAGTTCGATCCTAGCTCCTCTTTCCTTCGTGGGTGCCAGTGTTGCATGATATCCTTCTGTGCAGCAGCCACATCTGCTGCACGCTCTTTCTGATAGGAAACTGCGCTTCTTTCTAACTGCTCTAGTGCCTTCTGTGCTTCAGCTATATCATTCAGCAGTTGTTGTGGTGCACATAAAAGGGTTCGCGCTGTTGGAGCAGCTTTATTAAGAGTCTCAGCTGCTTCGGAAGCCGTTTCTCGCAGCATACTGCTGATGGTGTATTCGCTGATGGCTGTTGCCATTCGGATCAGCTTGGCCTCCTCCATGGCTTCAAAGTTGTCGTTGGTGAGCTGCTGTTCGTGAAAGATATCATTAACCACGTCATTCAGTACAGGAATAGGGAAATCTCTTTCTTAAAGTGAGGTGACTGTTGCGTGGGTATTAGAAGTGGAAACCTGGCAGGTGAGACCCCGACACGTCTATGGTCGGAATAACACCGTGCACAGGCAACCTGCTGTTTTCTCACATGAAACATCATGAAACATCCTAATTGTGGCTTGGGCAGTACCGACTACAGCATTCTGGGGGTACCGTCTGAGTTGAAGCTTAAGGAAGAAGAAACCCCCAGTGCCTTCTGGGTAGTCATTCATTAAACACTGCGGCTCACTACTGCCTCACTATAGATGACAAATCTGAACAAAAACGTATTAAGTCTCATGGATATTTGAGCCAGAGTGTCTGCGACTGAACCACACGGTGCTAAAGGCATAAAAATCAGTTGATGACTCATAACCTTTGGGCAACCATGAGTAGTTGCAGCATATTAGGTATGAACATTGTGAAAGGATCTCTACCGTATTAGCATTATCTCCACTTTGCACGCAAAAATCCGTACTATCCACTGCTTTTGGCTTACCGCTTGATAATTCATAACTGTCGGCGGGCGGGTGTTCGACAACGCGATCTTGATTCACTCGTCGAGCAGGTTGTGCTACGTCGTTGGGCTTGCCATTGATGGAAATAGAGAGATCGTTCTATCATGGTCACTGAGTGCTGCCGACTGGGAGACACAGTCAGGGTCTTCTGCGTCTGCTCGTTACCCGGGATAAGAGTGCAAGCCCTCTCCATCGCCTTGTAGGCCGCAGTCAAGTGTTCTAGCATTTGATGTATCTCTGCTTTCTTCGGATCAAGGGTGGCGATGATCTCTTCAAGTGAACTCTTGATCTCGCTGATTCGAGCAGATTGATCCCACGAGCCAATATGCTTCCTTCCCACATCTACCTTACTTGCCATGGTTCGCATTTGAGGGGGATGAATGTGCCCACCATCACTCATAAGCTCAGTACGCTCGGAATTGCCAAAATTGAAGGTGAGACGGCTGGCTTGAGCATACACGCTGAGGCTGAAATAACGGGGGGAAACTCCACGAAATCCTCAACTGTGTCCGTCGGCTGGAAGAGAGGAATAATTATCCAAAAGATGTGGTGGGTTGAGTGGTCACTATTACTGGAAACGTAAACTCTTGGCATGCTGCTTATTCCTGTGGTTTCGTGCAGTCAGAGTACGCTAACTGTTTCCTGATTCTTGCATTCGACAGGTGCGATAATTGTTAGGAGCAGTCGGCCTATGTTAACGCAAAGTCCTACGCCGTTTAGCAGTGCGCTCCACAAAAGTTTCATACCCTGTTGTTGGCGCTTGCGTGTTCCATCGAATTCTACCCCTGTCTTGTGGAATTGCTGAATCAGCTCTATCTCCCTGATGCGGGATTACAGGCCCATGACCGAGGTTGTGGCATTCTTCGTTCATTATACCTATCAGTTCTTTCGTCTCGGTTACCAGGTCCTTTATTCGAAACTCGAAACAATGGAGTTTGTTCTAGTTGGAGCTGTTGGAGCATGCTTCGTTCAGCCGTCAAGATAGTTTCTAGGGGAACTTCTTTAGGGATCCAGAGCCCGTCATGCAACCAAATGACAGATTTAAGGTGCACTCGTCTGGTGAGCTCTTTATCAAAGGTTAGCATAACACATTCTTCGTGCCATTCTAGCACGCGAAATGTCGCCCCTTTATCACTGCTGTGATAGCTAGGCCTTAGCCTGGGCAGATGAGTGCCAACAAGCTTACGGGTAGCGCCTTCAATTATGGTGCTAAGATGCACTCACGGCATTGGGCAAGAGAAGCCTAGGTCTCGTTCCAGCTTGGCACAGGCAAAAGATGCACCAGCATTCATCACAATAAGTGGGTGTTTCTTAATCACCGACTGCCGTTGTTCTTGGGGGGCTAGTCCTAGCAAGTCATTAAGAACTAACCGAAGATCAGTGATGGTCGGGAGGTGGGAGTCCTGGCTAAGGCGCCTCATGATTTCATAAAAGGAACCAGCCATGTCAACTTCTTGATGTGTTTGACCGAATATCAAAAGCCGCACTGTGCGCGGAAGTCGCTGTGCACATGGGCCACGCCCGTATAATCGACCTAGATTGTCAAGTGATGTGGGCATGTATTCAACCACCCGCGGTCGAGTGAGATTTGCTGTGCTCGCTAGGTAGGCTTCTATTTCGCTCTTGTAGCGCTCAAAAACAGTCTGTGTGAGAAGCTGCCGTACCTGCGGCCATCCATTACTTGGGAGTTCAGTTAGTAGGAGTATGGTCTCTCCACTTGGCCGTTCTTCTAATACAATGGCCCCGGCTTGCATTGCCATGTAATACGGAGTTGGGGCAGGTACTTCAAAGGGGTGCATTTGGTCCTCCACACACTCAGAGGCGGCGCGACTGGCGATTCCCGCCAAATAGTCAGCGATTATATTTGCTTCTCTGGGGCGGTACATCCAGGTGCCAAAGTCGAAAAAATTGGCTTGCTTTCGTCTTATTTGTTGTATAATTGGCTGTAGGTCTATTCTTCGAAAGCGTCCTGCAAAGGCCAAATGTTTGATAATTGGGAGGATGTCCCCTTGTAAGTACGCTTGCTGGACTGCAAATTTTCTTCTCACCAGTTCTTCACTAAGTAGGTCAGCGCCGAGGTTTGCAGACATAGCTTCAGCAAAAATGTTGTCAGGGCACTTGGGCAGCGCTAGAGCCTTCCATTGCAGGAGAGTTACGCCTTGTGTCTGCAGTTCCAATAAGGCTGCCCCTGCCCCTCCAACTCCTTTATCTGCATGGCAAGAACCATCAAATTGAACTATCAAGGTACCTGCTTCTTGTTGTAAGTTGCTACATAGTACATCGTCTAAACCTAGCGGCATCAGGGCAGTAATTTTCAGGTGGAAATCTCCACACCCACATCGGTAGACGGTTAACTTAACGTTTGGTGCAATTCCGATGCCAACTTGGAAGGATTGTTGAATCAATTGTGCTTCTTCTGTTCCAAGTTGGACAACTCCAACTGTTTGGTTTGTGTCATGCGTCTTGGTAGTACAACAGACTCGTGCCGGGACAAGCGTGTGCGAAATATGTAAGGGAGGTCTGTCTAGACATGCTAAACTAGTGTCATCAAGGTCACAACCTACAATGGTCCGCTGCATTCGTAAGTGAGCAACCCTCAAGTCTGTAGGTAGATCCATATAAACTTTATGCGTGAGATTGGTAATCCAAGTTTCGGTCTCCACCAATAGGGCAGCAGCTTGATGTCTCATAGCACCGGCTTCTCGTAAAAGCATACGATATTGGTGAACTACTCTGGTGGCAATTGCTAGGTGTTTCTTACTCCTTCGCGTACCGTCCAATAGAGATGAAATGGTGGTGTCATTGGTTAAGTTCCTGAGAGCTACGATTGGGACATGGCACCATCGTATCCAGTGTCCGACCGTGTTGTCTCCTTTGGCGCAGGCAACGCAAGGTAAGCATGGACAGGTTTCAATTGCTACATTTTGACTTAGTACATTGGCCGGTGCTCTCGGCTCAGGCAGTGCCACTGCGTGAGTGGTAAACGCAGTAATCTGCTTACTGGAGATGCAGTTCTCACAAATTGCCACTTGGCAACCACCCAGTGGGTATGCCCGCCCAGTGTTGGAGCAGTAGACACAGCGTTTACTTCTGCTCGTACCTCGCCGGGCCAGCCAATCATCGTCATCTTCATTAACAGCCCATCTGAGCAAAGTAAATCTGGCCATACTTGGGATCCATCTTTTGCTGGCTGTAACGGCTTGGGAAAGCCACGTCCAGCTAACTCCTCCCGTCCACCCTGATGCCAATACTTTATTGCGGATATAACTGGATGCAACTTTCATCATATGACGTAGAATAAGTGTTTTGACTTGACCAATTCTATGTTTGATAGTTCCGTTGCTTGAGGCAGCCGCAGTTCGTAGCTCCTCCCCTACTATACTAGACCAGGCCTGCCACAAGGCTCTAACCTGATGTGTCTGCCTATTGACAGGAGGGGGGTATTCGCTATACAGTTCATGAAGCCCTCCTCCTTTACGTAAAAAAAGGCCTAGCGCAGAAACAAGAATGCTCAGGCCAGGGTCAAGTAGTGGGGATATTCCGCTCCAACGAAGGACATAAGCTAGCAAATCGTGCCGTATCCAACTTCGGCCGAGAAGAAGTTCAGCAGCTGCGGCCCTGAGCATTTGCAGGTCTTCAGTGGCAGCACCAAAGTAAGAGGTTGTGTACAGGACTACACTTTGCGCAAAAGTGTTGAAAGCAATGCTTCTTGACACGACTGATAATACCGGTTGCCTGAATAACCGTAGTCTGTGTACAAATTTTTCGGCTGCCTTTGGGTTGATATGCTTCAATGTTGATGGATGCGTCGTAGCTTCCCATAAGTCATTGCCATTCAGCTGTGCACGCCCTAGTAACAGCAAGCCAAGTGATGTGGCTTTTTTTTCCTCGAGTGTGGCCGATGTCGCGCTAAAGGCTCGGTCCTTACATGAGAGTAAGCAGCTAAAACTCTGTACAAGGACATAAAGTCCTTGAAATCAGCAGATCGATTAAAACAAAACAACGAAAACCACAACCACACAAAAAGCGACGACCCGCAAATCCCCCAGCCAGACTTGCGTTTCGCCAGCGGAAACGAGGCAAAAAGCAAAACAGCACCAAAACAAACCAAAAACGGGGCCAGAGCCCAAACAAAAACACCCACCGAATCGATCAGCTGTCGGACGCAGCGGCATCCACTGCGTCACAATCAAAAAAACATGCAAAACTAATTTTTTTCCGTCCAACGCCGTATGGCTTCCGCCAGGTCGTTCAACATGTTTCCAAGCATGTTGCATATGAGATTAATTAATTAATTCACGCAGGGGCCGAAGCTGTAGTGGCCGCAAAAGTAAACTGGTAAAGGACCGATACATAGTCCTATTCCTTCGTCACGTTCAAAAGAACAAAAACCGAAACACCAAGAACCAAACGCAAAAACAACAAAAACAAAACCCACACAAAAACAACCCACAAACAAACACAAAACAAACACCCACACAAAAACAAAGCAGTGACGTGACAGGTACCAGTTTATGGGTGAAAAAGATCAGTTGAGGCAAGAGGTGATATCTTAGTATCATCTCTGCGCATGCAGATGACAACTTATGTGTCATGTTACGCAGGCCCATAATACAAGCCAACAACGAAACAAAACACAAACACCATGGGCCTCTTGAAGGGTGCAGGAAGCAACAAAGCTCAATGCGGAAACCAGGGATCCCCCCAGCCAGGAGCCCCGAGATCACAAAGAGCAGCCTTCACGGCATGACATTCACCCTGACACTTTGAAGCAAACACCGACAACGCCGGGTCACAACAAAGTGGTGGGAAAAAACTACCGCAGTGAAACATGAGAGTGAAACATGATCTAAGGTGAAAAGACGTCGAGGCTACGGCACTCAGGGCACACTCAGAGTCCGCTCAGAACTGCTTTTCCAATCATCATACTGCATCAAAATTGGCTCCGGTAGGCACCATTGTGTTAGTGCTCTTGCAACTCGTCTTCATGGTATGGGAGATTGTACTCGTCATCGGTGCGTGGCGATATTTGTGCATTGAGCTCTTCGGACGAGGTACTGGCTCCCTTGGCTGTATGGTGAAGCTGTAGCAAGGCTTTCTGTGCCTGGGTTACTTCGTAACAGGCAGATATGGTACAGCTATCCAAGATACAGCCAATTTGACGGAGTTGGCGTATAGCCGCCTCAAGGTCATTCACCCTCTGGGATGGGATGTTTTGGATTCCTTGAAGCTTCTGTCGGGCCTTCTCTAGAAGTTTGGTGGCATCATCGACTTCAATGGTAGTGACCTGGCAGAGGGTCATTTGAGTGATTGACTGTGCGAGACGATGGACAGCGGCATCTTTGATAGGAGTCGGTCGCTCCATTTCAACGGACAAAGTTGTCTACAGGTTTGTAGGTGGACTAAGGCTCCCGGGTATTCAACTGGTATGCACAGTATTGCCACCTTGATCGAGAACGGGCATGTGGTGGTGTGGTGAAGATCATTGGCCGGTCGAAAGATTGGTGGATCGAAAGTCAAACGGCGACAGGCACCATGGCTAGATGTACTTTGACATCGCACTACACTACCATGCAATAATTAAGAAAGAACAACCCGAACAAAACAACAAACAACTCAGAAAAGGATTATTATAACCGCCCCCCACCGCCTCCCGTCCCATACTGGCTTCGGCATGCTGATAGCAAGGGTAGTCGCAGTGGGCAGTAATCAACCATGAGTACCCCATGGTGACAACGCCGCTCAACCGCACTGTCACCAAGAATTTGTGCTGGCAATCCTATGCTGGCTCCGGCTTGTTGACCGGAAAAGGAATCGCAGCAGGCAGTAATCAACCATGAGTACCCCATGGTGACAACGCCGCTCAACCTAGGTCAAGTTGTACGCTGATTGCATGGAGAGAGACTTGGGTACTCTGTGTCATTTGATGTGTCTTACTGGAACTGCTCGTGTGGGGTAGTGCGAGGGTCTTCACTGCTACTAGCACCACTGGCTGCAGCAGTGGCGGGGGGTGGATCACTGCTCTCCGCTGGTTTCATCATTTGGGCGATGAGCGGGTGAGTTTGCTTGTCACGCAGGATGCGCGTCATCTCGCGAGTGAATGCCGCAGGGTCATCAACCAGTTTCTTCGCTTCCGCCAGTGGCTTGTCCAGGACAATGGCAATGAGCATTTCACCACCATCTTTGTGGATTATTGTTGGTCGGCCAGCTTGTATCTCGGCAAGGATTGCTACTGCCTTGTTTTCACACAAAGTGCGTTCCCATTCCTCCAGAGCTCTCTGCGCAAGGGTGTCGGTCTGCGGTGGGGCTTTCAGGGCAGCTGGTGTCCCTAACGCTCGTAGGAAGGGCTATCAGGAGGAATGGGGGGTGGGAAACGCTGAATGGCTGCGACGGCACGTTGAACGTCATTTGCCTGTACATCATAGGACGTGGTCGTTTTTTTGCTTATGGCAGGTTCAGAGTCAGCCCATAGTTGCTCCAGTGTATATCCTGGTTTTGGTTCCATATACTTGCGGTTCCACACTGCATGATGGGACCATTGAGGCGCGTCATGGTTGATTTCAACAGAATCTCTTTTCATGTCATATTCTTTGAGCATATCATCTAATTCTTGTAAACTAGCAGCTCTGTGAATGCAACATTGTCTGACAGCGCCATCGATGTGGAGTGGCCATCCCACTGGCATGTGGGAGTCTTCCAGGAGTCCGTCACCATTTTGCTCTATGATTGTACCTAACATGGGGACATCAATAGTTGCTTTGAGGCTGACTTGAGCACGTTTGCACTTCCATGTGTCAGGTGCCAAGAGGCCTCTGCTAGCCAACAGCTCGAGCGACGGGAATTGTGGTTGGTCAGTCGCTGGTAACACCTCTTCTTTGATGACTAACTTCAGCCCATGGAGTGGCTGGGCTTGCTCCTTGTGAGGGTCTTGGGATGGCTGAGAGGTAGCGTCCTTGGGTGTTGTGTCTTCAAACCAGGTGGGGCGGACTGACTGGACCCCTATGGGACTTGCAGAACTCGCAGTTTTAATGCTTTCTCTGCGCAGGCTATGGTAGACGGGTGGGATCATCCATGCTGGCACAAAGACTGTGATAAACTGCACATTCCAAATGACCTGCAAATTCTGCGGCTTGACTTCAGGCGTGATACATCTTACCTGGCCATCGATCACTCTGGTATATGATTCAGAGCGGTCGAAGGACGCTGTGACTTTCAGGCCTAGATACAGTTCTCTAAACCAGTATTCCTTGAGCATCATAAAGGAAAGGTGAGGTGCCCTCACTTCCATTACGTGCGTGGCTGGCATTAGAAGAGTTACCATCCATTCAGCTAAGAATTCAATCATCTTGACTTCGAGTTTAGGGAGGATGGCTTGAACTGCTCGGAGTGCGCCCGCGATGTCCGGGACATGCCTACGTGAGGGCAATCCAACTGTTCGCTTGGCATACTCGTCAGCAAAGTAAAGTCTGCACAACTTTGAGACCCACTGGCTCGGTTTCTCCATGTCAATGGTGATCTTAGCTAGGGGCCATGGGTCTGGGAGCGTGGATAGACAATGCAATAATTCGGAGGTGAGGTCTGCTGAGATTACTGGGAGGGCTTCTCCTTGCGGGTTCTTCAAGGACTTTCATTTGTCGTTTGAGCCTAGAGTTAAAATCTAGATTCCCAATTCAGTTCAACAAAACAAACCGTTACAAGTACATCCATTCAAATGTTCTCTGTCACTGTCTTCGCAGTCATCGCTCTTTTTCATCTGCTGGATATGTCAGATTCGAAATCAAAACACGCAGGGTCCAATAGTTCTGAACCATTTATCCAGATGGCACAAACCACCCATTCTGGATGTACAGGAATCTGACCAGGGATAGCAATCGAACAAAGGTTGGAAAACGCCACAAACGCCACGTGAAATGTCCTGGAGACTCACTGAAAAGTGTTGATCGTCCGAAAATAAGAGAGCACGGGATCGTAGTCCGATGTGACTCTCACAGACATTAATATCACAGATTTGATCAAGATTTGACGACCTGAAATCCAAAGGATGTTGACGTGAAATCCACCAGAGACTAAAAACCGCCAAAACAACAGCAGAACCACCTTGAGAAGACAAACGAAAGATGGAATCACAAACATCCCTGATAATTCGAAATGATAGGTCCATTGGACCTCACCGTGGAGATATACTGACATTGTCAAATAGTTGAGAGAGATCATCTCCAATTTGGAGAGATGACCCAGAACTGCAAATATAGACCCGGAGGGCCAACGAGCGTTTATGGTGCAGCTCAACGAGCTGATCTGAGTCTTGCCATGAATTGCAGACAATATGAGCATAAATCTGGATGATGACTTTGTCATCCACAGGAAATCCAGCATGCATGTCGAATGCATCAATATCGAAAGAGTGGTGATAAAGAAATAAATCACATGAACACAGACCCCAAAAGAAAACGCAACAGGTGAGGGAGGGGTGGGAAAACAAAAATGTTAAACATACAAATGAAAGTCCTTGAGCCAAAATGGAAACAGGAACAAAGAAGATCCTTGCAAAACAAAGTGAACAAGTACACTAACCGTTCTTCAAGGACTTTCATTTGTCGTTTGAGCCTAGAGTTAAAATCTAGATTCCCAATTCAGTTCAACAAAACAAACCGTTACAAGTACATCCATTCAAATGTTCTCTGTCACTGTCTTCGCAGTCATCGCTCTTTTTCATCTGCTGGATATGTCAGATTCGAAATCAAAACATGCAGGGTCCAATAGTTCTGAACCATTTATCCAGATGGCACAAACCACCCAACAAAAACTATCTGGGGAAATGGTTATCGCCAAGAACACCCCCAAAAACACAAGTGAGAACCATTCCAGCAGATGAAGCAAGCTATAGAGAACTGTGGAGTCGGGGGAATCTTAGATTCTCAGACAGAATGGCTCAGTGAAGTGTCTCACGGAAAGCGCTCAGAAGAGGAAGTGATCATTGGCAAGGATGTAAATGGTAAAATAACGTAGGGCTGGTATACCAGAAAAGATTGGAGTAGTCCAATTGTGAAATATTGGAGTGAATATAGATAGAAAAATTTGGGAATGATCACAAAGGTCTCCAAATAGTGCACGAATTGATACCGAATTCGAAGCAAATGTAAAAACATTGAATGAAGGGAAAATATAGTTGATGATGTCTCAAGGATATATCCACGATTGTAAATGAATATTGCAGAAAATCCCCGGTCGCATCCAGAGCCAGCAAAACTGTGGCGGATATGATGTTAGGTGCCCCTGAATGGGTTCCAAGTTTGCGGGGAATCCAGCCCCGAAAGGCGTCTCAATAGGAATTCAGAGATGTGGATGGTGTCGAACTGCGTCGCGTTCTGGGGGTAGTAAACTTCTTGATATATCTCCGCAGAAGCTTGCTCATGAAGTTCTTGAAGTAACGGCCAAAAGCTGCCTATGAGTTTTTTGGGTGGCCATTTGCCGAAGAGCTCGTCCGATGGATCTAGTCTGGTCCAGCTGTTGGCGTCTAATAGCAATGGCACAATCCTTCCGTTCCTGAGGCCGAAGCCCCAGTTACCACGTCCACAATCTTTCAACCTGAATCCTCTCTTGGAGACCATCGCGACGGCTAGTGCTAGGCGATATGTGATTTCCTCAGGGTCCAACCCTGAGAAATCTGCTTGACTATAAGGAATAAGCCTCTCACAGATCATGAAGTGGAAGTGAATTTGCTGAATAGGTCCACCCACCGGCCGATTAGGCTCCAGTAAGGAAATCCAAGAATGGAACTCCTGGATGAACTGAGCAGTGAAGTCCGGGATCTGACGAAATGCTCTGATTTCTTCTGTTGTATACGAAAGGTCTTCCGTCGCCGGACTGAGATTAAATGCTAATCGAGGGTATTCATTGGGGGCAAAAACTTTTCTCCACGCGCCAATGTACGATGGACCTGAGGTCAATGTCAATGGTCTGTATGTGGGTCCTTCCTCTCGAAGAAACTTAAATTGACCACGGAGAACATCTGGGAGACGCTCGATGAGCTTGAAGTCTGTCTTCCTGGTTCGGCTGCGCGTTGGGTTCGTCAATACCCCGCCCAGGACCAATTGGAACGGTCCTTTAATGGAGTGGAGTCGAGGTAGCCGCGGGGCGAGTAATGACAGTTGCCTAGGTTGGATGTTCGAATCTGTCAAGATCTCGTCCAGGTCCTGTGAGCTATCTTCAGATGAACTCAGGTCCCGAGGGATGGGTCTAGCCCGGGCTTTGGATGAGGAGGCGGCCATCAACAATATGAATTGAGGGCAAAATAGGAGCAGGTGAAAGAAAAATTCTGCACACCCACAGAGAACAATAATGTCTCTAGTCCGTCTTGATCCAAAATGATGAAGGTGCCACTATAGAGTTCGGATAGCCGCCTGTATATGTTCCCGGGAAAAACAGAAAAGATGTACCCTGAATTGGAAAACGTGTGTCTCTGCCGATTTGGGCTACAAATTATGAACCCACCACAACCTTATGAAAGCAGGGGTGAGTGTACATTGAACTCGTCTCCGATCTTGCACTGAAGCAATTGCATTCTTGAACACGATGATGGGCCAATAATGCTGAAGACAATCTTACTGAGACTCAACTCTCTATTGTCGGGGAGAGTCATGATGAAGTTCTTGAGCACCGCATTGAGCTCCAGGAGAATAATAACTCGTCATAATAGATCCAGGCGGAGCAATAACGGAAGTTGCACGGACCACATCCCAAAAAATAAAATCGTCGAGGAAGCTCCCAGCAATAGACCAGAGAAATGAACCCGTAGGAAGTTCAACATCTGATGAGGTGCCTGATTGGAGATGGAAAGTTCTGTTAGCCAGCCTCGTTGGGAGCTGCTCGTAATCCTCCAACTAAAGTAAAGCAACCTATGATACTGAATGTTTTGAAACACACTTACTATACTGGGCACCGCCCACTCTGCTTACATACTCCTCCACCGGAGGATGACAGTTCACGACTGTCTGGGCTACAACCGCACCCTCAGGGGGTGGGTGCCCATTCTCTTTCTAGGGGCCCACAGGGGGTTCCACCTTCTCGGTCAGTTCTGACACGAGAGCCCCGGAGGGCTTCATTACTTGGCCATTGGGTTCTATGGCCCGGTCATTGGGTCCCGTGACCAATTTTGGAACCACCATGGTTCCAAGTAAAAGAACCACCGGTTCTTTTCTTCAAATCCCCCCTATTCCCCGAATCTGGGTCCAAATATATGGACTTCATGGCGACAAATCACCCAAAACCAACCAAACATAAAAAAAAAACATACCGGGGTTTTTTGGGAGATACCAAAACAGAGGGAGCAGGAAAGACACGCAATCCTTTAGCTTCCCTGTAACGCGAAAACACATATCAAACTGTGATCGCAGGATCACGAGTGTCTGTCCACCGGATCAGCACATTTTGACTCCAAATCCATGGAGATAAACTACCCTGCACGGGTATAACGCATCATGCTGGCACGCATGAGACAGGATGACCCATCCTGTGCAACTGCCCACACCGTGGGGAAATGAGGTCTGGAGACATCCAGACATAAACAAACGCAAACAACAGGCAACCTGCCTGGAAAAATGTGAAAACGTATGCTGAGAACCTCCCAGCATATAAACCGTGACTAAATGAAGTCATGCAAGGCACGCGTCCCGTTGTCAAACAATGCCTCATAGTCCAAGATAATGCCAAAAAAATATAAAACCACGGGCTTGATGAGGTGGAAAATATCCAAATACCTCATGAAGTCGGTCTGACCCATCCTGTTCAACTGCACACACCGTGGGTAAACGCAGTCTGGAAACTTCCAGACCTAACCAGACTCAAACAAAAGGCAACCTGCCCAGAAAATTTGCAATGCATGCCGGGAACTTCCCAATACATAACTGTGACTAAAAGAAGTCATGAAAGGCACTCACTGTGTTGCCCAACCACGTCTCACAGTCCAAAACAGGACCAAGACATCCACGATGTTGATAAAGCGGGAAATACCCAAATACCCCACTAGATCGAGCAGACTCTCTTGTGGGTTAAGTGGTCACGCCACAAAGAGGGACCCCCCCCCTTGCATCTCACCATTTGACGAAACACCTCTTTGATGGGTCTATCAGGGATGTCCATACGATAGTCCGCGAAAACTTGTCCAAACTGCTGTTTGGATCCGACTGATGTCCCTGGGAAAAACCCCTGTGCAGGAGTAAATGGCTCATGAAGGGGTGGACCACCTCGAAGGAGGGCCGAATAAATTGAACCTTGGCCAGGTTTCGCCACCGCAAGCTGGATGACAACTACGTAGCAACCTGCATAGGACCTTTGCCAGGCTTCGCCAGCGCAGTCTGGACAAGACGCTGCTCAGTTCCCTGGGCTCAAAAGTTCGCACCGAAGACCTCACCTTGAGAGGTAAAAAAAACCTTGTCTCGTGCCAACGATCTGGGAAACTTGTTGAAATAAAATAGCTCGCTGGCATCCTCCATCTATTGTAAGGAATGCACCTGACTATTGTCATCCACAACGTGGGATAACACTAAGACTGTGCAGTTGGACATGAGCACACGACGCTCCCACTGCACCAAAGCCCATAGAGGCAGAGGAAGTGCTTGTTTTCTGTCCCTGGGCACCTTCTGGTTCAGGAACATTCCAATAAAAACTGAATGTACCACCTGTAAACATCCGACCTCTGCGGATTTCAACAGCCATCGAAGCACTTTGATGACCGAACTGCAAGAACGACTGCCATGCGATGTAGATCTCGACAATGACATTGTGATTAAAATTTATGCCAATTGAACCTCTGTAAAGGAGGTGAGATCCACTTGTAATGCCGTACCGATCTTGAAAAAAGGCTTGCAACTGGAAATATACTTCCTAGCCGTGCCCGGTGCCACATTGTCCAAAATTCGGTTCAGATGCATACGTTGATGCTGCGACATACTCGTCACTTGCCAAATTCTGGATAGTGGGCCCAGCTGTGATAACAAATCGAACCACATCTGACAGAGCACCGGTGAAGCACTGGAAAAAACGCACTCTGCTAATAGCCCCTTGTTGACGTCTGGGAGGATGCAGTAACTCTGAAAAAGGCCTATTAGGCACAAAATCAATTGGTACTGACTCTGAATAACCCAAACATCCTGGAGGCTGAGGCAGTTCAACAGTCTGTTGCAACGTCGTCCAGCTCCGAATCACAGGTAAATTCTCTGGGGGAATTTGCAAAGGAGTAACCCAGGGACAATGCGAATGGAATCAACAGGAAACTGTTGAGGGGGAGGAACATTACACCCCTGATTTAAATCTGAAACCCTCAGAATACCTGGCTGTCGCTGAGCTGAAGACTGTCCCGAGTACCCCATAACGTTCGGTGCCACCGGATGCAATGCCGACACTGGGAATGGAGACATCAGGCGAGGACCTTGAGGTAGAGGTTCACGCTGCAACGGAGCAGATTTTTGGCCTGGATTGTAATGGCGGTGAAATCACTAAACTCGTGTCCAATGAACTCTCCACACTCTGTACCAATGACCCCACATCCATGGAATTTTCCATCACGACAATGCCGATGTGTATGGCAAATATGCCCTGTATGACCAGGCTTTGCACGTCCCCAGGGTAACTCACACCAGCGACATTTTTCACCACACGATTCCCTGGCGGGGATGGGTGACCCTGAAGGATTTTCCAATCAGGTGTGGTTTGTAAAGGTACAGATGATGCTGAGGATAAAGGGATACGAAATCGATGGCACAATTCGTTGACAATGAGGAGAAGTGCAGTAATCAACTGTTCTAGTGATAACACCAAGACCGTCGCTCTGTCCATGCCGCCCAGGAACTCTCGGTGTCCGTGAATCAAAGCGAAAAAGCCCGAAACACTGAAAATATCTGCATGACAGTAAAAACCCAACTGATCAATGTCACGGCCTGCTCCCGATGTCCAAAAGAAGACTGTTAGTTGAGCAGACGAACCGGACAAGCGCAAAACGAAACTGTTCTCCATTCCCTATTCCAGGAACACCCGGTATCTGTGAGTCGAGCGTCAGTGGATCCCTATAAAATACACGCTGGCATATTGAATAAATGTAGACGCACCAATGAAAGTCCTCCCGCTTGACCATGTCTCGCTTCGGATCTCAGAGAGCTCTCCTATTTCATCTGCTATATAGCTTGTCCCACTGTTGAATCAGGCTGGATTCAACTACACTTCATCAAAACCATTTGACCAGATGACACCGACTGGGAACTGTCTGGAGGTATTGATTCGAGAGATCCTCTAAGAGGTCTGGAGGTAATGACATCCCCCAGTGCTGTGGCTCTGTCCAACCTTCCGGAAGTTTTGCTAAAATCTTGTCGAGGGAACCTGCATTGATGCGACGCCCGGAATCCATGAACTCAAATGACTGAATTACTCTTCGAGGGGAATCCATGAAAGCAAATGAAGAAAAATAAAATGAACGCTGTCGAACAAACTCACCGGACTAAACATTACTAGATGTAAGGCTGACATCCGGGCCCAAGATATCCGGCGAGAAAAACCAGAGGTGTGATGTGGTGTCCTGTCACCACCGTTGATATACTGGTAGCCTGTGTCGCAGGAAACCTCGATACTCTGTGAACACGGTCAGTCATCCAAAATTTGTTCATCACGAGAACCTGAATGTGTATGGCCGCTATATCCTGTGTGAGACATTACCTCACGTCCAGTTGGGTGAAGCTCGGCAGCCATATTGCTTCCCACCGTAGTTGTATAAGCTGGTGTAGGATGTCGTAATGCAGACCGTGTCCAAGATACATGTATACAACATCAAAATTTCGGATGAAGAGTACGTCCCCTCGCCAACATGATGTCATGAAGTGCAGTGCAGTACCGATTTGCATCATACAGCTGAAAGATCGTTCAATGAAGGGTCATTCAGTTGTAGGGTGCAAGGCCATACATGTAAGGGAACGTCCAGAGGTGAAAGCCGATTAAAACTGGGTGCAGGCTGCTCCTGTAACGAAGGTCATAGCCACTGTAATCGTCCAGGAGACCATCATCTATGCTCGGCACTCTGGTCCATGCAACGATACCAGTCCAACAAAATTCCCTAACAGCTCCAGAAGGAATCTCTCCAAAGACCAACTATCAGAATGGGATGCTAGGGAGTGTACAGCAGTAGTACCGTGTATGTCCATGTCCATCCAAACCAGGGTGCCCGAATCTGCCCAACGCAGCAATTCATTGCATCGAAGGGATCCGCCCGAGTGACGAAACTACGAGATGCCGTAAAAAGTACAATGAATGTCAATGCCCACACCCTCAACGCAACTGAAAACAGATGACGAAGAAGAAAAGTTGTTGAAAAGCACTGCAACTGCAACCACGCAACCCGAAAATGGTCTGGCATGACCAAAAACAAAAATGTTAAACATACAAATGAAAGTCCTTGAGCCAAAATGGAAACAGGAACAAAGAAGATCCTTGCAAAACAAAGTGAACAAGTACACTAACCGCGATAGTCAACTGCAGGTCCAACCGTGCCTTTGCTTTTTTGCGTGTGGGTGCGGGCGGCACTATGCACAGCTTGGATGGTGGTTTCGTATTGGCTGACCATGGCTCTTAAGTATTTGCATGCGCGGACAGCTGCTCTTCTTGTGTTTGGCCCATCCTCGGGCTGGTTCTTGGCAGCTACTGCAAGGATGTCTCTCGCCTCTTCTTCTGGCGACCGTTTGGGTTCCGCATCAGGTGCAGGTGCATTGAGAGCGGTACCTTGAACTGGCGCCTCTGTTGCGCGTGGCAGGTGGTCTGGGATTGGCAAGTTCGGGTGCAATCGCCATCCATCAAAGAAGTATATGCCAGGCAGGGACAGGATCTCCTGGTCTGGGCCTGTCTGCGCTACTATGTGCCCGGTGCGTGCTTTGTACAGTCCTGAGGGTAGGCACACGTAGGTGGGAAAGGGTGTGCGATCAGCAGCGTAGGCATATAGGACAACTTCGGAGAAAGGGAGATGTTGCTTGGGGAGCCACTTGTGTTGAGTTCGTAAGCCTGCTTGAATTTCTTGGAAGCGCCCCCTGTCTAGCCATCGAAGGTCTGACCCTCGCACCAATATCAGACGGTATCTTGCTCGCTTTACCTCGTCAGCTTGCTGATCGTAGTATTGATTGGCGATTGCAAGGGGCGGGTACTCCCAGGTTGGTGCTGAATTCAGTGACCATCGGCTTAATTGTGCGAGATTCTCTTGAACTGTGTCAGGGTTAAATTCTGGCCATTTCCATGTCGTTTCTCCTCTCCGTAGGCCCCCGATGCCGTATGCAATGGTGGCAATCACCTGTGCCATGCCCATGAGCCCCATCATGTCCAGCGGAGAGACTAGCAAGGTTAATGATTTGGACCGGGTGAGCCCCACAGTGATTCTGCCAAGGCAGTCTTCTGCATCTTCTGTAGGAGAGCCATTGGAGTAGTATTTAGTGTTGAGAAAACCAATACTGGGCTGAGCTACGATTGATACCTGTGCTGTTCCTCCTGCTGAATTGGCTATTGTCTCGACACGCAGGGTGCGAACATAATCCCTTTTGAGCACGGAGCGGTTCAAATTGTTCTTGTGATCAGTTGCTGTGGTCATTGTAAAAAGTCCATCTGCAAATCCAGCATTGTGAGGGAAGGGGGTGAGGACCTCTGACACAAGAGTCTCTAAATCTGTCGCTACCAACCCGTTAATTCTAGCATTCGTATCCCAAAGCACTAACTGGAACCCTGGTGGTTTGTCGGGTAGTCCTCCCGAGGCAAAACTTCCTAGTTCCCATAGGCCATTGATCTGTCTGCAAAGAGCGGGGTATCTCACTGCAACCACTGCATGGTATGTCACAGGACTAACCCTGGAGCTGGAGGGAAGCATCAACCCCCAAGCATGGATGTCACTCACACCGGCGGTCTGGGAATTTAAGACTGCTTGTATGTCACCAGCCATGGGCAGGAGGGTAGCGGCATGCTGCAAAATCCAGGCAAGGCGCACGAGAGACCGTGGAAAATTAAGAGCGGTACCTGCCAGCAGTTCTGATTCCACAAATCGGGAGTGTCGTTGCATATTTGGCTGGGCTGCTTCAAATACGGCTTTGAGGCCTGGAAGAACAGCGCTGGCTGCCCTGAGGTCTTCCTCATCCTGTGGCGATAGGTGACTTGTCCATAGCTGACCTAACGTGGACTGTCCTCGTTTGAGAATTTGACTAAGAGTCGTCAGACCTTCATTTGCCGAACCATCCAGCAGTCGGATCATTGCATCGGCAAGGTTGGCTGGCATGTAATAATTGCGGTCGCTTCGCAGGCCATGCTTTTTGGCTAGCAGTAGTTGTCGTGACCGCTTTGCGTTGCGAGCTGCCCGATCAATGCCGCCAGGTGTCTGCTCTGAGTCTCCTGTCCACAATACCAGAGGTTGCTGTCTCAGCAGGCTGATAACTGCAATTTCTCGGTCAGTGCCGTACTGCTGGCCTTCATCAATGACCAGGAGGGAGAGCTCTTGCATAAAACCACCCATTGTGGACCATTGCATGGTAAGATCCTGGGCTACGGTTCCCCCGGTGGCTAAAATTAACTGGCACTTGTGCAGCATTTGCCTTCTTTCTCTCGGGTGGATATCAAATTTTGTGTGGGAGTAACTGCTTTTGTTGCGCTCTTGGTCTCCCACCAGCCTACCTATGCGCCCAAACACCCCCGACGGGGGGTCGAGCCATAGGAGGAGGTCAGCAAAGGATCTAGTGCCGGAGTTCTCTTTGCAAATAAACAATATTTTGAGGCTGTCGGTAGAGTCGATCTCAATCAAAGCCAGGATGAGGATTGCCATTGATTTCGACTTGCCTGCTCCGAAGAGCCCTTGGATACACAGATCTAGCCGGTTGGTGAGCAACGCCATTGTCACTGCGCAGAGTGTGCCTAAAACATGTCCGTCAAGCTCAGCGGCAAAGGATAGTGCTGTGGAGCGGGTCCAAGGGTGAAGCTCGCCCTCAACGTGACATGGAATTAGCACTAGGCGTAGCAACTGGCCGCACAAGTGCAAGAAGTGTGATCTTTTGTTGCCCTCCATTCCCTCCACTGCTGTTTGGACATTATAGATGCCTAGTCCCAGGTGGTACCTGCACGGGGAGGTTTGCGCAACAGCGGTAAGCTCGCGGGTGGGCTTAGTACATCCAAACATCCACATTGTATGGAGAAAGAAGGTCTTTGGGACCGGGCTTTTCTGTCCCTGGACGGTTGCATCAATAGGGTCCAGGCGTTGGTCGGAATCAGTATACCAGTCTTGGAGGGCTTCAAGTTGTTCCTTTGCAAAAAATTCAATGGCTGGTACTGTGAGGAAGGCAACCTCAATGAATTTAGGGTTACACTGTCTGTATATACGTGAGGCAGCCAGCTCATCCTTTTTTTTGGCTGCGCGCGGCGTGATGGCTAGGACCAAACCAAACAGGATTTGAAGGTCATCTCCGTCATCAGCTGGTGCTTCTGCTGTACCAACCATGGCAATAAGCCTACCCGTGCCAATGGGGCTGACTTTGTGATGGTGCGCATCACTGGCTAGTAGGCTGAACACCTCAGTTTTACCCAGGCTTGGATGTCGGAACGCGAATGCATCCTGTCCGCCTTTGACTTTCCAGTGTCCAAACTCACTGCCTTTGAAGAGGAACTCAAGGGCGATGGGTTGCGATGGCTGCCGGACAGGTCCTGCACTTTGCATTGTTAACCCTGCTTCATTATAGCCTTCATTGGGGCTAAGCATGGGCAGGTAGTAATCTAACATGTAGACAGCCATGGGCAATTTTAGGGTACCAAGGAAATGTTGTACCATGGTGGTATAGTTGAGCAACTTGGCCCTTGAGGAGATGGTAACTGTTGCCAACGTGGCTAAGTATTGGGTTGCCTCTTGCTCAGTTTTGATCTCTGCGTTATGGGCAGCAATGTGGGTAACAAGTGCCTGTGTCGTGGTTTCAGGTAGCTCGCACATTTCCGCTAATTCGCGCAGGAGTTTTCTGGCAGTTCTTGGGAGCTCAAAACTGCACCATGAGATCAGACGGAGGGGAGCTTGTGAGTACACTTCGAAGGGGAGCACTCCAGGGGTACCTTCTAACTGCTCCATATCCGGTCGTCCTTCTGGGAGGGCAACTCGTGTCCAATGCGAGTAGTTGTGTTGTGCAGTGCCGAGGTACGCTCTCCATCCTGTGATATGCGTAATTGTAAAGCCCCGTTGCCTAAGCAATTTGATGTCATGGTTCGACGGGTTCCATACGCAAAGCCTGTCATCTGCATGGTGAATGAGGTGGATCTCTCTCAGCTGAGATAAGTTGTATGTCGTTAGCAGCGATGGTGGCAGCGCAATGGCTGCTAGCACGGTTTTGCCACCAACATCTGGGAACTCTGAGAGGATGGTTTCCCATACCATTCCTGCATACGAGCCAGCGCTGTGCCCTCGAATGTAGAAAGAGCCTATCATGTATCCTGTCAATCTGAGGTAGTCTACTGGACGGATTTCAGGGGGCAGGCAGACTCCGACCAACGGATGCGCAACTAGTAGTTTAGTAAAGAGTCTCAGGCCATGCGTGTACCCCGGCCATGGCGGTTTTCTATGCGCTGGAGTTATAGGGCAGAAGCGCAGCAATTTCATGGCTCGACTGATGATCTGCGCTTGTAAAACACGGCACCAGATGTGTGCCCCGATGGGAAACATGGCGATGTGCAGTAGCAAGTATTCTTGTGTGTGGGCAGTGCCTGCTACTGTGCCAGCTCTTGCATTCCAATCGTCCTGTTTGCTAAGGGATGGCCCATACACATGTGCTTCCTTTTTGCAAGCTAGCAGTACGTCCCAATCTTCATCAAGTTCTCCTCCACCCAACCCAGTGCACTGAACTTCCAGGGACCCTGGGTCAGCGTCATTGAGTTGCCAGGAGGTATTATCCATGACAGTGATTTTCCAGTCAGTGTATTTGGGGTCTGTATGGCTGGCAAGCACTTCATTGATGGCTAGTTCTGCGTTGCTAGGGTCAATTTTCAGTCGTCGTTGCAGCGCTTCCAGCAGAGGGAGGATTGGGGCAGTGGGGAGCTGAAGGCTCGCATGCTGACCGCAGAAGACAATGGCAGGCTCGCAAGCTTTGGGCCAAGGTGTATGGTCATTGCTGCTGTTGGGGGCTTCAACTGGTGTCCAAAGGCTCTGGAGAAGCAACACCTGCGTCGGAGTAAGGCTTCTGTTTTGTGGGACATGCTGCTTGGCGACTAGTTTACTCCCTCTAACAAAGTCGCAGCCTGTGGGGTGTGTCCATAACGGTGGTGCCTCATCGACTCCTATGAGCGACACAGCTAGCGGTTGCAGACCTTTGCTTAGCCACTGTTGGAGTTGGTGTCCTAGGCCTACTTTACTCCCATGGAAGGCGTGCACAATTGGTGGCAGGCTATACCCTATGGTTAACTCCTTGCTTTGGAACAATTTGTCTCCTGGAAGACAGAGTATGGGGAAGTCGGCTGGGAAAACTGACATAGGGGAGAGTGCACCTTGCTCGAAAATGGGGCGCGCCCAGGCAAGGAATGGCGGTGTCCGCTCGACAAAGTCCGGTCTAAGGTATCGGCCATCTCCATGACGTGGCCATCTCCTTGCTCCGGGATGGGGAAGGCAATGGCTCCCGCCCATTCGCCCAACATTGCCCATGCATGTGTCCAGTCAAGCGGGGTTCTAGCCTTACATCCTAGTAGGGGGGTGAGCAGTAGCCCGCCTCTCATCGCTTCCGCGGGGTCTTCTGGCACAGCGGTTGTCGCTAGGAAACTGGCTCGGCTATCTTGGAGTGCGGTGACCCAATCATCTGCTGTTCTGCGGTTGGCAGGGTGGGCTATTCGTCGTGCCTTCGGGGCGGGTGCATCACTCGGAGAGGAGCTTTGGGCAGTGGCCGGTGGCATGCATGCTTCCGGGGTTGCTTGGTCCATTTCCACATCAGCTGCCTCGATCGGGATATGCCCTGTCACAATGATCAAGCCGGCATTGAGTTCTGCCTTGGCTTCTGTGGCAAGAAGTACTGCTGGAGGGCACTGGTTAGAGCTGGCCATTATGTTGTGTTGCATTGCTGCGGCTCTGCTTGCCTTATCCGTCATAAGATTAATTAGTTCGGCTATCTCAAACAATGAGGTCGGCACGCAGTCAGAGTCAATGAGTGCAAAATTTACAGTGGGGAACATTAAGCACAGCGCCTCCAGAGCTGCAGCACCAGCCCAGGTATAATGGACCTGATGCAAACCTGTATCAGCGTGAATGGGAAAATGGATAGCAGTCGTTTTCTCTTGGTAGGGGCCAGTTACTGTACACCGGGCTTTGATCCAGGGTGCAAAAAGCGGCCAGTAGGCTGGAGGATCAGTGCCTGACAGTTTACGGTTGTCCACATAAACATAGACGGTGGCATACTGTGGTAACCATGAGAGATTGTCTATGATCCACTGGAAGAGCGTTTTGTGATGTACCTGGCTGGCTGCAGGGCGTTGGATGCCGTTCCCTTCATCTACCATGAGTGCAGGGTATGTCAGGGGTGCCCGGGGCATTCGACAAGAGCCGACATCGTCCCATTTCCACCTTTGTTTGATGTCGTCCATGCCGAGCGGGGTCTCAATTTCTTTCTGCGAGAGGAAAAGTTGGTCAAGCTGATGGCTTAATTGTGTGACCTCCTGGACATTGAAGAAATCTATAGGTGCGGCAATTTCCCACTGTTCCCTTGGGGGAGGCTCGGCCCCTTGTTGGAAATACGGAGCGTCATCGTCTGTTTCGATGACATCAAAGTATTCTGTGTCGCTGTCCATTGACACGTCCTCAACTGTGTTATCTGGGGCGGTTGGCTCTGCTGGTTCGATGTCTGTATCTGAGTCATCAGGGTCAGGCGACGTCAACGAAATGAACCTATTTGGTGTCATAAGCTGTTGCAGCATGCTGACGCCGGCTTGACCCTGAACAGCCGGTACCCGGATGTCAGGTGCCAAGTGACCAGCCGAAAGTAGTGAATGCTATACGGGTAGGGAGTGCAAAATGTGTCAACAGGATTGGCTATGCTAGGGAAACCCCGAACACCCGGCACCCGGGGTCAGGGTCCCCCTTTGCGGGGCCAGTTCGTTGGAAGTGAAACAGGTAGGAAACAAAACAATCGGGATTTGTCTTACACCTTGGTGTGCGAATTGGTGTCGGATGGCTGACCTAGCTATGAAGACTAGTGGAGCCACAAAAGCTGCAGTGCGAACAATTGAGCCTCTGACAGTTTATGCAACCTTCTTTGCTCACAGGACATGTTAGTTCGACAAAAATTGAGATGACTAACGGTGACAGGACCTGGGACACACGCCTAACCAAGAAGCTTCGCAGACAAAACAAAACAATCAAAAATTCCCATAAATCCCCTTACTCCGGCTTATGGGGGTCATCCTTGAGTGGGTACTCTCCCTTACGGCAGGTTTGGGGGGGTATTATCCTGGCACGCAGCTGCTTTTCCCTTGGCGCATCTGTGGAGTAGGCGGCATTAGAAATGGCACTGATCAGGTGGTTTCGAACAGTCAGGCGCACGCAGTGCTAGCTGTCTGCATGGTCAGTCAATGATTTCCATTTCCATATCTGCACCAGGAGAGGGTTGCAGAGTGTCTGATGATTGGTCATCTTGCATTCTTTTAAGGCGCTTTCTAATGCGAGTTAGGTGCTCGCGGGCATTGAAAAGTCGCGTTTCATAGGAGGCCACTCTTTCACAGGCTGTCTTCTCCATGTTCTGTAACGTCGGGATGTCAGCTGCGGCGAGGTCGGCGTCCTGTCTGGATTCACTGGCGGGCTCAGGGCTGCTAGCACCAGCAGTGTCAGTTGCCTGAGTCTCTGGCGATTCTTTGGGTGTATTTGCAGGCGACGATTCTTCTGTTGATGTGTCGTCATGGGCTGCGGGTTGTTCCGGAGGTTGCTGTTGCTCATCATCTTTGCTGTGAGCTGCGGAGTGAGAGTCAGAGGATAACACGCCGGTACCCGGGGTATCCGTTTGCGCTTTGTTCGCAGGCGGGGCCGATGGTGGGCCTGGTCTTCTGTGAAATAGTGATTGTGCACTGATTTTATCAGGTGGCTTGCTTTGCTGCGGGGTTGGAGCTTCTGCCACCACGCCTGTACTGGGATTGGACGATGCGGCGGCTGCCGCGTTGTCTGTGCTTTGTTGACTTGCGGCCAGCAGATTGACTGGTTTTTGGGTCTGTCTAGTCTTCGCTGGTCGGCTATCTGTCAACGTTTGCTGGTTTGCTTGATGAATAATAGACTGCAATTCCATATATTGCCGCTCTCGGTCAGCCACTTGCTGTGGCGTGCTCTGAGTACCCTTGGGGTCCTGTGGAGTATCTGCTTGCACTGTTTGTACTTGCTGCTTTGCTGCGGATCGCTCCGTCCACCTAGTTGGGAGCGGCGGAGGCGGAGGTTGTGTCCGTTTCGCATGTTGCGAGGATTTAAGTTGGTCAATGCGTGGCTGGATCTCATCTCGCAATTCAGGTGGGTACGGCTCTCCGGTCTCAGCTAGCCACTGTATGGTTTCTGCATGCGTCCATAGGGTGGTTCTCCACAATGGGATGGTATTATCATCATTGACCCAGAACAATGGCTTAGGCGGCAGCAACTCATGGGCTTCTACGATCAACGGCAACAGGAAGGCTAATCTCTTTTGCTCATGGAAAATCATTGCTCCGTTCGGGTGAACTTTCAGGTGGGTATGGTTCCACACAAACGGTTGCACGACACGCATGGTGTGAGCGTCACGATTAAAGATGGATAGTCGGACTTGGGCATACGGTGGCGCAGCACCGTAGACCTTTCCATCCCAGGGTGGTTCAAGAAAGCCCCACCGCTCTTTTCGGCCGTAATTAACGGTCTCCCAAAAGGCAGGGTCAAACTCTTTCTCAAGGGCGTCGGCAAGAGTAGAAAAGATAAGCCATGGCACCTCGTCAATATGCAATCGGTATTCCACCAATGTAAAGTTATATGTTGTTTGGCAATCACCTACCCATATTGTGCCCCTCACTGCAAGAAAGCGAACGCTGCTGGCTGCTGGCATGTCCCAATTCATTCCAGCCGATATGTCCAGTAGGTGTTGATCAGAAACACTGATTTGGCCAGACGGAAAAGGGTTTGGCTTCGGCATACCAGCAACAGGTACCCTGCAGTGGCAGCACTCTCCGGGGTGGAGGCAATTGCACGGCGTATGGTGAGGCCAAACGACAGGAACCACTCGCTATTGCGGGCAGCGGCCAAACAACGAGAACCCCGTGTTGGCTTGAGTGTATGAACGGGCGAGCAAATTAGAAGTTGGGATCAATGAGGATCCAGGCAACACTGGCTTATGCAGGTGCGGTGTCCTCACAGTTCGAGCCAACAGCTGCTGATGGAGACAGTGAATCATGTTCGGGTCAGGCACAGGTGACAAAATACCAGACACTGCAGTGGTGGGAAATATGTGCAACATGTGACCGATGACAGGATTGGAGTGACGGTGCATTGTGGTTCAGTAGTAGAGACATGACACAGGGGGAAGTAGCAGGGGCGGGGCAAGTGGTGGAGCAGCAGCACATGACAGAAGGAGGTGGCTATCTGTGCAAAGGAGAAACGATGAACCCTAAGGAGCACTATCAGCAAGGAGCACACATTATTGAGAGGAGATATGGCCGCAGGATATTGGGAAGAGGGTGACAGTCATGAGTGTGTAAACCATGGGAGATGAGTACCTGGTAGAGTGAAAGCGGAGCTGAACCCTCACCATTACCCAAGGTGCCCTTGGGAACAGTAGAGGAATGAAAGACACATGTGTCGTGTTCCTACTGATGTGAGGGGCACAGCGGGGGGTGAGGGCATGAGGGACTACTTAGATAGATGGTTGAGTGCGGGAAGCAGTTGCAATCAGCTCTATCCTGTGAAACATTTAGATTAACTAAACAGGGGAGTATACCTTCAATGTGACAACTCCCTAGTTAGAGGGGGCCAATGGTGGTTTCGAGGGAATACGGAGTGTGGACTGCTTGACTGTTTCTTGGCGATAGGCACTCAGCGTAGCCAAGTTAAAAAATTCTATCTGTACATTGCTGCTCCGCACTTCATCGCAGAAGTATACGCAGGATGCGTTGTTCCGTCGTGAGCATTGTGCGGTCACAGCGGGCGATCAATCCACTGATCTCAAGGTGGGCAGTTCGTAATACTCCGCTGAGTACTTGCTCGTCAAACCCTATGTCGTCCAGGTCATCCATGGTTTCCTCCAACTGGTACTGCAATCTCATGGCCAAAAGTTTAACACGATGGACAAAAAGGAGCTGCTGGAGTAAAGCTCGGACATGGTCAGCAGTTGCGCTACGCGCTGCCCTGTGCATGGATAAGGTCGGAACTGCTGTACAGCGCTAATGGACGGTCTGCAAGAAACAGGGTGGTGGACAGGAAATACAGAGGCGGACAAGCTCTAGCCAAAATTCACGGACGCAATGACAAAGATAGACGAGTAGTATGCACTTGACGCACCTCCTACTGCAACATGTCAATAGTATGCTTTGGGGCCCTAGTGGCTGTTCGGCTATTTCTAGCGTCCTGTATACTTGGGAGATCTAGATTGGACTGTGGTAGTAGAGAGGCGAGTGTTTAAGTCGTTACAACAAGGTAATGGTATTTGGTGCAGTGCCATCACCCAGGTAAGTACTTAAGGGCAGCCAATGACTAGATAAACACCCCTTTGGTTCAGAACCAGGGATAAGGGTATACTGGTGGAGGATGGGCACCTTAGCATGGCGGACGGTTGCAAAGCATAGTGGACGGTCCTACTTAACTACATCTACTGGTCAAGTTGGATATATTGGTAAAGGGGATAATGGTTGGCATGGGGAAAATGTATCTGTAGAGACAGAAACCAATAATGACCATTTCCTGACTGTGGAAGCCCACAAAGTTAGTGCTTCTCTGTGCTTTGGATTTGGAAACGTACTTCCACCTAGGTGCCCCTTCCGTATCCAGTAGACTGTTCCCTTGGTCCGTGGGCCTTGGCAAAGACAAACAATTCTGTGAACGTGCTGCCTACTTAACGCACAATAGGCTGCTCTGAGGGAGTGAACTTGCCATTTCACGCAGACTTTTGGTCCTTATC
The DNA here is from genome assembly GCA_947184155.2 of Cladocopium goreaui. NCBI lineage: Eukaryota > Dinophyceae > Suessiales > Symbiodiniaceae > Cladocopium > Cladocopium goreaui. Next base: position 196,617 of record CAMXCT020006688.1, read on the forward strand.
ATTGTCCGGTAGCTGAGGTCCTGCATGGTATCTCTAGGTTACAGAGAGACCACCTATTCGGCAATCAATCTGTTGAGCTTTGTAACCAAACAAGGAAACAGGCCATGATAGTTTAATGGCAAGATGTTGGCTGGAGCCATGTCACCAGTAATTAGGAAGCACCAGTCTTCCCAGCAGCTGTTGGCAGCATGTCTGAAGAGTTCATCAACCGCTGAAAATTTATTGCATAACTAAATGGTCACTCAGTATTTGCCAAAGGGCCCGCAATCAAAACCATCCAAATGGATATGCCCGAAAAAAGTTAAAAACATTGAGACCATGCGGTAAAATACAATTATCGGGCACAACAGTGGGTCGAGGAAGATAGCATTTTCTACGTCTTTCCTTTGGACAGATGGTGATCCCGATTCAAATGCGGCAACTGGAGATCTCACCGTGGCCACAGCTCCTGTCTGTGCCTTGTACCAATCCGAAGGGGCCTGAGTTCACCGATGCGCGGAAGTACTGCTATCAACATTTAACATGGCCCTTGATCTTCGTTGAGAAGTCTTGCGATGTCCTAGAAGGTGGCTTGTCCAAGAGGCTGGTTTGTGCAAGAAATTATTGGCCAGAAAATCTTGCCAGCTACCTGTCACTGATTGTTGACGCCCATGGAGTTAGCGCTACATTGTGCTAATAGATATTGGAGTCACACTTGTAGCCCAAAAACTCGATCCTTAGGCCATGGGCCTTGGCAGAAAAAAGCAAGACCGTTCACGAGCTGCTTACTTGGCGCACATGTATGCGATCATATCAAACCAATGCCTGGTGCTCTGGTCAAACTCCGTCCAGGACACCAGCGCCAAGACTTGCTGACCACAGAGAGCTTTACAGCTGCATGCCGCCGTCTGGCATATGGGGCAAGGCAAAGGCTGTTTCGGCGTAAATTAAGTACAGAACACTATGATGGCACCGGTTCGGAGCATTGTACCGCATATCAGAGTAGTAGTTAAGAATCTCGCCATTACCCAAGGTACCCTTGGGAACAGCAGCTGTCCTACACTGCTAGCCCTCTAGGCTCTATCAAGCTTTGAGTATGAGGTGCAATGGGCGGCGAGAGCACTATCTACTTGAACTTGGCTGCACTGAAGGTCCTACCGGCTCAATTACACTGCACGAGGGAGGCGTCATCGTGGTACTTCTCTGTCCTGCGTCGGTGGTGCATGGCCATTGATCTTCCGCGGTGTCGTGTGGAAAGTGATGTCCATCACCCGGGAGCAACCCTCATTCATTGGACAATTCTGCGGAATTTCTTATAATCACTTTGATATTTTACAACTCAGGCTAAGATAGTGCGCCGGCTGGCAAGATGATAGTGGGAAAGCAACTCTAAGCGTAGGCGTTGCTCAGCTTGGCGATGCTGCCAACACGGCAATAACTATCAGAAACCAGGCCCTCTTAAATGTGGTAAACTGAACTAATGACAATTGGGCAAGAGCTATTTCTGGGAGCAACCTTATCCATTTGGCCAGTTTTATGGAACATCCACCCGCAGGGTTAGCTACAAGGTGGTAGATTAAGGGTTGAAATCTTGGGTAGTGTGCTGATGGCAACCATTATGGTTGGAGCAGAGAAAATATATCTTTCCCTGGGACGTGCGAATCAGCCTAACTACCCAGCATTTGTTGGCGTCTGAGCATGGACAGGGAAGTGTCATCCATTTGTTTTTACTATGAGATGCTTCATTCGAAAAGGTACCAATTTAAGAGGCAAGTAGCGCTGAAAGGCCGTGTTAATCAGCGTGAGCTACTGCACCTAACCATTGGTACAGCACTTGAATAAAAAGGCCCGACGCAAATAAGACTCCAATAACTAACCTAGAAGCTTGTAATTGCGCAGTGGACTACAATGCGCAGGTAGATCGGAGGGTCAGAGAATATGGTATGGTACAGGACTGACCTACGGACAGACAGAAAAAGAGATTCAAAGACAGCTAAGGGTTGCAGCCTTAGCAACTCGATGCGGGTCACTGAAAACTTTTTCCATTACTTTTTCCATTACCCAAGGTACCCTTGGGAACAGAAAGGATCGCATGGCAGTTGCATGGTGATGGTCTCACCGCTAGTCCGTCATCTCAGGGTAAACTGTTGCGCACTCTGCTGCACGATGCCTGTGTTTGCTGAGGAGCTGGAGTACAGGGAGTATTTTTTTTTTCCACATCCCACCGTTTCCCCTGGGTGGGAAGTGGATTCCCTCTGGACGCCCAGAAAGAGGCAAACAGGAGGTCAAAACAGAGTGGGGCTATACTGCGAGATGTACCTTTAGTCAACTGTGAGGTGGACATGGTCGTGTTGAGCAGTTACTACAGCCTGGCAACCTAATAGCGTTAGCAGATTGATATTTAGGCTTAGCTGAGTTTCCGCGTGCGGCTGAAACCGGGTCCTGTCTGTAGGGCCACTTAATCCCTTGGGAGTGCCATATCATGAGTGGGCAGCAGGAAGTCGCCCATAATTTAGAGCCCTCCAGGTAAAAGCTGGTGCGCATGTGACACTTCGGGCTAGTTTGCTGAATTATGGAAAGGGTCTTCTATTATCCAAGGCAAGTGGTTCAGGATTAAGATGTCCTCATGGGTCTTGTGCAGGTGGGGAGAGCTACCCAGGGTACCCCTGGGAGCCCCCCCCACTTGGCCTGACCAATGTTCATGAGGCATAAGAACTAAATGGGCAGGGGGTGGGCACAAATAAGGTAGTGAGCTGATGAGAGTTACTTGGCGGTCACAGGAGGTCTCAAACAGCAATAACTACGCTGCAGCAGCCTGAAGCTGCCTGGGCAGTGGCAGGCCGTTTGCCTTGGGGTTGGGTCACCTTCTGCAAGATCACGTCAACTTGGTGGGTTGTAGCTTTATACTTCTGGGTGACTATGATGGAGTAAATCCTGAAGCTCATTATTAGGGGTTACATTAGTCCCTGATAGGTGAGCAACCGAGAAACAGTTGTTTTGTGGTCACCGATGAAGCAACAGAGTCCGGGCGGACGTTTTAACTCCCTCCCGTCGAACGTTCGCGTCGAGCACGCAGCTTGGCAAGGGCTTCCAAGGGGGTGGCGTAGATGTGTGGCGATCCTTGAACACTGCGCTGTTTACGTTGGGAACTGTGGGGTGCTCGCCGGGCGAGGGATAGGGCATGGCTACTGGCAGTATGTTTGAGGGTGTCTACGTATGCATTGTGCGCCGTGCGAAGAGAGGTGACTTTGAACCATGTCTGACTAAAGTAAAGCTGATGCTTGGACAGAACTTCCTTCTCGATCTGCCTTACCATTTGTTCAGGAGGCGGGGGAGCAACTAAGAAACCATCATGCAGCCATACCAAGGATTGTGTTGGGTGGCGAGCAATGAGTGCACGAATGGTGTCCTCGACAATTGTGGCTTCAAAGTACTCTAGCAATCGAAAGGCGCTGTCGTTATGGTTGACCAGGAACTCTGGGCGGAAACGCGGTAGCAACTGAGTAGTCAGGGTTGTACTCAAAGACCCTAGTTGGCAGAGGATTGCGCTTACAATCGCACTGGGGGAGTCATCAACCAAAGAGCTTAGATATCGGTATGTAGCTTCAAGGGAGCTATTGATAATTCTCAGTGGAAGTTGCTTGATGGTGTCAGGGCAGATTGCTTCTACTTTTTGAATATAGGGGTCTCGGGCTAGCTGCGCGCGGAACTCATCGATGGTTGGGAGGGGTACTAAGTCGGGCGCAAACAGTAATCCCAGGCGTCGGACAAGTTCATAAAAAGATCCTTTGAGGTCAATTTCGCAGTGATTCCGCCCGAACAGTAAAAGCCTGGCAGCTCTCGGTAGTCGTTGGCCCCCTATGGTGCAGCAATATCTTCGTCCATGGTTGTCAGCAGCTTTTGGGGAATAGTCAATTTCAATACTGCAGTTTTGCGGTAGACACGGGGATAGATAGGATTCAATCAGCTGGCGGTGATGGGGGTGGAGGGTCACGTGTTTTCGGAGAAGGCCGTGATCAATACTGGGCCTCTCTACTAGAGTAAGGATGGGCTGGCTCCAGGGTTGTTCAAAACTTTGAATGTGAAAGCCTCCGACCTGAAAGAGACCCGTGGGGAATGATGGCTTGATGGACACCGGTCCAGCATTCCGATTGAAGGCAGCAGGGTTGCTCCTATATTTAGTCAACAGGAACTGGGTGGCTTGCCCTGCCAAGTCATCTGCTATGCCGTTGGCAACTCGAGGCAGGTATATGAAGAGGCTACCAGGGAGATGCAGACTTACGGTTGAACGAATGCTTTCCAATGGTTGGTGCATATCTATCCTTCGGAGACGGCCTGCAAATTGAAAGTACTTAATGACAGGGAGAATGTCACCTTGGATGACTACCTTGGGCGTGAGGCCGCGGCTCGATAAACGCTGCTTAACGACAACAGCAACTTCTTCAACCAGATACAAACAGGCCATGATTTCTGCTTCTATATTGTCTGAACAATGCGGCAAGGCGACTGACCGACATGCAATAACGCGAGACCGACCACCTTCTATTACATAGATGACATATCCAGCTCCTCCTAAGGCATCTTCATGCATACAACTGCCATCGAATTGGCCTACGATCTGTATCGAGGGTTCGGATGGTGTATCGTCGGGAGGGATTGCTAAGATCAACTCATTAGGACTGATGGATTGAAGAGCGGTAACAGTACAGAAGGAATCAGGCGAGTTGGGGCAGGCTGGGACAATCTTGGCATTAGGGCGGAATCCTGCAACCCGGGCTCTGGCTGGGGCAATGAGGCTAAGCCATGGATGTCCGAGTGGGAGCACTGCAATGGGCTGATCCGGGGCAATGGATGTCAGAGCTGTGCAAACCAGATCAGGAAGTGCTGCAGAGTGAAGCGTAACTGCTTCATTGGCAGCAGTTTGCATGTGGCAGGGATGGTTCTGGTTGTTTGTGCCTACATGCTGGGGTCTTACCGGCGACATAGGCTCCGGAAGGAAGCGAGTTGGTATCGCTTGCAGGGCATTGTCGTGCAGGCGGGTTAACCATTCAGGGACACTTAGGGGAACTGAGGATGGTGCATGTTGCATGCCTCCATGCTCAAGCAAGAGTCGGCGGAACTGATGCAGAATGTGGCTCGCGATCACGCATCCAGCTGTGTTGACTCGGGCTAGTTGATCCAAAGATTTCACTGGAGTGGGGGAAGGTGAAGGTGACAAGATGTTGGCAACTAGGACAGGCACTATGCAGAAACGAGCCCAATGTTGAGAGGAATTGTCTCCATGTCCGCATGCTACACAGGGGGCGAGATCTCGTGCACGGTCACGCCATGAGGCAGGAATAGGAAAGGATCCCCGAGCAGATTCCGCGATGGCATGCCAGGGGGATGTGGTCGGGATCCCCCATCTCTCACTACTGTACAGAGTGGTAGCGTTAATATCATGGTCATGACAGCATTTTTCACAGGCTGGGGCGGAATTAAGTCCGAGTGGGTACAGACGGGTGGGAATTCCACAGAGTTGGCATGGCTGCTCAGCCTGCAGCGAGCCTGCAAGTCGAAGCCGCAGGCATTCATCATCATCCTCATTTACTGCCCACCGCAAGACCGCAAAGCGTGCAACCCCATTAACAGCAAGTTTAGGCACTGTGGCTAAATGGGTCAACCAAGCCCACGATACCCCGCCTGGTAGGAGTTGTGAGCTTACTCTAGACTGTAGATATTGTAGTGCATGCACTTGGATGGCCTCGTAAAGACTGAGTTTCAACTGGCGGAGGAATTGGAAGTGTTTTTTCCTGGTATTTTGTCCTGCAGTTATGCGTAACAAGTTGCCGACTGTGTCAATCCCGAGCAGGGGAATCCATGTTCGGAAGATGCGTTGGACAACCGCTCCTTGCCTTGTCCCTACATCCGGGTACCCCGGTGAGAGAAAGGCGGTAGAGCCATTCTGCCTAAGCCAATAACCCAAACACGCTGCAGTGAGTGTGACAGCTGGGTCTAGTGCAGGAGCAATACCTAACCACCGAAATATATGTGGGAGATACCGTGCGGCCAGCCATGGTCTGCCAAGGATAAGTTTAGCAGAGCGTTGTTGGTATAAATTGATGTCGTCCGGAGTAAAGCCAAAGTATGTACTTTGGTAAATATTAAGGGACAGAATAAAACAGTTATTGGCAAGGCTTCTTTGCACTACAGAGTGAGCAGGTGTGGCGAAGAGGGCAAGCCGATGGTTAGCTTTGGTCATGGCTTTGGGGTTAATGGCTTGTGTGCCTATAAGTTCCTCTACTGGGGTCCACCCTTGATTACTACGGGTATATTTACCATATAGGAGCAGACCCAGCGCAGTGGTTTTTCCCTCAATGAGGTGGGCTCCCCAGTCGGAGCGTTCTAGCGCATTCAGAGTACTATGGGAGGCTGGGTGATTAACCAGTACACTGCACTTGTTGGAGCAACTACACTGTACTAGGAAGAGTGGGTCAATTTTAGCAAGATGTCCTCCGGCTAATATTACATCAACCTCTGCTGGGTGAGACACACAAACAAATTTGCTCGGCACACTATGGTGGTGGTGCTATAACCTGCTCTGCGAACCAAGGCTTGCCGCAATGTAGCATGTCCTGGTAAACTTTGTGCCCAGTTCAATGATGGGTATTGGTCGATCTGACCAGAGCTAGCTGCATGCATATTGATCCCACTGGTTCGCCAGCAGTGGTGTTCATCGATTTGGATGCCAGCGGATTTCAAACGGATGCAAGCTTGCCAGGCATCTGAGAGCCATTGCATGCCTGCTGTGGTATCTCCCACCATCGTGGTGTCATCAACATATCCTTGAACTGTCAGCATGCCGGGGATTCGGTTGAGGTAGGTTAAAACTGGATCCATGGCAACGCAAAACAGCAGGACTGAAAAAGACCGACCCATGTCAACGCCTGTGACAATCATTTTTGAGGGTAGCAGCTTGCCTTGGACCTTGTGCCTACATCTTCGAAAGAGAAGGATGTGCCGGGTATACATGATGATCCACCAGGGGGCTTTACACGCTGATAAAATTTGCAAGATCCAGTGGGGGTTAATCCGCTCGAATGCTTTGGAAAGGTCCAAGGACAGGCATGCGCAAGGTGCATCTTGATCTAGAACAGCTTGAACGGATTGGACAGCACTTTGCGGTTCGCGGAAGACATTTAACACCGTTTGAGAGGGGTGGAGTAGCGGAGCAATGGCTCTGGTCATGACTGTCGCGATGCTTCCATCTATGACTCTCTCGAATGTCGATGGCATACCTAGTGGACGGAAATTATCAGCAGTGGGGCCCATTTTGGCTTTCGGGATCCATGCTTGGACTGAGCAAGGAGGAGGGACTGCGGATCTACAGATATCATTGAGATGCGTAATCATCGCATCAGATGACACTCCAGGGTGGAGTCGCCATGCTGCATAGGGTATTCCGTCTGGACCAGGGGAAGAATCGTTGGTGGCAAGGACAGTTCTGATTAGGTCTTCCGCGCCGGGTGGGGGAACATGTGGCCAGGGCTGGGTTTGCGCTTTATACTGCTCCAGGTAGTCTGTCCACTCAGGATCATATTTGACAGGCGGTTGGAACCAGAACTTGCGGGTGGCGAGCATGGCTGCAGACAAGTCCAGGTCGGTCCGGCACTGGTTGCCCGCACCGTCCAGAATCGGACCATGATAAAATACAGTTCGCGGGCAGCTAGTTCGCAATCTCTGCCACAGAGGGGCATTGGTGCCCAGGCCACGACTTCGGGTAGTTTCATCTCTATTCCTAGTGATAAGATGCTGTTGTTGCTGTAGATCAAGGAGCTCGAAACACTTCCAAAGGAAGGTACGAGGAACCGTAATTACAGTGGATGATTGGCAATATTCTTCTAGGGCAGGGCGGAAGCCTGGAAGGGCCGCCAGAAGCTCTCGTAGCAACCGTTTAGAGATGTTGAGAAGTGGTCGATCAGATTGGAGATGCTTCCTCAGAGTGTTGAAGTCCCGCGACCGCTTGGGGAGTGACATCCACCATTGCCATAATAATGTCTGAAGGGATTCAAATGTGGGCTGGGAGACTAAGCAAAGTCGGCGAACCAGCGATTGGAGTGACGGCCACACTTGTCGGGTGTCATGTCGGTCCTTGCCCGGTTGGAAAACACTTGCCGGTATGGTCATATGTAGAGGTAGGTCTGGGCTACTAGAAACTGGTGGCCTGTGGCGCAATTGGATGGATATGCATGCATGCCCAGCAAGCTCAAAAAGCCGATCATAGAACACCTGATGTTGGATTAGCCCACGATTCATGTATTCGGTCGGTAGAATGACTTTGTCGATTGATGACGAGCCATTTGGGCCCCAGAAGGTCGGTTCATCTTTGACGATGTCGTCACCCTGAGCACAAATTAATATGCGGTGCCAGGCGTCAAGGGAGAGGAGATGACCATGATTAAAGTCTCCGACAATGAAGAAGGGGTCAGGATGGTCCTGATGATCAGATAGCCATTTGGCAAGCGTTTCGCAGTCTTCTTTAGCGCTACTGGGATGACAATAGGCCGAAATCACCCAAAAGCAATCGGTTCTGGTCTGGACCTGCGCAGCAAGGAGTTTTCCAGGCGCGATAACAATTTCTTGCAGTAGTCTAAAGGAGCATGGAATCAATATGGCTACCCCTCCCGACAAGCCTCCATTTTCTGTTACGATCGATGGGGAGTGCGCAATATTGAAGCCTGGATAGGTTTGGAGAAAATTGGTAGCAGTGCTCGCCGTCCATCTGGTTTCTTGGAGGCAGACAATGCCATGCCTAGCTCGGCGGAGGATGGCTTGTGTCTTTGGGTTAGTCCATTGCAACGTTCTCCAACCTGATACATTCCATGTGGTTAAATGTCTGAGGGCAGTACAGCAATCTTGTTTCTTTTCTAGACGATATTTAAGGACTTCAGCACAAAGGAGGCTAAACTCAGAAGAGTTGGCCAGTGCTTGCGCAAGGAGTTGTCTAGAGTGGATAAAACATTCACTGCGGATGCCACACTTATTAGCCACTGTCTGGATATCTAATATTGGCCACGGTGCGGGGATCTGGAGCACATGCGGCAAAAAAGAGAGTGACTGCAAGCAGTGTAGGCTTTTCGGACATTTGGTCATAAATTGAAGTGAATACAGTGCTCGAATTTGCCGGGACCACGCGTTGCGAAATTCGAGCAGCAGAGGTTTCGCAACTGTCCCGAGGCGCTGCATGGTTACTGGTGACACTCGATCAGGGAACACACAAAAAAGGCAAAATCAGGGGGGGCATCATCTGTGTTCCAGTTGCATGCGAATTCCTGACTGATTTTCCCAACAGGGTTAATATGTGGAAGAGTGTCACTATGCTCTGGGTACTTGAAAACACGGCTGTCAATAGATGCTTTGATCAGGCATGTTTGGTAGCCCGTAGTGTCATCAAGCTTCCAGTCGTGCGCAGCAGCAACGGCGACATTACCTTCATTGTCAATAAACATACAACCATGGAGTTCAGGATAAGAACTAGCTGCCGTATGTATATTGCAGGAGGATTGTTCGACAAACCGAGACAGAAAACAAACAATGCACTGGTCATATAGGAATGTGCCAATAAAACGATGGCAAAGTAGATATTGTCCTTTAGGTCCATAAGGAACAGCAAACCAGATGCAGTTGGGGTTGGTGCAGTGGAAAGGGATAGGTGCAGCCGTAAACACCACAGGGCGAGACAGTTGCTGCCATGGGATGTCAACCCGGGTATGACAATTCCACGCAGCTGTGTCAAGGTGAAAAGTACGCGAGCGTGGAAATTGAACACAGTAGACAGTCCATTTGGCAGGGGCGTCCCCAAAGGTGGCAATATGTGCCTGATCTTCCCAGTCAGCAATATGAACAAAATGGACAGAAACTTGCTCATGATGTAATAAGGAGTACATCCAGAGCAAAATTTGCGTCATGGTGGACGTGCACTGTCCAACAGATTTAAGTTTGTGGGAGATCCATTCCTTGGCCTGTGGACAATGGCGTTCAACAACAGCATCATAATTATGCCCAAAGAAGAATTGCAGCAGATCTTCTGCTCTTCCAATTCCTGCTCCGAAAAACCTCATTCCTACAAGGATGCTTTGCATTTGTTTTTCCTGAAGGAGTTGAATTGGAGTTGGCGAAAGCTGCGATGGCGGTCTGTTGTCCATGACGCCTAGGTCGGCAGGGTGAATCTTACGGGTAGTAGGCAGCAGCTGCTTAGGAAGTACAGTTGGCATGACTGGGGTCAAGGGACCTTCGAGTGCATGAATTGGAAATTCCGGCATTGGGTCAAGACCAATTTGCTTGGAGGAGAAATCACGGATACGTTGTTCTCGTGCCAGGGTTTGTACTTGTTCACGCAGGGCTTGATATTGAGCTCGAGCTTGTTTTGGGTGAGCGACTCCGGACCATGCATGCTTGGTTGCTGTTTCAGCAGGTTCGGTAAGCCAGTCGCGTAGACGCTCAGGGTGTCCTACGGCTGCCTGAATATATTCTGGATGAAAGCTATTGCCGCAATAGTTTCTAACTGTAAACTCAGTTAGCAGCGAGCTATGAGCCTGTACCCTGTCAAAATGGTTATGTAATCCAGCTAGTTTTTCGACCTCTTCGCGGAGCAAGATTCTCATGGGTGCTTTGATGTGGGGATGATGGAATATTGGCAGGATAGCACGGACAAGCCGGTCTCTATCAATAGTGCTCACTTTTTTTGTCGGAGAGACTGCAGGAATCGATTCCATGCACGCAGATAGTGTGGCGGTAGGGATTTCTCAAAGTCAAGGGCAGGGATTATATCACTGGAATGCATTTTGGCTTTGAGTTGAAATTGAGCTTTATCTCCCCAGAAGAGGTAGTCCCATATGAGAGAAATTGGTTGGTATGCCGTCCAAGATAGCTGATACACATTGTATCCCAGGACTGATCTAACCTACTAAAGGCCCTTCTATGTCACTCGGTTCCAGGACGACCGTCTTAGAGACTTTGACACAGTCTTGGTAGTTGCGAAAGTAAAATCTGTTACGTCTTATGCCATGTGTATTCTTGGGGTCAACGCGGAAGCTGTCAGGAGTCGAATCAGGGTTAAGTCCAAGGGCACGAAGGATTGCTTTGCGATGAATGTCAAGCATGGCACCTGCATTCTCAAGCAGAAAGCGGATGTGCTCCAGAGGATAGTTCATTTGCACAAGCCACAGGATTACGTGGACATAGTAAAAAAGGGAGCTACAATGGCCAGTGAGTCCAAGGAGTCCTTTCAGGGGGCCGGCTGGGGTAAGATCCTGGCAGGGTGAGCCCGCAATTACAAACCAACGGCACTGTGGCCCAGCTAATGCACATGCTTCCTTAAGTATTCGACATTGATTGCGAAGAAGCTGCCGCACATCGTCAGCATAGAGCGTGTAAGTGTCCTTGCTGGATTGGGTCCATTCACCATCTGTGCGAAGAGCAAATTGTTCACCAACGAGTTGTCTGAGGATTGGGTCACATTCTGCAACAATGATGATGCGCGGGGCACATCCGATAGCTTTAGTTATGGCCGGAATAGCTGAGCCTACACCGTCAAATAAGCTAATGATAGCGTATGGGTGAACTTTGGAATACTTAGCCCTTTTGGGAGGGGATGCATCTTTCTCCTTCGCAAAGGAACTATGGGAAGCACCATTCTCACCACTGACTGGAGGGCGGAGACTATCAGCATATCCACAGGATGGGCTTACATTGTTGCAATTATCATTGGGGTGTGACCGGACAGCCTCTGCTGGTGCATGCTCATGCGTTGGACACTGGGCACTTGCGTTAATACTGACTGGTGTCAAAGCCTCAGGTTCATGAGGGTTAGGGACAGCAACAAGCTCTTTACTGCCAAGGTCTGCACGGGGTAATGTACCATTATCGTTTTGAGGGGTGTCCGTTAGGCCAACTGTGGGTGCCCCACAGTGGCTTTCTGACGTACCACCCGCGATGTCGTCGCTCTGGTCAGCATGTGGAATGGGTGTACCATCGTGAGGAAACGGCGGACCAAGGCCAACCATGGGTACTCCATGGTGGCTACAATGATCATTGCCGGTTGGCTCATTTTGCAGAGGGAGAGACGTGTGTTCGGTTCCGGGTGGGTAACCAACCACGGGTACCCCGTGTTGATCACCCGCCCCACTGTGTGCAGGGTGAGTGTGTTTCGGGGTATCGGCAGGATGAGGGCTCTCACTTGGTGGTAGGGGGTCAATTGTCTTGCCATCCAATGCTACAGTTAACTTATCCGAAGTACTGTTATTTCCCAATTTCTTTCTTGAAAGGCTGGGGGCCTGATATCGTTTGGCACTGATGCCGAGGATATTTTTGGGTTTTAACTTTGGTTTTTTGGGACGATGAGACTGCTTGGCACACTGAAGTGTGGCAGGTGCAATGGCTTTGTACTGTGGAGGTTGGAAGGAATAAGGCTGATGTTCATGTCGACGGAAGACAAAACCCCATACAAAGGAGGTTGCTTTCAGTTGTTCGACCGGGATCCATGCATGGCCTCGGAGGTTGTCATAAACAAGAACCTGTCCTTCGTTGCACCGCTCAATGATAAGGAAATGGTGTGACGACTTTCCTTGAACAATGATGATGCCAGTGATAATGAAAGATTGAGAAACAGGATTGGCACTCAGGGTGGGAACATTGAAGAGCTGTCCAAGGAGGTTTAATGCCTTGGTGGCAATTGGCAGTTGCTCAATGGGGCTTGTAATTTTGAGGGTGAACATCAAACAACCTTCAATTTCTTCATTGTTTTGTTGGTCCTGATTGTAACAGTCACTGGCGTGAGAAAAACCAACATCCTCTCTGTCAAGTGCAAGGCGCGGAGCCCGATCTGCAATCATTTGTGGAAGATCAATGGTATCATTCTCAAGGTTAATACTCAACATTGTATCAAACAGAGCGGCAGAAACCTTGCCCGATGCGTTACATGAAAGGCAGTTCACATGAAATTGCGCAAAGAAGAGTTCGCTATGGTCTGGAAATAAGTCATCACAGGCTGCAATAATAGCGGTGTCAAGGTCAGAGACTTGCCCAGGCGGAAAGGCATTCACGTTTAGGTAGCTGGCAAAAGCAGCGCAGACTTCTCCAATGCTTACTCGTCTTCCTTGCACAGTAGCAGTCTGGTCAGCCCATGTCCATCCATTGCCGATAGCACATAGGACTAATTCTCTGATGTGGCCATGAAACATGTTATCATTCCAAGGTGCATGGGTGAGGACACGAAGTGCAGTAACCGCATAGCACATGTAGCTTGGAAATTTGATGAGATAACACGTTGCAAGCTTGGCAAAGTAGTCGCAGTCAGCATGGGAAAATGAGCTGGGCCATCCAGTGATGATTTCTCTATTGGAAATAAGGAGACTACTGCTTTGTTCGCTGCCACAGAGAATGTTGTCAATAGGGCTATGTGAGGCTTTGACAAAGATTACATCATCGCCAGGAGCATGTGTGTTAGCATTATCATCCAGTGGCTGATAGGCGGCATTTTGTGCTAAGAGGTCAAGGACAGTTTCGGGTGGCTGATTAGGTGTACTCCTGTGTTCATTTTTGCTGCGGCTCGTCTGCTTGCTGGTCTGCCGACTCTTTTGTGTTGGTAAGCCAACTTGTAAGGTAAGATTGTCAGAATGGTCTTGTTGTTTAGGCGTTGAGTCATTTGCAATACACGCAGGAGGGTTGAGTGGTCCTGTGGCCTGAGGCATGGAGTGGGTATGAGTGGGTCTGTGGGTAGCATCATTTCGCTGAGTGGGGCAGTCCAGTAGTGAGGGTTGTACAGTGGCTTTGGGGACAAAATGGGCTTGGGCAGTAGATTGGGAAGTGTCACACAACCGTGAGTACCCCACGTTGGCGACATCTTCGTGATCAGTGGGCGTACCTGTGTTATGGTGCAAGTGTTTCACCTTGGGGGAACTGAGGTTGGTCGTAATGCCATTTTGGGCATGTTGTCCTGGTTCGCGAGGGTGATTCTGATCGAGGTTGGCCATGGCAAGGTTGTTGTTAGAGACGAGGGGGTAATGACCATGGAGAGTATTATCACGTTGTTGCGATTCTTTGTCAGGACTATGAGTGTTGTCGTCAACCGGATCAAGAGCTGTTGCGACACATTCCATGGGCACATCTTCACAGTGTTCGCCGGTAGCTGCCTGAAGGTGCGTTTCCGGGGGTTCTGGGTGTTTGCTGTTATTGGTTGGCGCAGGCTGCATTTCAATATCGCCCTCAGGAAGTGTGTTGGGAGATCCTCTGCACTGCCTGGGTTTGTAAGGTGGGCGATAAGCTGGTCTGTTCCCTGTTGGTGTTGGACTCGGCTGTCCGTGGGAAGGCACACTCTTAGTGTTGTTCATTCCATGGCCGTTTGGAAAATGAGCAGTCGGTGTGGCATTAGTATACTGCTCCTTCAATCCAGCATGGGTAGTGCCAACATCAGGGATTCTTTGTGATGGTACGATACAGGCATATGCTTCTCGAAGGTGACAACATTGCGTTTTATCGACGACCTGCGATATTGAAATTCCGGGTGGGAGTGTGACAAAAATTGAGGAGGGTTCAAAAGTACGTATGATCAATTCATCATAGTATCGTACCTTCCATTCATCACGCTCGAGGTGGATGGATTTCAAATGAAAACACTGCTCTGGACCAAGCACGATATGATAAAAAAGCCACTTCTGGTGGTCCCTATGCTTGATAAATTCATGATGAAGTAAATCAATCTTAACAGTGTCAGGATTCACCACAAAGGATTCCTGGATGAAAGAGTTGTCACAAAAGTTAACTTTTTGTAAGCATTCCATCAAGGGCATATGCAACTCTTTAGGCGAGAAAAACCAGGCAGGCGGTTGGGACGCAATGGCAATGATATTGGTGAAGTCCTGCATAGAGTCAATGACAGTGGTACACAAATCATAGTATCTTTTGGCTGACTGTTTCTTATTTGGTTCAAAAGAAAGATGACTGATTCTGCCTTCTTTAGGGATCATTTGTTGAGCAATGACTTTATTCCAGTGATCCCGTCTGGTTTCGACTTCAGTAAGGGAGACATCAGCACGAAAGTCTTCTGCAGAGGGGCACTGGTGCTGAATAACCACTTGGCCAGGGTCACAATCCAGCGAGAGAGGGAGAGAGTCTTCATGTTTAATCTCGATGTCAAAACAGAGACACTTTTGCTGCGACCTGTCAACCTGGCACCAACGAATGGAGAAATTAACAGCCCCCACCTTTTGTTTGAGTAATCGTGTTAGAGATGATTGGTCTGATTGGTCGAGTTGATCCTCCGTACATATTGATGAGGGAATTTCAGCCCATAAAATCTGTGCAGGTGCGTACTGAAAGGAACCAATCTTGCCAAATTTGACTTGAAAATGATTATAATCATGGGCGGTCTGTGTGCAATGTGGTTCTGATCGCAGCATGTGGACAGTGAAAGCACCCTGTTTAGGCCCAATCGGTAGATGTACATCAAATGGAAGTAGGGCTAAGTGAAGATTAATGACCAGTGACGGCGGTCCAAAGATGGCAAGTCTTCTGTAATTCATGAAATGGTACCTCACTTTAAGGTTGGCTAGTTGGACAAGAATCTCATTAAGCACGGTGTTCGGAAAAGCCTTCAAATCCAATACTGACATAGTGATTCCATGTGGAAAATGCTTTTGGAATTCTGAGTCATTCCATGGAAAGAAATGCTTAACCTGACACTCTGCAAGTCCATGCGACCAAGCGGCATCAACAGTTGGCTGAAGGATCTTCTCAACAAGTTCGATGTCTGCCACGCAATCATTGGCAATTTGGACAGTGAGTGAGGTAACATCGATCTTATCTGATATACGATGGCATCCATTGGGTCTTCTGAAATCAATATAGTTAACTGCAGAAAGGCTCTGAAGTTCACTGATCGTCTGGTGTCGTTCAACAACAGTTCTGGGAAAGACATACTCCAGCGTTCTGCAGGGTCGAGACCAAGAAACATGGCAGTGTTCGGCATACGGTTCAACCTGGCATGCAATGAGATATTTCTCTTGGTTATTTGCGGAGCAAAAGGTAACTCCAAGATTTTGCATGAAGCCTACATGCTGAACTTTATCATTGAGAAGGTTGTATAGCCATGCAGAAGCTTCAAATTCGCTGGTACTGCTTGAACAAGTGAAGACAAAATGAACAGAGATATCTTTGTTAAGGCATATGTCTATGAATTTCTGAAGGACATAAGCTTTGGGGAGCAATAGGCAGAGGCCGACTCCTGTATCACTGTGATCAAAAGCTTCTTCATAAGTGATCACCGTGCCTGAATATCTGTTCGAATCAATATCACTGGGACAGTTCGCAACAAAAAGATGTTCTTTCCCAAGACTCGACACCAGCTCAATGGCATGCTGTTCAATAGTGTCATGAGGGTTGCAGTTCATGTTGTCGACTATAACCCAGAGTACCCCTGGGTACAGTGACTACACAGAGGCAGGCCAGAGGGGCAACCTGGGCGGAGCAAGACGATAACAAGAACAAACAAGACTACACTGAGTACCCCAGTGAGCCTTGTGAATAAAACCAACAAGATCACCAGTAAAAGAACTACACTGGGTACCCCAGGAGTCCTTAAACAAGTGGGGTTCAAAACAGGTGTGTTCAACGGACACAATGCAAGTAAGTCAAAGACGAGAAGGTAGATCTTAAACAAACAAAACTAAGATAACCCCCCCCCTCCCAAATTATCTTCTAAACAAAACAGGTTGACGGGCACGTTTGTGCTCTTCCTACGGCAGTACTACCCTAGCCCCTTTATACTGGTGCCCCCAAAATTAACTCACGCAAATCACCCAAGATGGATGTTTGCCCCTTGAGTTAAAATCAGGTTACCCAGCCCCACGGGGTTTGAGCCGATACGGCCTTGAGCCAATGGCTACGGGAAAAAAACATGCAAAACTAAGAAAACGAATTAAGTATCGCAGCTGTTCAGGCATACATGAAGACTCTAACTAGAGGGTTACCCTAGCATCAGACAAGCTGTACATGGACGCAGATCCACTGCAAATATCTCTCAGAGTCCGCTCAGGTCAGCTCGTCATAGGCCTTCATGGACGGAGTAGTCATCCTCTTGACTGTCAGCTGCGATCATAAATCCAATTGTCAAAAGAAGTCAAACCCCCCACGAGAGGGGGGGACAGGGATGACAATGAGGAAGCAAAAACGGCCAGGGAGCGGCTTCCAATCATGCCATCACCAAAAAAATGAAGCGGGGGAGCACGCCCCTAGTTTCCCGTCCAACGCCGTATGGCTTCCGCCAGGTCGTTCAACATGTTTCCAAGCATGTTGCATATGAGATTAATTAATTAATTCACGCAGGGGCCGAAGCTGTAGTGGCCGCAAAAGTAAACTGGTAAAGGACCGATACATAGTCCTATTCCTTCGTCACGTTCAAAAGAACAAAAACCGAAACACCAAGAACCAAACGCAAAAACAACAAAAACAAAACCCACACAAAAACAACCCACAAACAAACACAAAACAAACACCCACACAAAAACAAAGCAGTGACGTGACAGGTACCAGTTTATGGGTGAAAAAGATCAGTTGAGGCAAGAGGTGATATCTTAGTATCATCTCTGCGCATGCAGATGACAACTTATGTGTCATGTTACGCAGGCCCATAATACAAGCCAACAACGAAACAAAACACAAACACCATGGGCCTCTTGAAGGGTGCAGGAAGCAACAAAGCTCAACGCGGAAACCAGGGATCCAGCCAGGAGCCCCGAGATCACAAAGAGCAGCCTTCACGGCATGACATTCACCCTGACACTTTGAAGCAAACACCGACAACGCCGGGTCACAACAAAGTGGTGAGAAAAAACTACCGCAGTGAAACATGAGAGTGAAACATGATCTAAGGTGAAAAGACGTCGAGGCTACGGCACTCAGGGCACACTCAGAGTCCGCTCAGAACTGCTTTTCCAATCATCATACTGCATCAAAATTGGCTCCGGTAGGCACCATTGTGTTAGTGCTCTTGCAACTCGTCTTCATGGTATGGGAGATTGTACTCGTCATCGGTGCGTGGCGATATTTGTGCATTGAGCTCTTCGGACGAGGTACTGGCTCCCGGCTGTATGGTGAAGCTGTAGCAAGGCTTTCTGTGCCTGGGTTACTTCGTAACAGGCAGATATGGTACAGCTATCCAAGATACAGCCAATTTGACGGAGTTGGCGTATAGCCGCCTCAAGGTCATTCACCCTCTGGGATGGGATGTTTTGGATTCCTTGAAGCTTCTGTCAGGCCTTCTCTAGAAGTTTGGTGGCATCATCGACTTCAATGGTAGTGACCTGGCAGAGGGTCATTTGAGTGATTGACTGTGCGAGACGATGGACAGCGGCATCTTTGATAGAAGTCGGTCGCTCCATTTTAACGGACAAAGTTGTCTACAGGTTTGTAGGTGGACTGAGGCTCCCGGGTATTCAGCTGGTATGCACAGTATTGCCACCTTGATCGAGAACGGGCATGTGGTGGTCATTGGCCGGTCGAAAGATTGGTGGATCGAAAGTCAAACGGCGACAGGCACCATGGCTAGATGTACTTTGACATCGCACTACACTACCATGCAATAATTAAGAAAGAACAACCCGAACAAAACAACAAACAACTCAGAAAAGGATTATTATAACCGCCCCCCACCGCCTCCCGTCCCATACTGGCTTCGGCATGCTGATAGCAAGGGTAGTCGCAGTGGGCAGTAATCAACCATGAGTACCCCATGGTGACAACGCCGCTCAACCGCACTGTCACCAAGAATTTGTGCTGGCAATCCTATGCTGGCTCCGGCTTGTTGACCGGAAAAGGAATCGCAGCAGGCAGTAATCAACCATGAGTACCCCATGGTGAACGCCGCTCAACCTAGGTCAAGTTGTACGCTGATTGCATGGAGAGAGACTTGGGTACTCTGTGTCATTTGATGTGTCTTACTGGAACTGCTCGTGTGGGGTAGTGCGAGGGTCTTCACTGCTACTAGCACCACTGGCTGCAGCAGTGGCGGGGGGTGGATCACTGCTCTCCGCTGGTTTCATCATTTGGGCGATGAGCGGGTGAGTTTGCTTGTCACGCAGGATGCGCGTCATCTCGCAAGTGAATGCCGCAGGGTCATCAACCAGCTTCTTCGCTTCCGCCAGTGGCTTGTCCAGGACAATGGCAATGAGCATTTCACCACCATCTTTGTGGATTATTGTTGGTCGGCCAGCTTGTATCTCGGCAAGGATTGCTACTGCCTTGTTTTCACACAAAGTGCGTTCCCATTCCTCCAGAGCTCTCTGCGCAAGGGTGTCGGTCTGCGGTGGGGCTTTCAGGGCAGCTGGTGTCCCTAACGCTCGTAGGAAGGGGCTATCAGGAGGAATGGGGGGTGGGAAACGCTGAATGGCTGCGACGGCACGTTGAACGTCATTTGCCTGTACATCATAGGACCCGTAGCCTTGGCTCAAGTTTTCGGTTCAAGTTACCAGTAGCCGAGCACACCTGTTGCAGAGGAGAGTACTGGTAACTGCGTAGTTAGCCCAGGGGTAAGGGACTTGTTGTGTAGTTTGTTGCTGGGGCGACTTACTGTGCTCGATTCCTCCTGTGCTTTCGGAACCCCCCCCTTTAGGTTAAATTGTGTTTAAGTCTTGTTGCTCTCTTTTGGTTTGTGCCTGGCCCTTAGATAGAGCACCTGGGTGAGAGAGTGTGCGAACCTTAGTTTCTGTCATCTGCTTACTTAAATTTTTGGGATCGACTTCGAGCTCAGATCTAAGATTTGGTTTTCTTTGTTGCCTGGGTGTCTGTCCAAGGACGTGACAGGCACCTTGCGCAACCTACACTCACCCCTTTTTGACAATTTTTTGTTTTTACACAGGGTGTCTGTCCAAAGACGTGACAGGCTCACTGTTCTCATTTTTCCTCTTAAACTTTTGCGCTCACACAGTGTGTCTGTCCAAAGACGTGACAGGTCACTGTTCTTTACTACACTGCTTTACCAAGGACCCCTTTTTTACCAGTTTTAACGCTCACACAGTGTATCTGTCCAAAGACGTGACAGGTCACTGTCTTCACTGCACCACTTTACCAAGGTCCTCTTTTTATCTGTTTGCTTTGATTACCCTCTTTTTACCTGTTTGAGTTCACACAGTGTATCTGTCCAAAGACGTGACAGGTCACTGTCCTTCTACTCCACCGCTTCACCAAAGTCCCTTTTTAACCAAATTTTTTTGTTCTTTCCTCTCTTCTTCTCTGCCTCTCTTCTGGACTTCTCTCTTTTTCACACAGTGTGTCTGTCCAAAGACGTGACAGGTCGCTGTTATTTCCACCTCTGCCTCTGATTACACAGTGTATCTGTCCAAAGACGTGACAGGTGCTCTGTTGCCTCTACCTTCCTCCTTTCTGTTTTTCTGTTCTTGACACCTCGTCCCCCCTTTGTTTGTTGTTTCGGATCTCGTTACTTCCATTTCGAACCTATTGAAGGGACTCCACTCTTTACACTCTCTTTTCTTGCTTCGTTTCTCTCTCCCTGCTCTACGGGTTTATCTGTCCAAAGACGCGGCAGGTACTCCCCCCCTCCCCCATCTTATCTCGAGCAACTTGTCATACCACTCATACAGCTCTCACAAACAACCTTTCTCTTGGTGAGAAGACAAAGCCAGAATGTCTGAACACATCGAGGCTCAACAGGCTGCTGCGGAATATCTCGGTGCCCTTGGAGTGCATGCCACTCTCATGGTACATTTTCCGAGTAAAATCAAAGCACCTGAAGGCATACTTCTGACCACCTATGATCAGCTCCATTCACAGATAGCGAAGCAGGAGACTACTGCTTATGCGTTTCCCTCTTTTGGAGCGGCTCAAAGTGCTATGAAAGCACTGGCAACGACGCAACAGACTGTTATACTTATCTATGAGTGTCATGCCAACACTGGCCCAGTTGAAATAGCAGCAAAAGTTTTTGACACTTGCCAGAGACATATCGCAGCCATTCGAGAAATAAAGCAGCTCACTGGAACCCTTAAATATCAAAAATATCCTACTGTACTATATCTTGTCAAAATGGATAGCCTGTCAAGCAGTCCTGCCGTAATTGAATGGCAAATCCCTGACACGATAACCGATGAGCTGATAATGCCTGCTCGTATCGCCTTTGAAAATTTTGTTGGCAAAGACTTACGACAAGGGCAGTATCCAGGAGTCAGCGAGACCAGCACATCACCAAATGGCTGCTATAATTCTGACAAGTCAAAAGGAAGCGTGCCGCTTACCATCAAATATGAAAAGAACTCTTGCTTACAAAGAACCAAAATCCGTGAAGCAATCGAATCGTTACAGAAAGAAATTAACACAGCACAAGATACCCAGTTTCAGATTAAAGAAGGCATTGACTGGACTCGTTTACATAAACTGCGGGAGGCTGCTACTTTCACTGTCATGTCCACTCGGCACTTAAGTGATCAAGAACGGAATGCTCTTGCGCTGGAGCTCATGTCCTTTAGAATCAAGTACTTCTTCCTATCTAAAGCTCAAGTAATGCTGAAACTAGAAGGCATGGAAATCGAAGTGCTCCGCAATTTATTGCATTGTTCAACAACGTACTTGCCCTTTGGGCAACGCCAGCAATCGACGCAATTTGTCCTTAGTCATGTTACTGCCATCGGCAGCAACTGGTACCGAATTGAAGTAAGGTATGCACCAATAGGCAGTATGCCCTTTATACCACTTCAAATTGCAAAGAGTAGCATCACCTCACTCCTGGAAAATGAAGTTGCAGTCATTGACTCAGAGCTTGGTTTTGCACTCATCAACGCATTTTCAGCATCCAAATTTGAATTCCAAACAATCGTAAATGAAGACAATACCAATGTCACCATGCTCACTTTTTGGATCTCTCATGAAGTTAAGCAGAACTTCCCATGTTCTTTCTCAGTTAAGGACAAAAGAGGAAACAATATTGTTTGCACGATTGAGCATTGTGGAAACATACTGCCACAAACTAGTGCACCGGGTGAACCACCCAGGCACGAGACCAAAGGAGAGCATTGGCGTAGAATCGGTGAAAAGTGTAATCCAAGCTTCAAAAACAGACTCACTGTCATTGCCCCTGTCAGCACCCAGAATGCTTCTCAGAAGCGACGATTCGGACTTCTTAAGGACTCAGCAGTTGACTTGCAGACTCAACAGGTATCATATACGTATTCTGAAGAGACCTACCCGTGGATTCTCTTCCTTGAATCTATTCCTGTAACCGATACACTGGACATCTTTTTGACTCATTTCAGTCATTTTGAAGCAGTGAATAGTGCAAAAGGAGAATTCTGCAAGCAAAACTTTCTTAGGTTTGAGCAAGTGTCTAAATTTACCAGAATCATGATGTTTGAAATCCCGTCAGGAAGGCAATGTCAAATCAATCGAGTTGATGGCCTCGAAAGCTCATTATACCTTACTAAGGTCGATGCTTTACAAATATACCCCTTCAAAACTTGTTATCTTGTCATGCTCGTGCCTCCCCACTTTGACTTCAGTACCATGCTAACTGCTGATACTAAAGTTGAAGCCGTTGCTGCATGGAAATTTAGTACATTCGACAACAACAGAACCAATTTGAAAACTACCGCGGTACTTTCGACAAGCTCCACACAGCACCAGCCGCTCACGAAGGACAAACGAACTGACCAGGGTGCCAAATTGCCTAGGACCCCGTCTGCCCCCCCCAGCAGCAAGAAAGCAATTGACCAGCTTCCGGCTTACGCAGTTTTAGGAGTCACCCCCCCACCAACTCCGCCCTCCCAGCAGGTCAATCCGTATCAAAACAGTCCCCCCCTCACTGATGCTGTTGCTGGGGCAAGCGTCCATGACACTGCGAAGTCAAATGCAGAGCGGTCAGGCAGCCAAGATGAACTTAATGGTGCTCAGCGTGCTGGTAACGTTCCAGAAGGGCAATTAACACATGGGGATGCGCGCACTCCCCCCCCTACTGTCAGCCCAACCATCCCATGGACCAACCTACCTGCTAGTCACCCAACTGACACTGGTGAGCAACAGATTGCTGAAATGGTTGTTGATCAAGACCATCACGGAAATAATATACGCACAAATGAGGAGGACGATAAGGAGATGCTACCTCCCCAACCTGCACTTCTCTCCACACCCGTCAAGAAACCCCCTACACGTGAAGGAGAAGCTCTTAGCAGTCAGAAAACTTGCATCCAAGAGCTCAAACCTACTTGTGGTGAAGTGAAAGGTGGGCTTGCAAGCAAAGGCAGACTGTCTAATGAACCTTCTGACCCTGTTATCACTCTGTCCTCCCCACCTGGTGTCTCCCCTTCCTCACAAAATGACAATGCGAAACCTGCGTGCAGTGACCCCATTTTATCTACACTTCCACGTCAATGTCAGCCTCCAGACCCTGCCTCTAAGGCCCCTATTAGAAATGATCCTTCGCCAGAAAAACAGCCATTGGTACCTGATGATTCTATTGTCGTAGAAATCGGTAAAAATCCCCCTGGCATTACAACCCCCACAAGGACCAAGTCTTCCCAAACCTCCTCCTTACATCAAGGAGAAGCACTGCCCCCGATCCAGGCTGCCCTTAAACGAAGTTCTGTCCTCCCGGCCAACGACAAAACGCGTGTGTGCATTGATATCACTGGGGAAGATGACCATACTGAGCAAAATGACCCCGCCCAGACATCCTTTGAACGTGAGACTCAAAGTCAGTCCCAACCAGCTCAGTTTGCCTCTCTCTCTCCTTTTGCTGAATCCAGCCGAAAATGGTTCCCGACCCTTGATGCTCCCGTTATTGCGGCCTTAGCTAATAAAGCCCAAGACATTGCGATTAACTGTGGTCACATGTCTAGCATGAATACTGCATTGTACCTCCTATCAAGAGGGCCGTGGATCCCAACACATGTTAGTATACATGTGCGACAGGCAGCCCTTGCAGCAGTAGGCGTAGGGTGGAGTTGGGTCCATCAAGTACCCACGGTTTTTCCCTTTACATGTTTTGATGCCTGCTTGTCCCTAGCGACACTTAGCACCATTCCCCCCAACGGCACTGCTCAAAACGATGCAGTATATGAACTATACTCAATCATATGCGCAAACCTTAGTCAGAGTACTCGTAACTTTCTTTTCTCAAGATTTGTATTACAATGTCAGGCGTGCTTACAGTCTAGCGCAATACCAATTGACACCTTCACTGCCACAGTCAAGCCTGATACAGGTATAGATGAACTTTGTGACTCGTTAGTTCCAATCTGGAATACTAATGAATTGACAGAGTGTCAAGCTTGTTCATGTCTAGACACTGCCAATGCCAAGTGGAAATGTGACAAATTTGGCCCTTTGATTGTCGTTCGAATCAAAGTACCTCCAGGATGCTCCCTTCCGAAGCTCGAGGAAGAACGACTCCCGCTCGGGCACAAATTCATGTTCCAAGAAAGAGAGTATGAAATCCAGTGTCTCATAGCCACCACTAGGCTTGACTTTGACAGCCAGCTCATAGTCCTGCATACTAGTCAGCCTGGAATGATAAGTATGTATGACCATAACAATGGTATACGAGTTGTGGACTGTAAGTATGTCAGCGGGAAGCTCCTCATCAGTGGGCTTGTCATACTGCCAGTAAAGTCACCCAAAGCAATCCTAATGACAAAGCAACTTTCTGAAGCAGCAGGAGGAGGTGAAGTTGCGCAGTATCGCAGAAGACAGTTAAAGGTTGTCAAAGGCTTTCTCAAAACGCCTCGGAAGCAGCAAAGAACGCGAACCTCGCAGCTCTCCCCCCCTTCATGCAAGAACAATGCGAAAACCAAGTCGAGCAAGAAGAGGGCGAAGGTGACCAGACATGGACCCCCTAAAGATGGTAAGAATGAGAATGCAGTTGAAGAGATTGACCCTGAAGGATTACCTAGGATTATCGCACATGCAACGTTGGCCAACGTTGGTGTTATCTCGATGTTTGATGGAGTCGGATCTGTCTATCACATCATTAAGAAAAAACTAGGTAAACCCCCTACTATCTTCATCGCAGCAGAAATTGATCCTGTCTTACGTCGGCTTGTTGCTGCCGAAATAGGGCTGCGTGAAGACCAACAGTGGGCATATACGATTGAAGGGGTTGCTACCATCTACGTGAAAGATGTATGGGATCTAGTTGCCCGTGACTCTCTGATCCTTCGTCAAGCCAAGGCAATGTACCCTACGATCAAGTGGATTGTTGTTGCAGGATCTCCCTGTCAAGATCTTACTTATGCAGGGTACTTAAATGGATTGCTTGGGCTGACAGGTCAGCGAAGTATGCTCTTTTTTGTTGTTTACCTTGTAATTCTGCATCTTCAGAAGCTATTTGGACCAGAATCGGTCCGATACTTGACAGAGAATGCCGGAAGCATGCAAATTGTGCAAACAGACCGCAAACCTAAAGGCATGCAGCGCCTTGAACAGTCTGAACACTTCCAAATGTTTCTATATTGTCTTGGACTTCCTAGTAAGCAACCAACCAATCGGTGGGTATGGGACACTGGTCCCTATTATGGCATTCAGCGAAAAAGGGTATTTCTACGGAGTCACATGGACACAGAGAAACTGGCCAGTGTTCCGCTCGCATTTATCGATGAATGGGGCCCTTTAGTGACCTTGAACGGTGAAAACTTACCATTGGCTCCATTACTCCGAACAAGAGGGCTGTCAAACAATGGAGTCCTGAAGCTTTCCTGGACAGGGTACCAGCCCAGTGCACTCCTATGGGATTATTCCTTTTTTGGTGGGAGGAAATCTTTCATGTTGTTAACCCAAATGGCTGAGGGAGTTAGGGTCCCAGACCTGCCATGGGCAAGCTTCATCCCTGCTCACTTTCTCTCCATATGGAAACGCTTCCTTATTACTCTTCAAACGGACAGAGCGACCACATCCAAAAAAGATGAACTCATTGAACAACTAGTGCCTATCTTTCATAACCCAAATATTGTGCTGCCAATGAGAATTCTGACGGTCCGAGAAGTGGGCAAATTAGCAGGACTTGAGAATATCTTAACGACAGAAAGACATGGGCCCTCTCTTCTCACGGACAAAGTAATTCGAGACTTTTGTGGAAATAGCTTTCACCCATCTCTCATCAGTGCGGCTCTCGGTACGGATGATCAGCTACAACAGTGGGTTGAGGGAAGCAATGATGCGCAGCCGTACCACAAAGACCTACCGAGCATCCAAGAAGTCTATTCCAAATACCAAGACTTGCTGAAACTGGTTTTGGAACAAGCAGCTGCTCGAGGAGTTCAACTCAAAGATGACAAAGTTGACTTTGAAGCGAAATGGAGGCACTATACTCTTAATGACGTTGTCGAATCCGCTTGCCCTCCAGTAGTGCACCAGCCGACAGTTTTCGCCTTTTTACAAGGATCCAAACCTCCGAAGTATCAAGGAACCCACAGTGAGGATAGACCCCCCTTTGGGGATAAAGAGCTGAGCAATATTATGACCCAAACTCGGATTGATTGGGTGCTAGAGTCCTCAAACACATATGAAAATGTTACCCTATCAGCACATATGCTTCACTTGGCTGTTAGAAATGGTCTTGGATTTCATGCTGAAGCTCAAGAGATCAAAGCAAAGCATATTGAACTGTTGAGGGAATATACAGGCGCTGAACAACTTACTGCTATTAAACAACTATTTGTTGTTTTCCAGATTGCAACGCTTAGCGTAAAGCACCAATTTCCCTACGGTTTTATCATTTGGGCACCAAAAATTATGCAACCTCCTCTTATCTATGTTGGAGTACAGCGACCTTGCCTGCTATTCCTGTTGCTTTCTCATGAGCCTGATCAACCGTTTCGCTTTGGAACGGTCGCATTCGACTACCGACAAAGTAAAGACCTTCTCATTCATGCCAACATGCCAAAGATATTGGCTGATGTAGTGCAAGTTTCTTATCATACATTTGCGACCTACCCGATACTTGCTCGAATTGACAATGGACAGCACTATATACATCTCAGTGAATTTGCGGCTTTACAGTGCCCTTTTTGTGCCTTGTGTTATTTGCACACACTTGGTGCCCCGCAGTGCTTTATGCACAACGCCTCGCCCGCCGGCAATGTCATCCATTTACTCGGTGGTCTGGATGGCACAGGCGGCTTAAGTATTATAGGTGTATTAGCACGAGATGTTAGTGGTGCCATTCCACAATGGATCGCTATACATGTTGTTGACAATCACCAAGTTCAAAATCTTACAGAATCTAAGTCTTTTGTTGCGTACAAAGTGGCCACCCCTGTTGTATGGTCACCAATGTGGTATACGCAGTCATCGTCCATGCGACGAATGCCCAGGCAAATTGGAACTCAGCTCATACAATCGCATACACTGGACCCATCAGGAGAATATCTTATCTTTGCAGGTACGGAGGAGTGGAGCAGGCTGCTCTTCGCACTGGGAGAAGCCCCAACGGAGGGAGTAAACTGATTTTTGTTACTTGCAATGATGATGATTCTGCGGAACTTGCCTGCTCCGCTGCTCCGTACACTGCTCAAGATGCTTACGCGATGTGTCAAAACGACTTACCTATTCGAAACAGGGACTCAATGCCCGCCATATCTGTCAAAGATACGTGACCTATCAATATTGCCCCATATACTTCATGTCCGAACACCATGGTGGAAGTTAACCCTGCAACATGTTGCCACACTTTTCCATCAGGGTGTTGATGATTTTTATCAGCAACTTATGTGTGACTCACGAACATTACCTTCTCTTGCAGTAGAAGAAATAGGAAGAGGCATTCTCGAATATCGAAAAGCTATCAGACAAGATCTTCCATTCAGGCTTAAACGATTACACGTGTGGAATGTATCAGGGTGGACACTTACAACTAGAGCAGGAGATGCCAAAATGCGACTCATTAAACGACTGCTGCGAACAGGCCCGGTCTTACTACAAGAAACCAGATGGCATGCTGAAACCCATCAGGTCTTGCACCATAATATACCAGGTATTCAAGTTGCACACACCCAAGGATTGTTAACAGAAAGAGGTGGAGTATCGGGTGGTTCAGCAGCCCTAATTCCACCTGGGTGGAAACTTGACCGAACAGAAGTCGTCATACCAGGTCGCATTGTCCTTGCTGTCATCCAAGACAGGTATTCTACCATCGGACTCTTGTCAGTATATCTACATCCACAAACCAGGGTCGTTGAGCTGAAAGAATTAATCACCTGGGTCAAGACCAGCAGAGTAGACTTTCCCCTTTATATGGGGGGAGATTTTAACCAAGTGGATGCCAGCTGCCCGGACCTTTGGAATGAATTATTAGTCCACGCGCAAGTTCTCGACACGCATCCGCAACTTCACACCTTTGAAAGCCCTACTGGAAGTTCAGCACTCGACAGAGTATTATGTCCCACTGATTACATAGCTGCAGCCCAAATCGATGTTATGGTAGCAGCCAACAGGCGACATCACCTAAGTGGACATTACCAGCTCACCGCGACCTTTGTTGTTCGAACAAGAGTCAAAAGTGACATGAAAGACCCAGTCCATCAAACCATCCCAACTAACGTGTTTTGCCCTGGAAAGAACGAGGCTGACCCCTATATGGTTCCTAACGATCTACAAGAGCTGATAAGAAGGATCCAAAGACTACCCCAAACGGATGAAGTTGAGTTTGTGTCCACCCTTTGGTCGTGGTGGAGACAACAACCTATTCCATCTGATCACCCTCGAATTCCTGAGCATGAACTTCTACGGAAATTCCTTAAAATTCGAGCTGAGGTGTTACACGTACCTGCAAAGCATTTCCATGCACTCCAGGCTGCCACTTACCATATATTTACTTCCAACGGGGTTAGTGAGCTATATCCAGGAAAAATAACAATTCGAAGTGATCTGTTGAAACAATTTTTTGATTTTCTAGACCAGATCACGATGACTCGTCAATATCCCGCTCTTGAGCAAGTTAATCAACAAGCCAGAGGTATCGGCAATAACATTACGTTCTGGAACCGTTTGCGATCCATTTGCCCCAAGGGCGTCATTTATAATGGGCCGATCCTCAATCAGCAGGGAGAACAGTGCACCACCTCCCAGATGCTGGATGAAGCCATGCTTGACACGCGGAACTTTTGGTTTGTAAAGCCTCAAGACTCTCTTCAAGAATGGGAACCCATTTTACGGGAGTACCAGACTGCTTCGTCGTGGCCGAGTATTGAACTTCCCCAGAAACAAGACTTTCTCCATACACTTCTTGGCACTAAAGATTCAGCCCCTGGCCCTGATGGAATCCCTTACTCTGCATGGAGGCTTTCCCCTGAAGATAGCTACCCAGTCCTAGATCAGCTGATGATGAAAATGTTAGCAGGCCTACGAGCTGCACCTGTACAAGTAGGGGTTTGGATACCCAAGGCAAAAGTAGGTCCGACTGCTGACTATTTCAGGCCCTTAGGAATGCCCAATACTTGTGATAGGCTTGTTGATGGCACCATTGCTGCTGTAGTCATGAAAGCAACTTGTGCCTATATGCATCCCTCACAGGTCGTCATGAATTGCTTTAAAGAACCGCAGCATGCTGTCCATGCCATACAAGCCTTACTGGATAGCAATACTCCCGTGGCTGCACTACTAGTTGATCTATCAAAGGCCTTTGAGCGGGTTAATCCCTACTGGATCTTACATATCCTGCGAATGCGTAACGCGCCGACATGGGTATGTAACTATGCCAAATACATCCTATTTGGAAGGCTCATCCGCCATAAAGTTCAAGGCAGACTTCTGCCGCCTAGGGCGGTGCATGTGGGAGTTGACATGGGAAGGTCTTTCTCAGTGTTCCTATTCTGCTTGGCAATGGACCCGATATATCACTATATGAATCGTATCCCCCGGGTCCTTAGTGTTCAGGGATACATTGACGACAACACGATTGCAGGACCAGGACATGACATTACCTGGGTCAGTAGAGTCCACAAATGCTATCAATGTTGTTGGTCGGCAGGTTTTCAAATTGACCAGCATACCTGTTGGCAAGCTATCAGCACTGACTGTCCCCCCTTTTCAGTCCAATCCCTGCCTGGGAGGATCGAAAGTGAAGTTATTCTCCGGCAAAAGAAATACCCCACCGCACGAGCAGCGATCTTATCGGCTATCCTTTCCCAAAAGACACTCCTACTTGCACGAGCTGACAAGTGTATAGGGTTGACCCCTCGAGAAGCTTGCGGTATCCTTAATGGAACTGACTATACACCCATATGCCCATTGTTGGCACTAGAGTGTAACTGTAGATGTAAAACAGCTCTAGTAATCAACAGCCCGCTTCCAAGCTGGGTGCTTCGTCAGTTAGATCAGTCAGGTTTCGGGGCACACTGCATTCAAGGTGCTGCGACCTCACTCGGACTATTATTGCTAGGGCGCGCCCAATTGTCAGATCGAGACTTATGGACAGTAACTACACACCCTACTACCCTTAAACAAATCAATCCTAAGGCTGCCGAAAAGTTTATACATCGGCTCAGGCTGTTTCGGCAACCAGTCCTCTCAGTTGTCTCTAAGAGCATTGCTTTCAATACGTTTGCACAAAGTGTGGTACTATACACTACATCCTATTTTGGTGCTACCACGGAAGATCTTCAAATGCTACGCGCGGCAGCAACGGAACTCTTACTAGGACGAAGTTGGATTAGACATGACCTCCTTGCATTCGTATTTCGACTGTGTAAAATTGCGCCACTACTTGACCCGGGTGTAAGTATCCTTGTTTCTGCATTAGGGCTATTTCTGCGAAAAGGAGGAAAGGTTCATGAACTATACATTGAAACTCCACCGGCAGTGAACAGACAAACACACGAAGTTAGGATACTATGGCAAGCGTGGGCACGTGTCGTTGGGGAAGGTGTCCTAACAAGAGCAGTATCAGGAAGTGGTACAATCAAACAACGGATAAACGCAGTCAAAAAATGTGTGCTCCATCACATGATGCAGCTAGCATCTCACTATATTCGTAATAAGGTGCTAACAGCAGGATGGACGGGAGGAATCAGCTGGGCATGGCTCAGCCATGCTTGCGAGGCCAACAAGCGATGGATTCCTAGCATTACTAGGTTCACCTTGTTACGCTGGGCGGTCAATGAGGATGATGATGAGTGGTTAGCACGACGTGGCCAAAGCCGGCAAAAAAAATGTGCTCTTTGTGCAAACTTTGGCCGCGCATACCCACTCGGCGGCTATCAAACCGCAATTTGTGAAACATGTATAGTAACCAAACAGCTGACGGCCTTCACGACAGACTCCCTTGAAAGACTGCTGGAGGCATCACGCAGAGTACTCCCTACACAAGAAGAACTACCGGCAAGTGAAGACTGGGAAAAATGCATTGCATGCTCAAAGGGAGGCAATACTGTAGGACATTGGATTCGGTGGTGTGTCGTACCTATCAGCGCCTTAAGAAGCCTGACAGGAGATGATTCAATACTGTCGCTGGCCGAAGGGTCAAGGAAAAGCGCTAAGCACTTAGCAATAGCATCGCGAGTAGTTCATCAATTCAGGTTGCTACTACGGGAATCAGGTGCAATGAGACATCAAATCTCTGCTCCCCTTACCCCCATGAATACCTGGATACATAACCTCGTGCAAAGGGTACAAACAGAACTACCCCTGGACCTTCGTATGCAGCATATAAGGACA
This sequence comes from Cladocopium goreaui, assembly GCA_947184155.2. NCBI lineage: Eukaryota > Dinophyceae > Suessiales > Symbiodiniaceae > Cladocopium > Cladocopium goreaui. The sequence goes on from CAMXCT020006688.1 coordinate 228,282, forward strand.
CAGTTAGCTTCCGCCCACTGCTCTGTTAATGACTCGCTACTCTCGTGCTGTGACAAACCCCCACTTCACATTTCGTGTGCTCTTGCCCCAGCTCGAGTATGCTTTACTCGTGAAGCAGTGGAAGCCAATCAAACATTTGCGGTCGTCCCCTTAGGCTCTGAACCACTGCAATTAATCCAGCAAACTATCCAGGTCGGAACAGGAATTTCCCCAAATGTCTCGCTCTCCACTTTCCAGTGTGAGTGTGGTGACTATCATTGCCGTCTTACGGCATTACAGCCTATAGGCACCGATGAAGTGCTCAGTAGCTGTCTCAATTCTGACAAAACTACACTACTAGTCCAATTTGACGGGTCCTGCCATGCTGATAAGGGCACAGGTGGGGCGGGCGCTGCTCTCTTAGAACTCCAGCGAGAAGGACTAACGCTGCTCAAGTGGAGAGCTGTTGCACTACCTAGCTGCCCAGACAATATCTTTGCTGAGGCGGTGTCAGCTAATCTCGCAACAGACCTTTTGTGTGAAGAAATGGTACACAGAAGCTACGCAGTTGACCAGGCCTACTTACAAGGGGATATCCTCCCCATCGTAAAGCACTTAGCCTTTGCAGGACGCTTTCGTAGGATCGACCTACAGCCTATTATACAGCAAATTCGCCGGAAACAATCGAGGTTTTTTGACCATGGAAAATGGGTATACCGCCCAAGAGAAGCCAATATACTCGCAGACTACCTTGCTGGAGTAGCGAGCCGAGCGGCACAGGCCTTCCCAGCTCATATAAGCGAGCCTACCGAAATCGCGGTTGAAGCGCCCTATCAGTTGGCCATGCGATCAGGAGCTATTGTACTGGAAGAGAGGCCGCAAGGTGTTACGATCCTATTACTTACTGAAGTCCCGAATATAAGCATAGAATTGGTAAGTAAATTTATGATGCAAACTGCAAACCAGCAATACCGCAAAGAGGTTGAGGCCTATTTAGCGGGCACTGCCAATCTCACGAAATCCCGAGTAGTAGAGTATACAGCTTCTGCAACAGACTGTCTGGGCCGACTGTATGGCAGAGGTCCCTGTGCTCAAAGACTGCCACGAAAGGTAAGATTACTCCTATTTGGAAATACGCACCAGGAAGTTGACATGGTCGGCGCTTTCTACGAAATCATGCGACGACTCCTTCGCAGCAGTCACCTCCCACACATAGTAGATCTGAGAGCGATACTTATGGATCTGCTGGGGTTAGTACCGCTGAATCAGCGGTTTGCCGTTGTCAAGCGACATCCACTAATTGTAATGAATGCAGGGGCACGTGAAGCGCGTTCTAAAATTGAAAGGGAACACCATATCACATGTCCTCCAGCATTATATCACCTCAGCCTTCAAATTGAATCAGCCACGCAAGCTCTTGTTAACAATCACCTGCCCGTAAGGAGGCCACAATATGCTACTCATGTCAGAGGTGCTGCTTTTCGAACTCTAGAATGGTATGAAGAACATATTATGATCTCTTACTACAAGGAACTAACAAGAAGGTGTCACGTAACATCAGCGATCTGGCTTCATGATGGACTCTGGCTCCCAAAAGAGATCTCTCCACATTTACTCTATGAAGCTGAACGGGCAATGCTCCATCAAATACAGCTAGATTCATGCGATCCCCCCCTTTTCAGTTTACGTGAACTCGCCGCAGATGCTCAGGCGCTTATACAGACTCTCGATGACGTCAACGTGGCCACAAATCCCTCCCCCCTCCCACGTACCGAAAGAAAAAGAAACATCGAAAGTGAGATATTTGGGACGAGACCCATCCGATGGAACACACAAGCACCAACATCGGGCTACGATACCTTTACGGAACGCATGGCCAAACGGCGTAGAGCAACCTAAATACCCGTTCTATGTACCTCAGCCGAACAACACACACTAGGGTAGTCGGTTTTTCGGTTTTGTCAGGCTTATCGAGCCCCTCAGTCCAATGAGTTTGCTAAGTGCGGTAGAACTTGCTATTGGTTCTCATCTTTTTTGTTTGATCACCTTTCTCTGCCTAACTGCTATGAGGCAAGGCATAATTGTGCAGCTCATGAGCCGTTTTATTGCTCACAGGCAGTTTATTTTATATTCCATATCTCTGCCAATGGGCATGGAGAGCGAGAGACCCAAACAAAAACCATTGCCATGCTCAGCGAACCTGTTATCCCATCAAGTCACTCAGTTACGAAACGGCCTGGCTAAGGCAACTGACAATGCAAGCCTAGCCGGTATGGGCACTGAAGATGCTGTCAATCAACTGAAATTGGCATTAAGGGCGCTCGATCAAGCACTAGTGCTCCTGGCAAACGAAGAAGGGAATCACGTAGTCTCAACGCGAGAATCGTGTGAAGAACAGGCTGACCGGAAATCTTTGACTGCCATTGATCGAGCAAAAATCTTTCAGAGATGGGAGGCAAGTCGGTGGCAAGAAAAGCACGGCAGGCAACAAAGTCGGAGTTCTGTGAAGCGGAAGTTGGATGAATGATCAGACTTATTGCTGCACATCGTGTTTGTGCCACAAAAGAGTCATCAGTGCGGAGGACAAAATGACTGGTCAACTGAGTGGTTATTCTTGCCATTTGAGCACTACTCCTCTCTCCCTCTTTGGCTTCAAAACTAGGTAGCGAGATTCTAACGGCACTCTACATATTGACCTCCCTCCTGTTGCTCCTCTCTATCTAGTTTAATTTGATTGTGCCTGTCTTATTCAAGTCTGCGCTCCCTTGTTCCATGAGCCACACTCCAACTACGTATCTGATCGGTAGTACCGAATGCCGAGGCTTCTATGCATATCCCACTGTTTGGCTCCTCAGTAGCGGTATTATGCAGCAACTGACCATGCTTGTGAATTTTCCGTCTACCTCATGGGTTTTTGCTACCTTCTCCCATCATCGTCCATGGGGTAATTTCCTCCCTAACTATGCAATGGACCTGTCATAAGTATGTATCGTTTTCACTTTCTAAGACTGCACAGGGTACTTCTGTCCAAAGACGTGACAGGGGTCCCTCACATAAACAGTCATTGGACTCCATTGGTCTCGGAATTCAACCGTCTTACATTCCTCCCCCACATGAGTTGTGCTAGTATGTTGAATTCAAAAGAGATTACACAATTTCAGTTGCCGGATTGCCTGCCATGGCGTGTGCTACATCGGATGCATCAAGCTGTGATGAACGACTTCTACATATTAGACGCGTCATTAATAAGTACACAGCTTGCTGTACCTTATTGGACAATTTGCAGTCCGCCCACTACCATTTGCTCAAGGCGAAGCAACAGGCCAGGGAAGTATTCTGGGTTGACATACCGATGCCAGAAAAGCTTGATGAGAGCATTCAAGCGCAAGTCACTTTACTTCACATGATCGCTGACTACAAAGCCCACATCGTACGTGAAATGGAATACGCTCAAAACGAGCTGTTAGTCCCAGTGGTGTATCCCGATGGCATTGAGATCAGTTCAGATGTAGGCGAAGAACTACATGATGTGAGAGAGAACTGCTTCCCGCACTCACCTTAGCAATGGTAATACCAAAGTCTGAGAAGTGCCAGCGCTACCAAAGAAGCAAGATGACGATGTGCCTCCAAACTCCCTGTTATACACCTTGCCTGAGCTATGAGTGACTGGCTAGCCCCAATGTAGTTATGCCGCGTATAGCGCAATTTCGTTCAGCTATCGAGAAAATAAGAACACGAGTGTTTTTTCAGCTTGAGTGACATGTTACATTAAAAGCTTTCCCATGCCGGCAGCTACTGGAATTTTAATACAGGGTAACGAATTTCACAACACCTTGCCAGTACACGTAGTCTATCGGCTCAGACATAGTTCAGACAATACAGTTGACCAAATGATTGCTACCTTCAATGTTGCTAACAATGTTGCCTGACACCACCATACATAGTATCGGTTTCCCCCAGCTGCCAAGCCACGGTGCTTTTCCGACCAAAGACGTGTCGGGACTGCACCTGGCAAACGCTCCACCCTCGTAGCCATGTCGACCGCGCTCATGACATTTCTGAGGAACTACCACTGGAAAGGTTATAACGTCGAAACCATTCAGAGCACTCCAAATATGCTGACAAATCTACATCGCGGCAAGTATCCTATCCATAGGCTATGTCACAATGTCAACATAGAGTGTAGGGCATTTAACTTGATGGAAGTATGCACATGGCTCAATGGTGAAAAATGGAACATCCTATGGGCTGAAGATGAGTCATGGCTTCCGGAGGAGACGACAGTAGTGATGGGGGCTACACTGCCCCATGGATTCCATAAGGTCATTCCTCGAGAGTGTGACGAGGTTTACCTGCAGGCTTGGTTGAATATCACAGGATACGGTGGTTTCTATCCCTTCGCTGCAGAGGTGCGACACAACGGATATGCATGCTGGGCCAACTCCAGACGCTTTGCAATAGTTGCAAAGAATGCCCAACAATGTGCTATTATTGCAGAAATTATGCATGCTTACAATATCTTAGGTAATCGCATTGAAACACTGCAGCCAACCCTAGAAGGAATTGCACTGAGTGAGCAATCACGAATCAACAGTGCTGTCCATGAAGATGATCGACCGTGCTTTGATTTCCGGCTCTCGCAAGAGTGCCAAGCTGCGATAGCAGGCCAGTTTCCTAATCATGAAGATGAAGCGGATAGGATCTTCCAACTCAGTGAAGGTATACAAGTGCTGCAAATGCAACATAATAACCTTGTCCAAGAAGCTAACCGAGCACTCTACCGACTACAGCAAAATTGGTATGCCCTCAGTGAAGCTTATGCAACCATCTTCACCGACCTGTGAGGCCCAACGATTTAGCAGAAGTCCGGTGAAGTTGATCGCCAGCAAATCCAAAAGAGGAACTCAGTGGTCAGCCTTTCCTGTGGTTTTTCTCGCTGATCACGCAAATAACCTTTAAGGGAACTGCACCACATGCTCACCTTGTAGGGGCACTTTCATCCTGGTGACGTTTTTGGTGGTGACTGCATTGTGAACATGCGCGTGTGTTTGCTCACAGGTTCTTCATCCCTCCTAAGCTGGTATGTTTAACAAGCGATATCCCCTACACACCTATTAGCGGGTTATATGACAGTCCTGTGTTTGTGCATATAATGAATGTTCACGAAGGGCTCATGGATGAACCCCAACCCGCATTTAACTTGTCTATCCTTATTCAGTGGTACTAACTTGTGCACAATTGGTTACTTGCTTGCTGTCCTAGGCTCTTCTACAAGTCAAAAGTGTGAAGATTAGATGGGCGTTTACTTCAGTGATAACGGGATAGGAACATAACTAATCTCCTCCATCATAATGGCTGAGATACCCTAGCGAGATAGCCATCTTAGAGGCATGACCGACATGATCCAATATTCAACATGCCTGACATAAATAAAGTAACCATGTAGGTCACGTTGCCTTTCCGACCAAGGACGTGTCGGGATTGCAACTGACTGACAACAACATCAGCTAACTGCCATCTCATTGTTACTCTCACGATTAATGCAAAACAGTAATATTTGTGTGTAGTGGGCCTCCCCTCTCTCTACCCGTACTGCCATGGATTATGTGCGACTCCGCGGAGAAGAACACCAGTTCCCTATGCCAGTAAAGATGATCCTATATAGCTTGGAAGCAGCGCAAGACCTTATGGTGGCTGTACGAGACCTCAGGCGCACAGTACGGCTAGTGCAGAGTGGATGTGTCACCTTTTTTCCAGAAGAAGCACATGGCCTGCAGTTGATATATAACACTTTAGAAGCTGACCTCCAGCAAGTTGAAGTGGATGGACAGCGCATCACACAGCATCTCTTGACAGCACTAGCAGCATCGTACGAGGACATAGTCCGAGTGGCAGGTTTTAGTCGCCCGTCTACACGAGGTGTGTGGGTCAACCACCTATACTTAGTCCCAGCTGCTGATGGAGGCATGACCGATCAAGCGGGACTTGCCCCAGTGCCAATAGATGCCCGACCCTTTCGGTTAATCATTCAGACAATACATATCACTGCTACCCTGGGCGGATTTCTGGACCGCAGAACCATGCGGCAAGCAGCTGATACAGTAGTGGAAGTTGCTTTCATGCTATTACGGTCAGGGGTGCCACCGAACCTCCGCATCTGGACCACCACAGCAGTTGGAACTAATTCAACGATGCAAAGACTCCAACCTAACACGCTCCTAGCGGAAGTGGCCAGAATGATGGCTCCTGCCATAAGATTTAGTCTTCTCCTGCAGGACCCGCCCACTGCGGCCATCCGCAGTCCTGACAGAGAGTTGAGTGCGCCGGAGGTCGTCCTCCTATAACAAAAAGTGAAATGGCTGGGAATTTTAGAGTTGCCGCATAACAAATCAGTGCATTTTGCATGGTTTATGTTCCACCCATTACCTACGCGAGCCATCGTTTGCTCAAGAGTTGATACCCCACAACACAAATCCAACGAATACCACTCAGTATTTAGCTGTGGAGATCACTAGATGTTTCCAAGCAATTACGCTAGACATGGAGACCTAGTCCGACAACACATACGGAATTGCCATGGTGACGAAATGAAGCACTTAGACGTTGTGGATGGAGTCATCGGAGCAACCTCGCTCGAAGCAAGACCTCCATCTGCAGTGATAGGAGACAACATCGAACTGCTAATTTTGCACCTACGAATGCCTGATGCTGAGACCTGGATCGCACACACTGCTACACACGCAGTAATCCGAATCGAGGAGCAACAAATTCAAGACTATCTCCTCATATCTAATGGACTCATGCATCGGACCCCTTGCGTTTTTTCGATCAAGGAAGAGACGGTGGACCGCCTTGATGATGGGCTGCTTGAACAGCTGTCCCGTGAAGGAATAGGCCTCACAGATTCATCTACAATGTACATAGCCACAGCTTTTGTACAACACAGTTACACTGAACTTACTCACTGTTTAACCTTTTTTTGATGAATCAACTGGCGTGAAGCAGGGACTATACTTATCATCTTTCGGTGTGATATCGCCAATTCAGAAATTCTGGCAAAAAGGAGTTGTGTTTCCGCCTCGGCAGCGTGCATGATCAGCATGTGCATTCATGAGTACACGTGCCCACCTTGATCCATGTCTACAGGTAGAGATACGGCATCAGTTGTAGTGTACCCTATCGCACACCTGTGGCTCAAATCACCGTCCCACGTACAGGGCTCCCACTCCTCTGACCAAAGACGTGTCAGGGGAGTACCCTCTCTCTATTCTGCCTTCCCTCTCTTTTGCCGTCATCTTCTTCCCCCCTCTTTGGCTGCCCCCTATTGCTACCTCTGCTGCTGTCCGTAACTGTTGGCCCCTCGTGTTTACTTTCTGGTCCGTCCCTCTCACTCGTCTGTGATTGCTTCCTCTCCTCTCTCTTCCTGCACACCTTTCCTGCTTCTGCCATACCCTTGTAGACCCTGGTGGGCAGTCATGGCGCAGTGGATCGGTGATAAGGTCACGCTAAAAGCAGGCCCACTGACTGGGCCTGACCAAGCGGGCCCAGCTGGTGGCAGTAATGATACTGAGGCTCACAGTGAACACCAGCGACTTGAGTATAAAGAGTCCTACATTACGGAATACGACGGCATCCAGGTCTATCGGCAGCAGGGCTGCTATGAGCACGCCAAGCAGCTCCATGCATGGTCCTTCTACGAATATAGAATGTGCATCAATGGCGAATGTTGGAACATTATTCTCAATGATGACATGAAGAGCCCACTGGACTGGACCTATCCAGGGTCCAGTTCCGCCAAGCTGTCACATGATTTTTGTCATATAGATACCGAAGCCAGTGATGACGTCTATACCAATTTCTCGTTTGTGGAAATGGGAGGCCGGCAGATCTGGCCCTTCTATGCCACAGAGTCCTTTCAGGAGGATTTATGGATTTGGGTCAGTCCCAGAAGATTTGCTGTCATCACGAACCACCGACACAATGAGAAATTGAATCATTTCTATGTTGACCGGATGCATGAACACAATATCCTGGCGAATCGCACGCCCTGCTGGCCCTTCACAGAAATGACCAATAGCTCAGGCAAGGTGATGGACAAAATTATTGCCCTGAACAGAGAATCCCGCTGTAGTTCAGCAGCTCACGAAACTTTCAAGACTGGCTTTGAACACAAAAGTGCCATAAAGTCTATGCCGCGAAGAGAGGAGAACTTGCATGGCAAAAGAAAGTACACAGACCCCACGGGACAGACAAGTACCCAACAGCTCGACCCGACTGGGAATTACAGTGTACGCGACTTGCAGAAACTCAATGCGACCTTTGCTGGTCGATCGGAGCCGCAATCACCCTCCATGCCAAGTCATACAACAAGCAAAGTCACAATGTGGCGGCATGGTGAGGTACCGCCGCTAGGACCTGCAACAGAGGGCCGGGCCCGGGCCACTAAACAGCTGGCGTATGCACGCACTCTATTAACCTTCGTAATGGAGGCAGCCACCCAAATGGAAGAAGTCGTGGGCAATTTGGTACAGATCGAGCATGAACAAGCCACGGCTAAAGAGGAAGAGTTGGTTCAAGCTGCTTCAGCTGCTCCGACAGAATCGTGCACAGATCCAGCTACAGAGGGAAGTCAAACCTGAGTGACATTAGACTTTTGACATCTGCATGCTGACTACAGTCCGAAGGAACTGCAGCGAAGACTGTGGCTCTTTCCTCACTCTGAGGATGCAGGACATGAAAAGATGGCAAGTGCACTAGTTGCTAATTCTGCTAACAGAACTCTTGAAGTTGAGTAGAGGAGTTTTTTGTTTTGCATGGGACCCCTTGTCACGCTGCTTGATAGAAGGCCCGCAGCATTTTTAGTTCAAATAACAGCATCGGACTCCTGACCCTCACCGAGGCTTTCCTGATACAAGTCTGGTCACATACCAACTAGATCGATCTTTAGACCTATGGGATCCTAGATATGCTATACAGCACGGGCCGTTTGCTTCTGACTGGCTTTTCTGTTTTCGTTGTATTAGCTTGCAAGCCTGTGAGAATTGTTCTCTTGTGATCTGCTAAACAATATCGGCTCAAATTTAGATGGTCTGACATGTTACTATCTTTTTACAGTTCCTTATATACCCCTCTGCATCCTACCTAGGCATCTTTGAATTCCGTGGTTGCAAATATAACTGCGAGGCCTCTCTGGCTAAAGACTGTCAGGGTTGCCTCCGATTACTTATTTCCAGGGGCAAGTATGCGACTCCGTGTCTGCCATGGAATCCGTGGTGAAGCAGCCCTGACGATGGACGTCTTGGAACGGACAACCCTCGGATGGGATATTATTAAACAGACGGCTAAGGTGCTCGAGTTGGACTCACCTTTTCAAGTTGTCCTATATGCAGCCAGCTCGTCAGTAATCCAATCGCCTTTGAGGGCTGTTCAGCTCGACACAGATACAAATGAGACAACATTCTGCTATATAGTGCAGTCGTTACAAGTCCCGTCAGCACAGCAATACCGAGACCTTCTCACTGCCATTTGTCACAAGGATGTGATTGATGTAAGCTATCTTCTTGGTAAGGGCGTAGGCCTTATGGACATGACGACGGAGGAAGGGCATATTAGTACATTAATAGCTTCAGCTATCCTTCGAGACCATTCTGCTGATCCATACGCTTACCAGCCTGCTGCTGGCCACTGTTTCCCTCGACATGGAGCCACACTAACTTACCTACTGCTACAAGCCCATGCTGACCCCAATATCATTCCGCCCAAAACCAAACCTACCACCATGTTGGAGTTAGCAGTTGAGTTGGGCAGCTCGCAGCATGTGCAAATTTTGCTTGAAGCTGGTGCCTCGGTGATGCCCGTGAAAGGAGCGCTCCCCCCCTTTTTCTTGCGGTCCTCCATCGACACAGGACTAATGTACAGCTGCTCCTAGACGCACAAGCGGACCCGTGGCAGGAGATCACGATTGCCTCGGTGCTCTGCCACTCCCTGGAATGGTATGGTTACCCTGCCCGTAAAGAAGTTTTCAACGCTGTACAAGCTGCTGCTGAGCAGAGCAATGACGACACAGTCATTGACATTTTACAGCGTGCCAGTAGCCCCTCCGATGTGGTGAGAAGTGAACAACCTTCTCAGGTGCGAATCAAATTCACTGCTTTGACAGATAGGGCCACCGCTATCATGAAACAAACAGTGTGGAAGTACCAACACATCATCGAAAAACAGTCACGACAGACGAATTTCACCACATTTCGATGGCGCAGAATACTCGACGGCCTGTCTTTACCAGTACAACTACGCCCTGAGCTGCAGACACCCCCGGAGCTCAACCACGAAGAAACATTCCTCCACCAAGTTGACTAATTGTGTGCTCCAGATGAACATTTGCCCAGTAGGATGCGAGCTCAGGTAAAAAGGAACTCTGGCCTGCCTGTTATCTTAAGACACACGAAAGAATGTACACATAAAAACTTTTCATTTGCACCATGATGTTTGTAATGCACTAGCACCGTGTACACTGTCACAGAGAGATACTGCTCCCTGCGATCCCATCGGCTCAAGAGACAGTCGTAGACAGTCTTGCTGCCTTAGCTCAGTTCCAGGAAAGGGCCATACAGCTCCTCCTTACTACGTTACGGGATAGAAATAGCCACCTTCTCGGTTATTGGGCGAAGGGTATTGCTATAGTTTCTTCTTCATTCCACAAAGTACATACTGATCCCTCGTGCATTGGGGCCACATTCCTGATTGTATCCATCATTGCTCATTCCACTTCATCCTGCTTTTCCCTCCCTTCCATTTGACGTCTGGTTTCTCTGGCCAAAGACGTGCCAGGGTTACCAGCGCCTCCTTTCACCCCCCCTCCCTTTCTTCTTTTTTCTCTCTCTCGTGCCTGGATTCTCTGACTAAAGACTGTCAGGGCTTCCAGCTCCCTCTTCCTGCTCCCTCCCCCTGATTCACCTCTTTAGCTCACTACGTGTGCGCTGCCTAGCGTTGCCATTATTTCTAAGTCTCTGTGTCCTGGTTGTTTGATTCGATCCTTTAAGTTGGCGCTCTGGGTGCTTGAACTGCCTGGCCAAAGACGTGTCAGGTTTTTCAACACTTGCCCCCCCTCTTCCCCCCCTTTGTTTTGTTTGGTTGTGTGTTGTGCTGTTGGCCCTTTCTCTTTGTTGCCTGCTTTGTTTGTCCTTCTTTTGTTCCTCCCTGTCGGTTTTTCTTGTTTTCCACTTGGTGTGCTTGAGTCTTCTGACCAAGGACGTGTCAGGATTCTCAACACCTCCCTCCCTCCCCCGTTCTTCAATTCTACAGCCAAATCAGTCGCCCAGGAATTCACAGTGTGATGTCTCTGCTCTCCAGAGAACAGGTTGCGAAGTCTTGGTATGAAAAGAACCCAAATATCAGTTTCTTTGACTTGCTCTACGCAATTGAACAGCACAAGAGCATTTCGACTGAATACGGGCTGAATGTATCGATTGAGCAGCACTGGCGATTTGGAGACCCCCATAAGAAGACAGCTGCACCGGATCGGCATGACTATGAAATTGCCATGGTCGACGGGAGCGAAACCTTACCTGGACCTGATTGGCACAAGTTGTACCGATGGTTGGTTAGTCAGAGCTCAGCGTTTCTGCCCTACCACACGGTATATCTGGTGACGGACAATCGGGATCTGCAATCAGACAAGGTCAAGTCTGTGCCTGGACTCAGCCATTGGCCAATGGTCGCTGCTTGGTGGAAAGAACGGCTACGATATGTCGGTCCATATGGCGAACTCACCACAGTTGTCTTTGTCCACATTTCGGCTGACACTGGTCTTCATAAGGTACACCCGACATGGGCTGGGACGTACATCCTTGATGCTTGTGTATTCCTCTTTCCGACCATCAACTTTGCACTGATTGGCAGCGATTGTGTGCCGGTGACCCTCTTTGAGATACGAGAACTTTGGCTAGCGAGCACTGACCCAACCCAGCTACGCCAAGCAAAGTTGCAAAAAGCAAACTGCCAAGTCCCATTGCATCATCGCACAAACGTGCGCGCTCTGTGGACACGGGCAGGGATATGCAGCAACCTGGCCCACCATCGAAGCTGTCCAGATCGCATAGTGCTGACCATATTGCTGTCCGAGCAGCTGACCCGCTACGAGCTCCGCCGCTTACCTATGGTGTCGATCTGGCAGATGAGGTTGACTACGGGGGTTCACCAGACCCGAGTCCCCGCATGTCTCGTCGGGCGTCGTCCAGCAGCGATGACTCTTCACCGGCTGGGTCAACTAAACCTGCCCGGAAGGACAAAACAGCCGAGGATGAAACTGCCGCTGACTGTAGGCCCAAAGGAGTCATCTTAGTGAGTGAGGCATTCACTGAAATTAACGCGGGCCTGGTCATTGTATTAGCTTCAGGTCATGAGAGCCCTGTGCCCATCACTGTATTGGAGGACTCGGATACTGATCCTGATGAAATAGCCCACGTTATTACCAGTGCCTATCATAGACATGTCGAAGCCTATCTTGCTACTACATATCCACCTGTTGATGTTGAGCAAGCAGTCGCTAGTGGATTACTTGGCTCTCCTCTGCTTGGCACGTCCACCCGGGTTACTGCAGATTGGTGCCATGCGTGGAGTGTGTTGGGCCAGTGGTCGGGATTAGTCACTTTTCCGGTCCCAGCCTCTGGAGTCTGGCCGCGCCACGGTCATCTACGGAGAATCCTTGATGGCTACCAAGGCAGACAACCCAACTTCCACAAATGGGCTCGGCCTGCCTATGAGCAAGGAGCCCTTCCGACCCTTAGCCTGCTGCCGGGTGAAGTCAGCGTACGAGTACTACCGGGAGACAAGATGTACCAAGCCATGACAATTGAGCCACACTACATGCGGCCTGTTATCCTGCATGGGTTTGGCACTAATGCCAAGAAAAGAATGCCCAGCAGTCTCGCTGAGCTGGCCCAATTTGGCTGGTTGCCGCTGGCTGCGGCTCTATTTGGAACACAAGAATGGAAGCCCCAATGGTTGCATCCCAATTTCCTTCCAGTGGTTGGTCTGCGACTGCATGCCAAAGTGCCTCCTGTTCCTCTCTCCCAAGCTCAACTCACATTGCTGTGTGGACTGTGGCACCGGAAGGAGCAATCTGAACCTTCATGTACATCGCTACAGCAGGCAGCTCCCCTCGCGTTTGGTCTTCCGTTACCCTTCAGAGAGATGGCTAAGTGGGAAGTCACCGTCAACGAGCAGGCCATAGATATTGGGGAAGTGTCCAAACAACACTACAGTGGGGGGCAACTCGCAGATGCGCTGCCCGTAGCCCTCACAGGCTCTGCAGAGTGGGCCTCCTGGATCTTTTCCCTCGCTGAAGTCTGGCAAGATGACGCCCCGATGCAAGACCGACCCCTTGAAGTGCATTGCAGTGGACTAGGGGGTGGCCTACTTAGTGGCGAGCATGAATATGATATTTTTCTGCAAAATCTTGCGCAAACCAAGGTGTATGGCCCATCGCTTGCGATGACAGATGACTGGGAAGAACATATCACCCAGCTGGGCCTCACCAAAACTGTGCATGAATATGTGATATATCAGCTACTCTCCACGGCAGAAGGATGGACAGCTTGGCGAGATTTTCTCCCTGGACAGTTCGCTGATCAACAACTGCTGCTCACGCGAGCGATTCGCCTAATTGAGGCTGCGAATATCCGGCCAGCCCATGCCAGGCCACCACACCCGACCTGGACAACAGTTCGTTGCTACCATCCGCAAGGCAAACATCTATTTCTGAAGTCATGTTTTCCACAGTTAGTCCCCACAGCGGCTACAAGCGGTGGCAGGGATGTCAACGTGCATGGTTTCTCGGCAGGGTCCTATACAGGCCTTGCTGTCCACGAGATCCTGAGTGCGTTTGCTGTGTTCCCTGGCCTCACCAAAGTTGCTGCGATTGCGACGCCGCCAGAGATGATGCGACTTGCCACGGGCGAACGCACAGTCACACTGGTGCACTGCCTGGAGGACCGGCTTTGTGTGTGGAAACCTGACTCTCTGACAGAATTCAACTATCAGATCGTTCTGATAGAAGGGCACCCCACATGGAGTGGACGTGCTAAACACTCCTATGGCCACCTGCTCTTCATTGATCTTGACGAAGGGGTTCATGAAATCCAAAGACTACAAATCACTACCCCGCAAGTCATTCCACATGGGGTACGTTGCGAGGGTTTGCTGCGTATACTTTCATGGGTTAGCTTTGACCTTCCGGAACACCTCAAGACCACTCTAAGTTCTCTGTTAGAAGCAGCTGGAGAAGGGAACACTGAACTGCACACAGTGCCCATTGACGGACGGGATATCCGGGATGGTCAGCCTGAAACGGAAGCTGACCTGCAAGCAGCTCTGATTGCGATGATTCCCACACCGGGAGGGTCCCATGATGAGGGAGGAGTGCTAGTTCGCAACTTACTGGCGGAATTCCTGCGTGGTTTTTCCTTACGCACCCTCATCTTCCTCCTGGACATGGTGCTTCCGCAATTAGACGCCTATCATGCGGGACGGCAGCTCCAACATCTCCAGCCTTGGGTCAGTGTAGAACTTGCTCAGCAGAAGAAGCGAGGACAGACTGGAACACGGTTACAGGTTACCTATCAATATGAGGCGTATGCCGGATTTCATGTCATCCACCTACATACTGATGGTGCTCCACTCCTGTTATTTAGTGCACCTTCCGATGTTCCAGCGCTGTCGCCGCGTGCTCTCTGTGAAGCTGGGAACCTAGGCAACTTGGAAGCGAACGTGATGGCAGGCAGAGCACTACTGGGCATACTCCAGTTGCCAGACAATCAGCAGCGTTGTGTCATAGCATTGGTACATGAGAAGGTGATGTCGGGCGGAACTAGCAAAAACCCTGTTCAAAGAGCGCTCAAGCGCATTGCCCCAAAGTTGCTGGAGCTTGTTATTGTCTCTCTGCCTATTGCTCGGACCTTTTGTGGGCGACTTTTGGACCAACATCTTAAAACAATGAGTTATTTTGATCCTGCACAGGACTGGCTGAAACCCATTGAAGACCACCCGTCCATGGCCGTTGTTTGGGAAGAGCTGGCCTTTCTAGGAGACACACGCAGCCGTCATGAACTCTTAGTGTTTGCACAAGCTAACCAGTCGCGCCTACCGTTGGCAATGGGCATCGTGCAGCCGCATATACCTGTTCGCCGGATGGCTAGCGAGCGCAAAACGCAACTGACTGATGCGTTAGTCAGAATTCTGTGCCGCTTTTTGACACCAGTCGCGATCGTGATGGATGGGGCCCATGACAGTTACTATCGTGAACATCTCCTTCCCCTAGCAGCACACGGTGATGGACATGTCTTGACAGTCTCAATTGCACTCTTGCTGGCCATTATGACTGGAAGATCTGACTTATGTATTGCAGGGGTCTTTGGTGCTGGCAAAACGCGGTCCCTTGCGGTCCTGCTCATTGCCCTAAGCTGCGAACTGAATGACTTTGTTGCAATCGTCTACACTAAAGAGAATGTAGCTGCCAAAGCACTGGCGGATCAAGTGAGTGACCTTGCGCCCCCCACAATCAAGAATTTCGGCAGGCTAATTGGACGCATGGAGGAGGGTAAAGGAGAGGCTTACGCCTCCAAAATTGACGTCCGATGTAGTGACCGTAATAGAATCATCTCACATAAGAATATACTTATCGCAACAGGTGGCTCAGCTACAGCGGAAATGGCGATGCGCTACTCCACTTTTGGCCATTGGATTTCTCGCACCTGGCTTGCCTTTATGGACGAAAGTCAACAGTATGGCAATTACCATGAGATTGCAGCTCTTGCTGCCATACAACAGCCAATGCTGACTGTCTTTAATTGGAGACCACAGGCAAACTCCAGGAGGGCTGTCAAAAGGCCGAGCAGCGGCTGTCAATCGACGTAAACTGTTGCAACGGCCGTTGGGGCTCCGAGCACTTGATAAGTCAGGCGACTATTTTCCACCAGCACGAATGGCAGCCCTCGTAGCTCAGCTGTGGCCTGATGCGAGCCAAGATCCGGAGTCAGAGCTCTTCAGTCTGCTGAGACTTGCCAACAAGCCGCACAGTGGCCCATGGACATCCACTCCGCAAGATTACGAGCTGCCTGTCGCCCTCAGGCGGGTGTTCCACTGCCGAATTTCGTGCCAGTTGGATGCACACAGCAGCCTCATTGCAGCGGCGCTCGCAGTCTTGCTGATTGCCACAGCACCAGAGGAGTTTGGGGTACCTGAGAGCACCACGACCCTGGAAGCAGCTGGACTCTGTGGTCCTCACCGATGGGGCATCATTCTCCCTAACAGCTCACGAGTTTCAATGCTAACCTACCAAGCGATCGTTGCAGTTCGATATCCGGAGTTAGTCCTCCATGAGTCCAACCACATCTACATTGGCCATTTCGTGCCACATGAGTCCACTGTAGCCATCGGAGGCTTCCGCACAGTATTGTGGAAAGCACCTAAGGATCTCAGGTCTGCAGTTGAGGATGTGGTTGCCTTCTGTACCTACCTGAAGACTTATTATCGTAACTTGCAACAGGGAGCGACCTCGCAGCTGCTTGTCTTGTGCAACCGTACGGCTGTACATAATTTGCTACTCCAACATGGCTTTCAGACCGAGTGGTATGGTGGGCTGCGAGTTTCCACCACCTCCTCTGCTGCAGGAGCGACAGCACGCATTGCTGTCATTGTTCAAACAGGGGTAGGTTTTCTCAGTGGAGGACGGAGAGATTCAACAGCAGACGAGCGCGAGGACTGCTATGGACGGGCAACGGTAGCGCTGACAAGAGCCATTGACCATACCTATATTGTCTCGCCTCTCGATATGGCAGGCATGATTGGAATGGCCCAGACACTAGGGGTCTACCATTACGGATACTTCACGCTGAAAGGCCGTGACATTCAGTACCATGGCCCTACAGACTACCCTAGCGACAGATGTGCCATACTGGACTGGGGATTATCGGTACCCTTTACTCCCCAAGATAAACCGCCCCTTGCTATTGCCATGATAGTGACCACCAATGGCACACGAGCTTGGAGACGATATCGGCTGGTAGTGGCATGCAGAGACAGGCTACGGCTTCCCCCTAATGTCCTCGCAGCGCTAGAGCCCCGCACACGTGACCATGTGCTGACGACCAGCGGATTTTTCCCCTGCTCAATTGATCGTGAATACTTATATGGTTACGCTGCTGATGGTTATAGATCTCCCCTCTGGCTGTGTGCAGCTTACAATGGGTCCCCTGCCCTAGTTCATCGACATAGAGGACACAAGGTTTTCTTTCATGTTGGTATACAGGATCGACAACTCGTTGTAATCCCTGGTATCCATTATTTTGATGCCCATCGGTTGCAACTGGAGCTTTTGGCCACACTAGATCGCCAATTTGATCCAGGCACGATGAAACGTGCAAGCCCGGAGGGTGCAAGAGACACAGTAAGTGACCCCTCCTCGGATGAAGAAGCAGCCTCTACCGATGGAGAAAGTGATCCAGAAGACCCTACCATCTCATGGTGTCCACCCATACCCGAAGCAGCTGAAGATCCCTCTGAGGACGAGATCTTGAGCGCAGCTGATAAGCTAGCAATGTTAATTGACAATATCCAACCTGACGGAAATCCATTCTGCATACCAGAAAACCTTGGCATTCTCCCGCCGCTGTGGCTCCAGGCGAGACTGACGTTGTCTTTGATTGCCATCCAAGAAAAGTTTGCGCGTGTCTTGCTGAGTGTGGCCGGTGAACTGTGGTTGCGCGGGCAAGGTGCCAGGGTGGAGGATGTCCTTATGCAAACAGCCAGGGCTCTCACAATTCGATTGGCAGAGAAGCTCGCCCAGGCGATGAGCTCGTTGATGAGATTGGCTGAATCCATGGTGACTCCAGAAACTGAATGCCTGTTGTATGCCACTTACTGGTTTCGGCCCATCCTGTCTGAACTCATTGGCTCAGCCCGCGAGAGCTCCGAGGTGAATCGGAGTCGAGCTCCGAGTGGCCCTGTTAAAGTTCTAGTCACAGATCGGCCGCATCGGCGCACTACTGGGTTAGTGGACCTTACGAGTGGCGCCTCTGCCCTCTTGGCATGGTTTCCGGCTAGTTGGGCCAGTAAAATTGCTCCCAAACTCCTCGAGAATGCTCCTGAGAATGCACAGAAACCTCAAGAAATCAACATCACGTGCCCGAAACGTTCCTGTGACGAGACTCCCGTGGAAGGAGAAAAACAGCTGCTCCAAGCAGTCAAATTTGTTGCTAAAAATTTGCCTGGTTTTCACCTGGGGTTGGATGAAGACTTTCAAATGGCTGGAAGCTTCCAGGAGCTCATCAATGGGTACACCACAGGGCTCGTCGAACCATGTATGATGCGAGGTCTCCAACCCCTCGGATCGAATCGTACTACTCTGGAAGTGATCATTCCCTCTCCAGAAGGGCTTACCCCCGAAAAATGGAAAGAAACAGCCACACTGTGCCCACTTGACTGGCCTTCCAACTACAGTCTTTTACTATTGTGGCATATGAATGGGAGCCTTCATCAAACAGAGGCGCGACTCAGGAAGCAACTGTCACACAGCCATATGTTTGCTGAGTGGACAGTCCATCTCGACAGATTCGCGGAGCGAGTTTTATTCCAGCAACCAGCAGTCTATATAGCGGAACATGCCTTGCAAACCAACCTGCGGGAACGAAACTTCCCAGACAGGCGAGTCCGCAGGAGGGTCCCTCCGGAGGATCTGGACGAACATCGAAGGGCGCTCAGAGCGCTTCATCAGCGTGCCACTGCCCAGCAAGCAGTGAACCCAGTTTCATTTGGGCTCACCAATGAATGGTATGATACCATTACAGCAGACAAAAAACACCATCTGGAACATTTCACGAGAGGTATGACATGATCCCCAGCTCAACCCCCTAGTATCACACTTTCCTTCGTGTGTCCACCCCCTCTCCCCCCTCCTCTTCTCTCTTTTCTGTTTCACTCCGGGTTTTCACCCATTAGTTGTTTTTTGTTTCATCAATCACGGTGGTGGAAGATGACTTTCGTGTCTTATAGGTTCATTTGTCACATCTTCTTCAGTGAACTGTGCATACCCAGTGTGTCTGTCCAAAGACGTGACAGGTGCACTGGTATGCAGCAGGAGACACAGTTTCCCCATTTATAATTGTTAGGTTCCTCATGCGACACATGCCTGGCTCCAACCAACCCAGATCTCTCCAGCAGTTGTGAGCCACAGTTGGCTTTGTGTGCGAGTGCCAGCTTAGGCATAACAGATCGGGCCCGTGGCTCCGTTAATACCTGTTTTCTCAATGTGCTGTCCCGTCGAGAGCTTAGCTTGTACTAAGGTTGCCTCTGCCATGAAGCCTAGTGCGCGCACTCGCTTTCTCGCAGTCTGTGCCTGACAATCATCGATGGGTAAAGATGCTGTTGTTGTCCCCAGATGTTGTCTTGATGAGCCACCCACTCCCCCACCCTTTCCACCAACTAAGGCACTTGAATTCGCTGACTCATCCATAGATTTTGCCATCTGCAGAGCTACATTAGGTGTTGGTGCCTTTTTCTGTCTTTTTCTGTTTGTGGTTACTGTTCCCTGCCTGACGTGACCCTCACTCCCCCTCGGATGTTCCTCCTTGGCGCCTTGGTCCAGGTTTTACTGGTCCCTCCCTCTGGGTATCGTTGCTTCCGGCGACGGCCTTGTTGCCTTGCCTCTGTGCTTGGAGTGATTGCTGTGCATTGATTTCCCCTCTTCATTGTGTCTCATGGCACTAAAGGCCTCTGGCCCTGTGTGGGGATCTTTCCCTCTACACCATGTTTCCTGTGTTGTTGGAGTGCTGTGTGCACCCTCACTGAGGTATTCATCATAGTATGATCCTTGGCCCCTTTTTTGAACTCCGCTAAGGCACGTCTGTACCCCTTCTGGTGCGGGTGTGTCCCTCTCCCTCTGTCCTCTGCTGCCTCCTGGCTCCTCTCCTCGCTCCTTCTGTGTGGCCGGTGTCGTTGAGTGTGTTTTGTTTTGGCCTCTCCCCCCTTGTGTGGTTTGCTTCCCCCCATGATGGCAGGGTTCTCTTTGGTGGTTTTGGTGTCTTCTGGTTTACCTGTTGCCTGGATACTGAGGTTACTGCTCTACATAATTGCTCTGTTATTTCACCTTACTACATTGGTCTTAGCTTTAGTTACTCTGAATTCGTTTGCGGTGGGGCAGACTCCTGTCACCGTCCCCCCCTCTCCGTTTTACCTCTTTTTTGTCCTTTTGTGGTTTTGGGCTGTTTGATTCATGTGGCTTCTTCGTTGGCTGTCTGGGGAGGGCCCTTCTCACTCTGTTTTGTTTCTGCGTTTTCTTCGGGAGGGGCGGTAGATCCCCGGTAGAGCCATGGACCAGGCTGCACTGCAGTGAGCTCTACTGGCGCTGTCCAGTGGTGCTTCCTGCTGTTCAGTCTGGAGCGCCCTCGTGCAGCAAAGCCTGCCAACATGGATCGGTGCGCTGATGGGACGTTGTGATTCTGCTCATGGCTCACTCTAGGGGAGAGTGGCCCTTTGTGAGATGCACTGCGAACCTCTGGAACATCTGATTTGCAGCAGTTTTTTGCAGGGACGATGACACCTTGTGAATCCTGCTAGTCAATCTGGTGCTGGTACAGCCAACCAAGCCACCTCTTCAAGTATGTGGCTTGAGCACGATTGCCAAGTGCGTGCGGCGCAATTGAGCACAGATCGCTGAGTAGCAATCTTTCTTTGCTTAAGCCTACCCTCTGCACGAGTGTATTTTATTCATCTGCAATGACCTTACGGAGAGGATTCTTTTTCTCTGCGGAGATCTTTTACCATTGGCACCGTTTCAGGTCCTCTTGGCTTCCTACGATATGACAGCATCTGTGATGAATTACACATTTTGTCCTGCATGACCTACAGGCTGTCAATCCCTACCCCCCTTGAGGGGGGTATTGAGTCACATCACCACTGCGGCAGTATCTCACTGCAGAGACTGGACTCCAACTACGCTTACCATTATAGGACCAACTTTGACAATGAGACTGGCAACTGGTACGAGCTGTACTGTCTTTTTTTTTTCCCTCCGGTTTGGCCGATTCGCACTAGGCACGGTCCTTACAATTGCGTAAGCGGTGAAAAGCATTCAGAAAAAGGACACGTGTGGTCCCACAACGCTGGCAAATCATTGCATCAACACAAACCAAAAGACACAACCAAAACGACCCGCAAATCCCCCAGCCAGATTTGCGTTTCGCCAAAAAGCAAAACAGCGAAGCAACAAAGAACGGGGCCGGGCCCAAACAAAAACCAAACAAAAACAACCAGTGATTTGCCAGTGATTTGCCAAGGATACAGTGACATAAGCCACTGTATCATCATCAAAAACATGCAAACTAATTAAGTGCTGTAGAGCGAAAAAACATCGTGCACGATCACCCAGAATCTCATCGCCTATAATCCGTGACTGCCGCTCCAGCTCTCTGATAGGTAGGCAAATCAGGAATAGTTGACAGTACAGCTCGTACCAGTTGCCAGTCTCATTGTCAAAGTTGGTCCTATGATGAGAAGTGAAGTTGGAGTCCAGTCTCTGTAGTGAGATACTGCCGCAGTGGTGATGTGACTTAATACCCCCCTCAAGGGGGGTAGGGATTGACAGCCTGTAGGTCATGCAGGACAAAATGTGTAATTCATCACAGATGCTGTCATATCGTAGGAAGCCAAGAGGACCTGAAAAGGTGCCAATGGTAAACGATTGCCGCAAAAAACTGATTCTCTCCGTAAGGTCATTGCAGATGAATAAAATACACTCGTGCAGAGGGTAGGCTTAAGCAAAGAAAGACTGCTACTAGCGACCTGTACTCAATTGCGCCGCTCTCGCATGTCAGTCGTGCTCACGCCACAAACTTGAAGAGGTGACTAGGTTCGCTGTACCAGCACCAGATTGACAAGCAGGATTCACAAGGTGTCATCGTCCCTGCGAAAATAAACTGCTGCAAATCAGATGTTCCAGAGGTTCGCAGTGCAGCTCGCATAGGGCCACTCTCCCCTAGAGTGAGCCAGTAGCAGAATCACAACGTCCCATCAGCGCACCGATCCATGTTGGCAGGCTTTGCTGCACGAGGGCGCTCCAGACTGAACAGCAGGAAGCACCACTGGACAGCGCCAGTAGAGCTCACTGCAGTGCAGCCTGGTCCATGGCTCTACCGGGGATCTACCGCCCTTCCCGGAGAAAACGCAGAAACAAAACAGAGTGAGAAGGGCCCTCCCCAGACAGCCAACGAAAAAAGCCACATGAATCAAACAGCCTAAAGACACAAACAGGACAAAAACGAGGGGAAACGAAGAGGGGGGACGGAGACAGAAGTCAGCCCCACCGCAAACGAATTCATAGGAGCTAAAGCAAAGACCAATGTTGTAAGGTGAAATAACAGAGCACTTATGTAGGGCGGTAACCTCAGTATCCAGGCAGCAGGTTAACAAGAAGACACAAAAACCACCACAGAGAACCCTGCCATCATGGGGGGAAGGAAACCAACACAAGGGAGAGAGGCCAAAACAAACAAAAACACACAACGACACCGGCCACACAGAAGGAGCGAGGAGAGGAGCCAGGAGGCAGCAGAGGACAGAGGGAGAGGGACACACCCGCACCAGAAGGGGTACAAATGCGCCTTAGCGGAGTTCAAAGAAGGGACCAAGGATCATACAATGATGAATACCTCAGCGAGGGTGCACACAGCACTCCAACATCACGGGAAACATGGTGTAGAGGGAAAGATCCCCACACAGGGCCAGAGGCCTTTAATGCCATGAGACACAATGAAGAGGAGAAATCAATGCACAGCAATCACTCCAAGCACAGAGGCAAGGCAGCAAGGCCGTCGCCGGAAGCAACGATACCCCGAGGGAGGGACCAGTAAAACCTGGACCAAGGCGCCAAGGAGGAACATCCGAGGGGGAGTGAGGGTCACGTCTGGCAGGGAACAGTAACCTAAACAAGAACAAGACAGAAGCAGGCACCAACACCTAATGTAGCTCTGCAGATGGTAAAATCTATGGATGAATCAGCGAATTCAAGTGCCTTAGTTGGTGGAAAGGGTGGGGGAGTGGGTGGCTCATCAAGACGACATCTGGGGACAATAGCAGCATCTTTACCCATCGATGATTGTCAGGCACAGCCTGCGAAAATGCGAGTGCGTGCACTAGGCTTTCATGGCAGGGGCAACCTTAGTACAAGCTAAGCTCTCGACGGGGCAACCCATTGAGAAAACAGGTATTAACGGAGCCACGGGCCCGATCTGTTATGCCTAAGCTGGCACTCGCACACAAAGCCAACTGTGGCTCACAACTGCTGGAGAGATCTGGGTTGGTTGGAGCCAGGCATGTGTCGCATGAGGAACCTAACAATTATAAATGGGGAAACTGTGTCTCCTGCTGCATACCAGTGCACCTGTCACGTCTTTGGACAGACACACTGGGTATGCACAGTTCACTGAAGAAGATGTGACAAATGAACCTATAAGACACGAAAGTCATCTTCCACCACCGTGATTGATGAAACAAAAAACAACTAATGGGTGAAAACCCGGAGTGAAACAGAAAAACGAGAAGAGGAGGGGGAGGGGGGTGGACACACGGAGGAAGGTGTGAAAGTAGGGGGTTGAGCTGGGGATCATGTCATACCTCTCATGAAATGTTCAAGATAGTGTTTTTTGTCTGCTGTAATGGTATCATACCATTCATTGGTGAGCCCAAATGAAACTGGGTTCACTGCTTGCTGGGCAGTGGCACGCTGATGAAGCGCTCTGAGCGCCCTTCGATGTTCGTCCAGATCCTCAGGAGGGACCCTCCTGCGGACTCGCCTGTCGGGGAAATTTCGTTCCCGCAGGTTGGTTTGCAAGGCATGTTCCGCGATATAAACTGCTGGTTGCTGGAATAAAACTCGCTCCGCAAATCTGTCGAGATGGACTGTCCACTCAGCAAACATATGGTTGTGTGACAGTTGCTTCCTGAGTCGCGCCTCTGTTTGATGAAGGCTCCCATTCATATGCCACAAAAGTAAAAGACTGTAATTGGAAGGCCAGTCAAGTGGGCACAGTGTGGCTGTTTCTTTCCATTTTTCGGGGGTAAGCCCTTCTGGAGAGGGAATGATCACCTCCAGAGTAGTGCGATTAGATCCGAGGGGTTGGAGACCTCGCATCATACATGGTTCAACGAGCCCTGCGGTGTACCCATGGATGAGCTCCTGGAAGCTTCCAGCCATTTGAAAGTCTTCATCCAACCCCAGGTGAAAACCAGGCAAATTTTTAGCAACAAATTTGACTGCTTGGAGCATCTGTTTTTCTTCTTCCACGGAAATCTCGTCACAGGAACGTTTCGGGCACGTGAGGTTGATTTCTTGAGGTTTCTGTGCATTCTCGGGAGCATTCTCGAGGAGTTTGGGAGCAATTTTACTGGCCCAACTAGCCGGAAACCATGCCAAGAGGGCAGAGGCTCCACTCGTAAGGTCCACTAACCCAGTAGTGCGCCGATGCGGCCGATCCGTGACTAGAACTTTGACAGGGCCACTCGGTGCTCGACTCCGATTCACCTCGGAGCTCTCGCGGGCTGAGCCAATGAGTTCAGACAGGATGGGCCGAAACCAGTATGTGGCATACAACAGGCATTCCGTTTCTGGAGTCACCATGGATTCAGCCAATCTCATCAACGAGCTCATCGCCTGGGCGAGCTTCTCTGCCAAACGAATTGTGAGAGCCCTGGCTGTTTGCATAAGGACATCCTCCACCCTGGCACCTTGCCCGCGCAACCACAGTTCACCGGCCACACTCAGCAAGACACGCGCAAACTTTTCTTGGATGGCAATCAAAGACAAGGTCAATCTCGCCTGGAGCCACAGCGGCGGGAGAATGCCAAGGTTTTCTGGTATGCAGAATGGGTTTCCGTCAGGTTGGATATTGTCAATTAACATTGCTAGCTTATCAGCTGCGCTCCCGATCTCGTCCTCAGAGGGATCTTCAGCTGCTTCGGGTATGGGTGGACACCATGAGATGGTAGGATCATCTGGATCACTTTCCCCATCGGTAGAGGCTGCTTCTTCATCCGAGGAGGGGTCGCTCACTGTGTCTCTTGCACCCTCCGGGCTTGCAAGTTTCATCGTGCCTGGATCAAATTGGCGATCTAGTGTGGCCAAAAGCTCTGGTTGCAACCGATGGGCATCAAAATAATGAATACCAGGGATTACAACGAGCTGTCGATCCTGTATGCCAACATGAAAGAAAACCTTGTGACCTCTATGTCGATGAACTAGGGCAGGAGACCCATTGTAAGCTGCACAAAGCCAGAGGGGAGATCTGTAACCATCAGCAGCGTAACCATATAGGTATTCACGATCAATTGAGCAGGGGAAAAATCCGCTGGTCGTCAGCACCTGGTCACGTGTGCGGGGCTCTAGCGCTGCGAGGACATTAGGGGGAAGCCGTAGCCTATCTCTGCATGCCACTACCAACCGATATCGTCTCCACGCTCGTGTGCCATTGGTGGTCACTATCATGGCAATAGCCAGGGGCGGTTTATCTTGGGGAGTAAAGGGTACCGATAATCCCCAGTCCAGTATGGCACATCTGTCGCTAGGGTAGTTTGTAGGGCCATGGTACTGAATATTACGGCCTTTCAGAGTGAAGTATCCGTAATGGTAGACCCCTAGTGTCTGGGCCATTCCAACCATGCCTGCCATATCGAGAGGCGAGACAATATAGGTATGGTCAATGGCTCTTGTCAGCGCTACAGTTGCACGTCCATAGCAGTCCTCGCGCTCGTCTGCTGTTGAATCTTTCCGTCCTCCACTGAGAAAACCTACCCCTGTTTGAACAATGACAGCAATGCGTGCTGTCGCTCCTGCAGCAGAGGAGGTGGTGGAAACTCGCAGCCCACCATACCACTCGGTCTGAAAGCCATGTTGGAGTAGCAAATTATGTACAGCCGTACGGTTGCACAAGACAAGCAGCTGCGAGGTCGCTCCCTGTTGCAAGTTACGATAATAATTCTTCAGGTAGGTACAAAAGGCAACCACATCCTCAACTGCAGACCGAAGATCCTTAGGTGCTTTCCACAATACTGTGCGGAAGCCTCCGATGGCTACAGTGGACTCATGTGGCACGAAATGGCCAATGTAGATATGGTTGGACTCATGGAGGACTAACTCCGGATATCGAACTGCAACGATCGCTTGGTAGGTCAGCATTGAAACTCGCGAACTGTTAGGGAGAATGATTCCCCATCGGTGAGGACCATAGAGTCCAGCTGCTTCAAGGGTCGTGGTGCTCTCAGGTACGCCAAACTCCTCTGGTGCTGTGGCAATCAGCAAGACTGCGAGCACCGCTGCAATAAGGCTGCTGTGTGCATCCAACTGGCAAGAAATTCGGCAGTGGAACACCCGCCTGAGGGCGACAGGCAGCTCGTAATCCTGCGGAGTGGACGTCCATGGGCCACTGTGCGGCTTGTTGGCAAGTCTCAGCAGACTGAAGAGCTCTGACTCCGGATCTTGGCTTGCATCAGGCCACAGCTGAGCTACGAGAGCTGCCATGCGTGCTGGTGGAAAATAGTCGCCTGACTTATCAAGTGCTCGAAGCCCCAATGGCCGTTGCAACAGTTTACGTCGATTGACAGCCGCTGCTCGGCCTTTGGACAGCCCTCCTGGAGTTTGCCTGTGGTCTCCAATAAAGACAGTCAGCATTGGCTGTTGTATGGCAGCAAGAGCTGCAATCTCATGGTAGTTGCCATACTGTTGACTTTCGTCCATGAAGGCAAGCCAGGTGCGAGAAATCCAATGGCCAAAAGTGGAGTAGCGCATCGCCATTTCCGCCGTAGCTGAGCCACCTGTTGCAATAAGGATGTTCTTATGTGAGATGATTCGATTACGGTCACTACATCGGACGTCAATTTTGGAGGCGTAAGCCTCTCCTTTACCCTCCTCCATCCGTCCAATTAGCCTGCCGAAATTCTTGATTGTGGGGGGCGCAAGGTCACTCACTTGATCCGCCAGAGCTTTGGCAGCTACATTTTCTTTAGTGTAGACAATTGCAACAAACTCATTCAGTTCGCAGCTTAAGGCAATGAGCAGAACCGCCAGGGACCGCGTTTTGCCAGCACCAAAGACCCCTGCAATACATAAGTCAGATCTTCCAGTCATAATGGCCAGCAAGAGTGCAATTGAGACTGTCAAGACATGTCCATCACCTTGTGCTGCTAGGGGAAGGAGACGTTCACGATAGTAGCTGTCATGGGCCCCATCCATCACGATCGCTGCTGGTGTCAAAAAGCGGCACAGAATTCTGACTAACGCATCAGTCAGTTGCATTTTGCGCTCGTTAGCCATCCGACGAACAGGTATATGCGGCTGCACGATGCCCATTGCCAATGGTAGGCGCGACTGGTTAGCTTGTGCAAACACTAAAAGTTCATGGCGGCTGCGTGTGTCTCCTAGAAAGGCCAGCTCTTCCCAAACAACGGCCATGGATGGGTGGTCTTCAATAGGTTTCAGCCAGTCCTGTGCAGGATCAAAATAGCTCATTGTTTGAAGATGCTGGTCCAAAAGTCGCCCACAAAAGGTCCGAGCAATAGGCAGAGAGACAATAACAAGCTCCAGCAACTTTGGGGCAATGCGCTTGAGCGCTCTTTGAACAGGGTTTTTGCTAGTTCCGCTCGACATCACCTTTTCATGTACCAATGCTATGACACAACGGTGCTGATTGTCTGGCAACTGGAGTATGCCCAATAGTGCTCTGCCTGCCATCACGTTTGCTTCCAAGTTGCCTAGGTTCCCAGCTTCACAGAGAGCACGCGGCGACAGCGCTGGAACGTCGGAAGGTGCACTAAATAACAGGAGTGGAGCACTATCAGTATGTAGGTGGATGACATGAAATCCGGCATACGCCTCATATTGATAGGTAACCTGCAGTCGTGTTCCAGTCTGTCCTCGCTTCTTCTGCTGAGCAAGTTCTACACTGACCCAAGGCTGGAGATGTTGGAGCTGCCGTCCCGCATGATAAGCGTCTAATTGTGGCAGCACCATGTCCAGGAGGAAGATGAGGGTGCGTAAGGAAAAACCACGCAGGAATTCCGCCAGTAAGTTGCGAACTAGCACTCCTCCCTCAGCATGGGACCCTCCCGGTGTGGGAATCATCGCAATCAGAGCTGCTTGCAGGTCAGCTTCCGTTTCAGGCTGGCCATCCCGGATATCCCGTCCGTCAATGGGCACTGTGTGCAGTTCAGTGTTCCCTTCTCCAGCTGCTTCTAACAGAGAACTTAGAGTTGTCTTGAGGTGTTCCGGAAGGTCAAAGCTCACCCATGAAAGTACACGCAGCAAACCCTCGCAGCGTACCCCATGGGGAATGACTTGCGGGGTAGTAATTTGTAGTCTTTGGATTTCATGAACCCCTTCGTCAAGATCAATGAAGAGCAAGTGGCCATAGGAGTGTTTAGCACGCCCACTCCATGTGGGGTGCCCTTCTATCAGGACAATCTGATAGTTGAATTCTGTCAGAGAGTCTGGTTTCCACACACAAAGCCGGTCCTCCAGGCAGTGCACCAGTGTGACTGTGCGCTCGCCCGTAGCAAGTCGCATCATCTCTGGCGGCGTCGCAATCGCAGCAACTTTGGTGAGGCCAGGGAACACAGCAAAAGCACTCAGGATCTCGTGGACAGCAAGGCCTGTATAGGACCCTGCCGAGAAACCATGCACGTTGACATCCCTGCCACCGCCGGTAGCCGCTGTGGGGACTAGCTGTGGAAAACAAGACTTCAGAAATAGATGTTTGCCTTGCGGATGGTAGCAACGAAAGATTTGCATAATTGCTGTTGTCCAGGTTGGGTGTGGTGGCCTGGCATGGGCTGGCCGGATGTTCGCAGCCTCAATTAGGCGAATCGCTCGCGTGAGCAGCAGTTGTTGATCAGCGAACTGTTCAGGGAGAAATTCTCGCCAAGCTGTCCATCCTTCTGCCGTGGAGAGTAGCTGATAGATCACATACTCATGCACAGTTTTGGTGAGGCCCAGCTGGGTGATATGGTCTTCCCAGTTATCAGTCATCGCAAGCGATGGGCCATACACCTTGGTTTGCGCAAGATTTTGCAGAAAAATATCATACTCATACTCGCCACTAAGTAGGCCACCCCCTAGTCCACTGCAATGCACTTCAAGGGGTCGGTCTTGCATAGGGGCGTCATCTTGCCAGACGTCAGCGAGGGAAAATATCCAGGAGGCCCACTCTGCAGAGCCGGTGAGGACTACGGGCAGCGCATCTGCGAGTTGCCCCCCACTGTAGTGTTTTTTGGACACTTCCCCAATATCTATGGCCTGCTCGTTGACGGTGACTTCCCACTTAGCCATCTCTCTGAAGGGTAACGGAAGACCAAACGCGAGGGGAGCTGCCTGCTGTAGCGATGTACATGAAGGTTCAGATTGTTCTTTCCGGTGCCACAGTCCACACAGCAATGTGAGTTGAGCTTGGGAGAGAGGAACAGGAGGCACTTTGGCATGCAGTCTCAGACCAACCACTGGAAGGAAATTGGGATGCAGCCATTGGGGCTTCCATTCTTGCGTCCCAAATAGAGCCGCAGCCAGCGGCAACCAGCCAAATTGGGCCAGCTCAGCGAGACTGCTGGGCATTCTTTTCTTGGCATTGGTGCCAAACCCATGCAGGATAACAGGCCGCATGTAGTGTGGCTCAATCGTCATGGCTTGGTACATCTTGTCTCCAGGTAATACTCGTACGCTGACTTCACCCGGCAACAGGCTAAGGGTCGGAAGAGCTCCTTGCTCATATGCAGGCCGAGCCCATTTGTGGAAGTTGGGTTGTCTGCCTTGGTAGCCATCAAGGATTCTCCGTAGATGACCATGGCGCGGCCAGACTCCAGAGGCTGGGACCGGAAAAGTGACTAATCCAGACCACTGGCCCAACACACTCCACGCATGGCACCAATCTGCAGTGACCCGGGTGGACGTGCCAAGCAGAGGAGAGCCAAGTAATCCACTAGCGACTGCTTGCTCAACGTCAACAGGTGGATATGTAGTAGCAAGATAGGCTTCAACATGTCTATGATAGGCACTGGTAATAACATGAGCAATTTCATCAGGATCAGTATCCGAGTCCTCCAATACAGTGATGGGCACAGGGCTCTCATGACCTGAAGCTAATACAATGACCAGGCCCGCATTGATTTCAGTGAATGCCTCACTCACTAAGATGACTCCTTTGGGCCGACAATCAGCGGCAGTTTCATCCTCGGCTGCTTTGTCCTTCCGGGCAGGTTTGGTTGACCCAGCCGGTGAAGAGACATCGCTGCTGGACGACGCCCGACGTGACATGCGGGGACTCGGGTCTGGTGAACCCCCGTAGTCAACCTCATCTGCCAGATCGACACCATAGGTAAGTGGCGGAGCTCGTAGCGGGTCAGCTGCTCGGACTGCAATATGGTCAGCACTATGCGATCTGGACAGCTTCGATGGTGGGCCAGGTTGCTGCATATCCCTGCCCGTG
The DNA here is from genome assembly GCA_947184155.2 of Cladocopium goreaui. Classification (NCBI taxonomy): domain Eukaryota; class Dinophyceae; order Suessiales; family Symbiodiniaceae; genus Cladocopium; species Cladocopium goreaui. Next base: position 258,779 of record CAMXCT020006688.1, read on the forward strand.
TCCACAGAGCGCGCACGTTTGTGCGATGATGCAATGGGACTTGGCAGTTTGCCTTTTGCAACTTTGCTTGGCGTAGCTGGGAGGGTTGGGTCAGTGCTCGCTAGCCAAAGTTCTCGTATCTCAAAGAGGGTCACAGGCACACAATCGCTGTCAATCAGTGCAAAGTTTATGGTAGGAAAGAGGAATACACAAGCATCAAGGATGCACGTCCCAGCCCATGTCGGGTGTACCTTGTGAAGACCAGTGTCAGCCGAAATGTGGACAAAGACAACTGTGGTAAGTTCGCCATATGGACCGACATATCGTAGCCGTTCTTTCCACCAAGCAGCGACCATTGGCCAATGGTTGAGTCCAGGCACCGACTTGACCTCGTCTGATTGCAGATCCCGATTGTCCGTCACCAGATATACCGTGTGGTAGGGCAGAAACGCTGAGCTCTGACTAACCAGCCATCGGTACAACTTGTGCCAATCAGGTCCAGGTAAGGTTTCGCTCCCGTCGACCATGGCAATTTCATAGTCATGCCGATCCGGTGCAGCTGTCTTCTTATGGGGGTCTCCAAATCGCCAGTGCTGCTCGATCGATACATTTAGCCCGTATTCAGTCGAAATGCTCTTGTGCTGTTCAATTGCGTAGAGCAGGTCAAAGAACCTGATATTTGGGTTCTTTTCATACCAAGACTTCGCAACCTGTTCTCTGGAAAGCAGAGACATCACACTGTGAATACCTGGGCAACTGATTTGGCTACAGAATTGAAGGAAGGGGGAGGGAGGGAGGTGTTGAGAATCCTGACACGTCCTTGGTCAGAAGACTCAAGCACACCAATTAGAATAAGTCAGAACAACCGACAGGGAGGAACAAAAGAACGACAAACAAGGCAGGCAACAACAAGAAAAAGCCAACAGCACAACAACCAACAAAGCAAACCAAAAAAGAGGGGGAGAGGGGGGGCAGGCGTTGAAAAACCTGACACGTCTTTGGCCAGGCAGTTCAAGCACCCAGAGCGCAAACAAAGAGGAACAAATCAAACAACCAGGACACGAAGATTTAGGAACAATGATTAAGCAAGGTAGCGCACACGTAGTGAGCGAAAGAGGTGAATCAGGGGGAGGGAACAGGAGGAAGAAGCTGGAAGCCCTGGCAGTCTTTAGTCAGAGAATCCAGGCACGAGAGGGAGAGAAGAGAAGAAAGGGAGAAGAGGTGAAAAGAGGCGCTGATAACCCTGGCACGTCTTTGGCCAGAGAAACCAGACGTCAAATAAAACGGAGGGAGAAGTAAGATGAGGTGGAATGAGCAATGATGGATGCTATCGTGGAATGTGGTTCCAATGCACGAGAGATCAATATCTACTTAGTTGAATGAAGAAGACACTGTAGCAATACCCTTCGCCCAATAACCGAGGAGTTGGCTAGTTCTATCCCTTAACGTTGTGAGGAGGGCCCTTTCCTGGAAATGAGCTAAGGCAGCAAGACTGTCTACGACTATCTCTTTGAGCCGATGGGATCGCAGGGAGCAGTGTAACTCTGTGACAGAGCACACGGTGCTGGTGCATTACAAAAACCATGGCTCAACTGAGAAGTGCTGTATGTGTACATTCTTTCGAGTGTCTGAAGATAACAAGCAGGCCAGAGTTCCTTTTTGCCTAATACTCGCATCCTACTGGGCAAATGTTCATCTGGAGCACAACATTAGTCAACTTGGTGTAGGAATGTGTCTTCCTGGTTGGGCTCCGGGGGCGTCTGCAGCTCAGGGCGTAGTTGTACTGGTAAAGACAAGCCGTCGAGTATTCTGCGCCATCGAAACGTAGTAAAATCTGGTTGTCGAGACTGTTTCTCAATGATGTGTTGGTATTTCCAAACAATTCGATTGATGATTGGGGTAGCCCGATCTGTCAAAGTTGTGGCTTTCACTCGCGCTAAAAAGGCTTGCTCACTTCTGTTCTTGTCTGTGGCGCTACACCATTGCTGTAGCATATCAATGACTGTGTCTTCAGCACTTTGCGCAGCAGCAGCTTGTACAGAGTTGAAGACTTCTTTTCGGGCAGGGTAACCATGCCATTCCAATGAATGGCAAAGCACGGAAGCAATCGGAATCTCCTGCCACGGGTCCGCTTGTGCGTCTAGGAGCAGCTGTACATTAGTCCTGTGTCGATGAAGGACAGCAAGAAAAAGGGGGGGGAGCGCTCCCTTCACAGGCATCACTGAGGCACCAGCTTCAAGCAAAATTTGTACATGCTGCGAGCTGCCCAACTCAACTGCTAACTCCAACATGGTGGTAGGTTTTGTTTTGGGCGGAATGATATTGGGGTCAGCATGGGCTTGTAGCAGTAGGTAGGTTAGTGTGGCTCCATGTCGAGGGAAACAGTGGCCAGCAGCAGTCTGGGAAGCGTATGGATCAGCAGAATGGTCTCGAAGGATAGCTGAAGCTACTAATGTACTAATATGCCCTTCCTCCGTAGCCATGTCCATAAGGCCTACGCCCTTACCTAGAAGATAGCTTACATCAATCACATCCTTGTGACAAATGGCAGCGAGAAGGTCTCGGTATTGCTGTGCAGACGGGACTTGTAACGACTGCACTATATAGCAGAATGTTGCCTCATTTGTATCTGTGTTGAACTGAACAGCCCTCAAAGGCGGTTGGATTACTGACGAGCTGGCTGCGTATAGGACCACTTGAAAAGGTGAGTCCAACTCGAGCACCTTAGCTGTCTGTTTAATAATGTCCCATCCGAGGGTTGTCCGGTCCAAGACGTCCATCGTCAGGGCTGTTTCACCGTGGATTCCATGGCAGACACGGAGTCGCATGCTTGCCCCTGGGAATAAGTAATCGGAGGCAACCCTGACAGTCTTTAGCCAGAGAGGCCTCGCTGTTTTATATGCAACCACGGAACTCAACAATGCCTAAGTAGGATGCAGAGGGGTGTATAAGGACCTGCAAACAGACTAGTAGCATGTCAGAACATCTAAATTGGAGCCGATATTGCTGAGCAGATCACGAGAGAACAATTCTCAAGGGCTTTGCAAACTGATGCAACGACAACAAAATAGCCAGTCAGAAGCAAACGGCCTGTGCTGTATGGCATATCTAGGATCCCATAGATCTAAATCGATCTAGTTGGTATGTGACCAGGCTTATATCAGGAAGGCCTCGGTGAGGATCAGGAGTCCGATGCTATTATTTGAACTAGGAATGCTGCGGGCCTTCTAGTAAGCAGCGTGGCAAGGGGTCCCATGCAAAAACAAACAAACAAAAAACTTATCAGCTCAACTTCAGGAATTCTGTTCACAAAATTAGCAACTAGCGCACTTGCCATCTTTTCATGTCCAGCATCCTCAGGGTGAGGAAAGGGCCGCAGTCTTCGCTGCAGTTCCTTCGGACTGTAGTCAGCATGCAGATGTCACAAGGCTAATGTCACTCAGGTTTGACTTCCCTCTGTAGCTGGATCTGTGCACGATTCTGTCGGAGCAGCTGAGGCAGCTTGAACCAACTCTTCCTCTCTAGCCGTGGCTTGTTCCTGCTCGATCTGTACCAAGTTGCTCACGACTTCTTCCATTTGGGTGGCTGCCTCCATTACGAAGGTTAATAAAGTGCGTGCATACGCCAGCTGTTTAGTGGCCCGAGCACGGCCCTCTGTTGCCGGTCCAAGCGGCGGTACCTCACCATGCCGCCACATTGTGATTTTGCTTGTTGTGTGACTTGGCATGGGGGGTGATTGCGGCTCCGATCGTCCAGCAAAAGTCGCATTGAGTTTCTGCAAGTCACGTTCGCTGTAGTTCCCAGTCGGGTCGAGCTGCTGGGTACTGGTCTGTCCCGTGGGGTCCGTGTACTTTCTCTTGCCATACAAGTTCTCGTCTCTTCGCGGCATAGCCTTTATGGCACTTTTGTGTTCAAAGCCAGTCTTGAAAGTTTCGTGAGTTGCTGAACTACAGCGGGATTTGCTGTTCAGGGCAATAATTTTGTCCATCACCTTGCCTGAGCTATTGGTCATTTCTGTGAAAGGCCAGCAGGGCGTGCGATTCGCCAGGATATTGTGGTCATGCATTCTGTCAACATAGAAATGATTCAGTTTCTCATTGTGTCGGTGGTTTGTGATGACAGCAAATCGTCTGGGACTAACCCAGATCCATAAATCCTCCTGAAAGGACTCTGTGGCGTAGAAGGGCCAGATCTGCCGGCCACCCATTTCCACAAACCAAAAGTTGGTATAGACATCATCACTGGCTTCGGTGTCTAGATGACAAAAGTCATGTGACAGCTTGGTGGAACTGGACCCTGGATAGGTCCAGTCCAGTGGGCTCTTCATGTCATCATTGAGAACAATGTTCCAACATTCGCCATTGATGCACATTCTGTATTCATAGAAGGACCATGCATGGAGCTGCTGGGCATGCTCATAGCAGCCCTGTTGCCGATAGACCTGGATGCCGTCGTATTCCATAATGTAGGACTCTTGGTATTCAGGTCTCTGGTGTGCACTGTGAGTCTCAGTCTCCTTACTGTCACCAGCTGGGCTCGCTTGGTCAGGTCCAGTCAGTGGGCCTGCTTTTAGCGTGACCTTATCACCGATCCACTGCGCCATGTCTGCTCACCAGGGTTTACAAGGATATGGCAGGAGCAGGAAAGGCGGGCAGGAAGAGAGAGGAGAGGAAGCAATCACGGACGAGTGAGAGTGACAGACCAGAAAGGAAACACGAGGGGCCAACAGTGAAAGACAGCAGCAGAGGTAGCAAAAAATTCTAAAAAAGGGGCAGCCAAAAAGAGAGGAAGAGAGGAAGGCAAAGGAGAGGGAAGGCAGAAAAGAGAGTGGGTACTCCCCTGACACGTCCTTGGTCAGAGGAGTGGGAGCCCTGTAAGGGGGACAGCGATTTGAGCCACAGGTGCGCGATAGGGTACGCTAAAAATAATGACATATTTAAACTGTAGACATGGATCAAGGTGGGCACGTGTACATGAATGCATATGTTGATCATGGACGCTGCCATGGCGGAAACAAAACTCTCTTTTTGCCAGAATTTCTGAATTGGCGATATCACACCGAAGGATGCTAAGTATAATACCTGCTTCACGCCAGCTGATTCATCAAAAAGAGACTAAACAATGAGTAAGTTCAGTGTAACTGTGTTGTACAAAAGCTGTGGCTATGTACATTGTGGATGAATCTGTGAGGCCTATTCCTTCACGGGACAGCTGTTCAAGCAGCCCATCATCAAGGCGGTCCACTGTCTCTTCCTTGATCAAGAAAACACAGGGGGTCCGATGCATGAGTCCATTGGATATGAGGAGATAGTCTTGTATTTGCTGCTCTTCGATTCGGATTACTGCATGTGTAGCAGTGTGTGCGATCCAGGTCTCAGCATCAGGCATTCGTAGGTGCAAAATTAGCAGTTCGATGTTGTCTCCTATCACTGCAGATGGAGGTCTTGCTTCGAGCGAGATTGCTCCGATAACTCCATCCACAACGTCTAAGTGCTTCATTTCGTCACCATGGCAGTTCTGTATGCGTTGTCTGGCAAGATCTCATGTCTAGCATAATTGCTTGGAAACATTTAGTGATTACCTCAGCTAAATACTAAGTGGTATTCGTTGGATTTGTGTCATGGGGTATCAACTCTTGAGCAAACGATGGCACGCGTGGGTAGTGGGTGGAACATACAACATGCAAAGATGCACCGATTGGTATATGCGGCAACTCTAACATTCCCGTCCATTTCACTTTTGTTATAGGAGGACAACCTCCGGCGCACTCAACTCTCTGTCAGGACTGCGGATGGCCGCAGTGGGCGGGTCCTGCACGAGAAGACTAAATCTTATGGTGGGAGCCATCATTCTGGCCACTTCCGCGAGGAGCGTGTTAGGTTGGAGTCTTTGCATTGTTGAATTAGTTCCAGCTGCTGTGGCGGTCCAGATGCGGAGGTTCGGTGGCACCCCTGACCGTAATAGCATGAAAGCAACTTCCACTACTGTGTCAACTGCTTGCCGCATTGTTCTACGATCCAGAAATCCGCCCAGGGTAGCAGTGATATGTATTGTCTGAATGATTAACCGAAAGGGTCGGGCATCTATTGGCACCGGGGCAAGTCCCGCCTGATCGGTCATGCCTCCATCGGCAGCTGGGACTAAGTATAGGTGGTTGACCCACACACCTCGTGCAGACGGGCGACTAAAACCTGCCACACGGACTATGTCCTCGTACGATGCTGCGAGTGCTGTCAAGAGATGCTGTGTGATGCGCTGCCCATCCACTTCAACTTGTTGGAGGTCAGCTTCTAGAGTGCTATATATCAACTGCAGGCCATGTGCTTCCTCTGGAAAAAAGGTGACACATCCACTCTGCACTAGCCGTACTGTCCGCCTGAGGTCTCGTACAGCCACCATAAGGTCTTGCGCTGCTTCCAAGCTATACAGGATCATCTTTACTGGCATAGGGAACTGGTGTTCTTCTCCACGGAGTCGCACATAATCCATGGCAGTACGGGTGGAGAGAGTGGAGGCCCACTACACACAACTATTATTGTTTAGCAGTTATCGTGAGAGTGACAAGGAGATGGTAGTTAGCAAGTATTGTTGTCAGTCAGTTGCAATCCCGACACGTCTTTGGTCGGAAAGGCAACGTGACCGACATGGTTACTTTATTTATATCAGGCATGTTAAAAATTGAATCATGTCGATCATGCCTTTAAGATGACTGTCTCGCTAGGGTATCTCAGCCATTATGATGGAGGAGATCAGTGATGTTCCTAGTCCGTTGTCACTGGAACATACGCCCAGCTAATCTTCACACTTTTGACTTGTAGAAGAGCCCAGGACAGCGAGCAAGTAACCAAGTGTGCACGAGTTAATATCACTGAACAAGGATAGACAGTTAAATGCGGGTTAGGGTTCTTCCATGAGTCCTTCGTGAACATTCATTAGGTGCACATACACAGGACTGTCATATAACCCGCTAATAGGTGTGTAGGGGATATATTGCTTATTAAGCATACCAGCTTAGGCGGTATGAGAAACCTGTGAGCAAACACAAGCGCATGTTCACAATGCAGTCAACATAAACAAACAAATCACCAGAATGAAAGTGCCCCGACAAGATGAGCATGTGGTGCAGTTCCCTTAAAGGTTATTTGCGTGATCAGGGAGAAAAACCACAGGAAAAGCTGACCACTGAGTTCTTCTTTTGGATTTGCTAGCGATCAAATTCACCGATCTTCTGCTAAATCGTTGGGCCTCACAGGTCGGTGAAGATGGTTGCATAAGCTTCACTGAGGGCATACCAATTTTGCTGTAGTCGGTAAAGTGCTCGGTTAGCTTCTTGGACAAGGTTATTATGTTGCATTTGCAGCACTTGTATACCTTCACTGAGTTGGAAGATCCTATCCGCTTCATCTGCATGATTAGGAAACTGGCCTGCTATCGCAGCTTGGCACTCTTGCGAGAGCCGAAAATCAAAGCACGGTCGATCATCTTCATGGACAGCAGTGTTGATTCGTGATTGCTCACTCAGTGCAATTCCTTCTAGGGTTGGCTGCAGTGTTTCGATGCGATTGCCTAAGATATTGTACGCATGCATAATTTCTGCAATAATAGCACATTGTTGGGCATTCTTTGCAACTATTGCGAAGCGTCTGGAGTTGGCCCAGCATGCATATCCGTTGTGTCGCACCTCTGCAGCGAAGGGATAGAAACCACCATATCCTGTGATATTCAACCACGCCTGCAGGTAAACCTCGTCACACTCTCGAGGGATGACCTTATGGAATCCATGGGGCAGTGTAGCCCCCATCATTACTGTCGTCTCCTCCGGAAGCCATGACTCATCTTCAGCCCATAGGATGTTCCATTTTTCACCATTGAGCCATGTGCATACTTCCATCAAGTTAAATGCTCTACACTCTATGTTGACATTGTAACATAGCCTATGGATAGGATACTTGCCGCGGTGTAGATTTGTCAGCATATTTGGAGTGCTCTGAATGGTTTCGACGTTGTAACCTTTCCAGTGGTAGTTCTGCAGAAATGTCATGAGCGCGGTCGACATGGCTACGAGGGTGGGAGTTTGCCAGGTCTTGCAGTAGTCGTGAGAGTAAGAGTGAGATGGCAGTTAGCTGGTGTTGTTGTCAGTCAGTTGCAATCCCGACACGTCCTTGGTCGGAAAGGCAACGTGACCTACATGGTTACTTTATTTAAGGCAGGCATGTTGAATATTGGATCATGTCGGTCATGCCTCTGAGATGACTGTCTATCTAGGGTATCTCAGCCATTCGGATGGAGGAAATATTAGTTATGTGTATATCCCGTGATCACTGAAGTAAACCCCACCTAATCTTCACACTTTTTGACTTGTGGAAGAACCTAGGACAGCAAGCAAGTAGCCAATTGTGCATGCGTTAATACCACTGAACAAGGATAGACAAGTTAAATGCGGGTTGGGGTCCATCCTTGAGCCCTTCGTGAACATTCATGAGATGCACAAACACAGGACTGTCATATAACCCGCTAATAGGTGTGTAGGGGCTGTCGCTTGTTAACATACCAGCTTAGGAGGGATGAAGAACCTGTGAGCAAACACACGCGCATGTTCACAATGCAGTCACCACCACAAACGTCACAAGGATGAAAGTGCCACTACAAAGTGAGCTTGTGGTGCAGTTCCCTTAAAGATTATTTGCGTGATCAGGGAGAAAAACCACAGGAAAAGCTGACCACTGAGTTCTTCTTTTGGATTTGCTAGCGATCAAATTCACCGATCTTCTGCTAAATCGTTGGGCCTCACAGGTCGGTGAAGATGGTTGCATAAGCTTCACTGAGGGCATACCAATTTTGCTGTAGTCGGTAAAGTGCTCGGTTAGCTTCTTGGACAAGGTTATTATGTTGCATTTGCAGCACTTGTATACCTTCACTGAGTTGGAAGATCCTATCAGCTTCATCTGCATGATTAGGAAACTGGCCTGCTATCGCAGCTTGGCACTCTTGCGAGAGCCGGAAATCAAAGCACGGTCGATCATCTTCATGGACAGCACTGTTGATTCGTGATTGCTCACTCAGTGCAATTCCTTCTAGGGTTGGCTGCAGCGTTTCAATGCGATTACCTAAGATATTGTAAGCATGCATAATTTCTGCAATAATAGCACAGTGTTGGGCATTCTTTGCAACTATTGCGAAGCGTCTGGAGTTGGCCCAGCATGCATATCCGTTGTGTCGCACCTCTGCAGCGAAGGGATAGAAACCACCATATCCTGTGATATTCAACCAAGCCTGCAGGTAAACCTCGTCACACTCTCGAGGGATAACTTTATGGAATCCATGGGGCAGTGTAGCCCCCATCATTACTGTCGTCTCTTCCGGAAGCCATGACTCATCTTCAGCCCATAGGATGTTCCATTTTTCACCATTGAGCCATGTGCATACTTCCATCAGGTTAAATGCTCTACATTCTATGTTGTCATTGTGACATAGTCTATGGATAGGATACTTGCCGCGATGTAGATTTGTCAGCATATTGGGAGTGCTCTGAATGGTTTCGACGTTATAACCTTTCCAGTGGTAGTTCCTCAGAAATGTCATGAGCGCGGTCGACATGGCTACGAGGTTGGAGCGTTTGCCAGGTGCAGTCCCGACACGTCTTTGGTCGGAAAAACACCGTGGCTTGGCAGCTGAGGGAAACCTGTACTATGCATGTCAGTGTCAGGCAACAAGGTAGCAACATTGAAGGTAGCAATCATTTGGTCAACTTGTATTGTCTGAAACTGTCTGAGCCGACAGACTACATGTACTGGCAAGGTGTTGTGGAATTCGTTACCATGTATTAAATTCCAGTAGCTGCCGGCATGGAAAGCTTTAATGTAGCATGTCACTCAAGCTGAATACACTCGTGTTCTTGTTTTCTCGATAGCCGAACAAAATTGCTCTATACGTGGCATAACTACATTGGGGCTGGCCAGTCACTCATAGCTCAGGCAAGGTGTATAACAGGAAGTTTGGAGGCACATCGTCATCTTGCTTCTTTGGTAGTGCTGGAGCTTCTCAGACTTTTGTAATTGCCATGGCTAAGGTGAGGGCGGGAAGCAGTTCTCCCTCACATCATGTAGTTCTTCGCCTACATCTGAACTGATCTCAATGCCATCGGGATACACCACAGGGACTAACAGCTCGTTTTGAGCGTATTCCATTTCACGTACGATGTGAGCTTTGTAGTCAGCGATCATGTGAAGTAAAGTGACTTGCGCTTGAATGTTCTCATCAAGCTTTTCTGGCATTGGTACGTCAACCCAGAATACTTCCCTGGCCTGTTGCTTCGCCTTGAGCAAATGGTAGTGGGCGGACTGCAAATTGTCCAATAAGGTACAGCAAGCTGTGTACTTATTAATGACGCGTCTAATATGTAGAAGTCGTTCATCACAGCTTGATGCATCCGATGTAGCATACGCCATGGCGGGCAATCCGGCAACTGAAATTGTGTAATCTCTTTTTAATTCAACATATTAGCACAGTTCAAGTGGGGGAGGAAAATAAGACTTTTGAATTCCGAGATCAATGGAGTTCAATGACTGTTTGTGTGAGGGACCCCTGTCACGTCTTTGGACAGAAGTACCCTGTGCAATCTTAGAAAGTGAAAACGATACATACTTATGAAGGTCCATTGCATAGTTAGGGAGGAAATTACTCCATGGACGATTATTGGAGAATTTAGCAAAAAATCGTGAGGTAGACGGAAAATTCACAATCATGGTCAGTTGCTGTATAATACGCTATTGAGGAGCCAAACAGTGGGATATGCATAGAAGCCTTGACATTCGGTACCACCGATCAAATACATATTTGGAGTGTGGCTCATGGAACAAGGGAGCACAGACGTAAATAAGACAGGCACAAAGAAATCAACCAGATAGAGAAAAGCAACAGGAGGGAGGTCAATATATAGAGTGCCAGGTAGAATCTCGCTACCTAGTTTTGAAGCCAGAGAGGGAAAGAGGAGTAGTGCTCAACCGGCAAGAAAAACCACTCAGTGGACCAATCATTTTGTCTTCCGCACTGTATGACTCTTTTGTGGCACAAACACAATATGCAATAATAAGTCGGCTCATTCATCCAACTTCCGCTTCACAGAACTCCGACTTTGTTGCCTGCCGTGCTTTTCTTGCCACCGACTTGCCTCCCATCTCTGAAAGATTTTTGCTCGATCAATGACAGTCAAAGATTTCCGGTCAGCCTGTTCTTCACACGTTTCTCGTGTTGAGACTACGTGATTCCCTTCTTCGTTTGCCAGGAGCACTAGTGCTTGATCGAGCGCTCTTAAGGCCAATCTCAGTTGATTGACAGCATTTTCAGTGCACACACCGGCTAGGCTTGCATTGTCAGTTGCCTTCGCCAGATCTTTTCGTAACTGAGTGACATGATGGGATAACAGGTTCGCTGAGCATGGCTGTGGTTTTTGTCTAGGTCTCTCGCTCTCCATGCCCATTGGCAGAGATATGGAATACAAAATTAACTGCCTGTGAGCAATAAAACGGCTCATGAGCTGTACATTATGCCTTGCCTCATGTTAGTTAGGCAGAGAAAGGTGATCAATCAAAGAAGATGACAACAAATAGCAAGTTCTACCGCACTTAGCAATCTCATTGGACTGAGGGGCTCGATAAGCCTGACCATACCGAAAACCGACTACCCGAGTGTGTGTTATTCAGCTGAGGTACATAGAACGGGTATTTAGGTTGCTCTACGCCGTTTGGCCATACGTTCCGTGAAGGTATTGTAGCCCGATGTTGGTGCTTGTGTGTTCCATCGAATGGGTCTCGTCCCAAATGGCTCACTTTCGATGTTTCTTTTTCTTTCGGTGCGTGGAAGGGGGGAGGGATTTGTGGCCGCGTTGACGTCATCGAGAGTCTGTATAAGCGCCTGAGCATCTGTGGCGAGTTCACGTAAACTGAAAAGGGGGGGATCGCATGAATCTAGCTGTAATTGATGGAGCATTGCCCGTTCAGCTTCATAGAGTAAATGTGGAGAGATTTCTTTTGGGAGCCAGAGTCCATCATGAAGCCAGATCGCTGATGTTATGTGACATCTTCTCGTTAGTTCCTTGTAGTAAGAGATCATAATATGTTCTTCATACCATTCTAGAGTTCGAAAAGCGGCACCTCTGGCATGAGTAGCATATTGTGGCCTTTTCGCTGGCAGGTGATTGTTAACTAGAGCTTGCGTGGCTGATTCAATTTGAAGGCTGAGGTGATGTAATGCTGGAGGACATGTAATATGGTGTTCCCTTTCAATTTTAGCACACGCTTCGCTTGCTCCTGCATTCATTACAATTAGTGGATGTCGCTTGACAACGGCAAACCGCTGATTCAGCGGTACTAACCCCAGCAGATCCATAAGTATCGCTCTCAGATCTACTATGTGCGGGAGGTGACTGCTGCGAAGGAGTCGTCTCATGATTTCGTAGAAAGCGCCGACCATGTCAACTTCTTGGTGCGTATTGCCAAATAGGAGTAATCGTACTTTTCGTGGCAGTCTTTGAGCACAGGGACCTCTGCCATACAGTCGGCCTAGACAGTCTGTTGCAGAAGCTGTATACTCTACTATTCGGGGTTTCGTGAGATTGGCAGTGCCCGCTAAATAGGTCTCAACCTCTTTGCGGTATTGCTGGTTTGCAGTTTGCATCATAAATTTACTTACCAATTCTATGCTTACCTTCGGAACTTCGGTAAGTAATAGGATCGTAACACCTCGCGGCCTCTCTTCCAGTACAATAGCTCCTGATCGCATGGCCAACTGATAGGGCGCTTCAACCGCGATTTCGGTAGGCTCACTTATATGAGCTGGGAAGGCCTGTGCCGCTCGGCTCGCTACTCCAGCAAGGTAGTCTGCGAGTATATTGGCTTCTCTTGGGCGGTATACCCATTTTCCATGGTCAAAAAACCTTGATTGTTTCCGGCGAATTTGCTGTATAATAGGCTGTAGGTCGATCCTACGAAAGCGTCCTGCAAAGGCTAAGTGTTTTACGATGGGGAGAATATCCCCTTGTAAGTAGGCATGGTCAACTGCGTAGCTTCTGTGTACCATTTCTTCACACAAAAGGTCAGTAGCGAGATTAGCTGACACCGCTTCAGCAAAGATATTGTCTGGGCAGCTAGGTAGTGCAACAGCCCTCCACTTGAGCAACGTTAGTCCTTCTCGCTGGAGTTCTAAGAGAGCAGCGCCCGCCCCACCTGTGCCCGTATCAGCATGGCAGGACCCGTCAAATTGGACTAGTAATGTAGTTTTGTCAGAATTGAGACAGCTACTGAGCACTTCATCGGTGCCTATAGGCTGTAATGCCGTAATACGGCAATGATAGTCCCCACACTCACACTGGAAAGTGGAGAGCGAGACATTTGGGGAAATTCCTGTTCCGACCTGGATAGTTTGCTGGATTAAATGCAGTGGTTCAGAGCCTAAGGGGACGACCGCAAATGTTTGATTGGCTTCCACTGCTTCACGAGTAAAGCACACTCGAGCTGGGGCAAGAGCACACGAAATGTGGAGGGGGGGTTTGTCACAGCACGAGAGTAGCGAGTCATTAATAGAGCAGTGGGCGGAAGCTAACTGCGTCCTTATATGCTGCATTCGAAGGTCTAGGGGTAGTTCTGTTTGTACCCTCTGCACGAGGTTATGTATCCAGGTATCAATAGGGGTGAGGGGAGCAGAGACTTGATGTCTCATTGCACCTGATTCCCGTAGTAGCAACCTGAATTGATGAACAACTCGCGATGCTATTGCTAAGTGCTTAGCGCTTTTCCTTGAGCCTTCGGCCAGCGACAGTATTGAATCATCTCCTGTCAGGCTTCTTAACGCGTTGATAGGTACAACACACCACCGAATCCAATGTCCTACAGTATTGTCTCCCTTTGAGCATGCAATGCATTTTTCCCAGTCTTCACTTGCTGGTAGTTCTTCTTGTGTAGGGAGTACTCTGCGTGATGCCTCCAGCAGTCTTTCCAGGGAGTCTGTCGTGAAGGCTGTTAACTGTTTGGTTACTATACATGTTTCTCAAATTGCGGTTTGATAGCCGCCAAGTGGGTATGCGCGGCCAAAGTTAGCACAGAGAGCACATTTTTTTTGCCGGCTTTGGCCACGTCGTGCTAACCACTCATCATCATCCTCATTGACCGCCCAGCGTAACAAGGTGAACCTAGTAATGCTAGGAATCCATCGCTTGTTGGCCTCGCAAGCATGGCTGAGCCATGCCCAGCTGATTCCTCCCGTCCATCCTGCCGTTAGCACCTTATTACGGATATAATGAGATGCTAGCTGCATCATGTGATGGAGCACACATTTTTTGACTGCGTTTATACGTTGTTTGATTGTACCACTTCCTGACACTGCTCTTGTTAGGACATCTTCCCCTACGACACGTGCCCACGCTTGCCATAGTATCCTAACTTCGTGCGTTTGCCTGTTCACTGCAGGCGGAGTTTCAATGTAAAGTTCATGAACCTTTCCCCCCTTTCGCAGAAATAGCCCTAGTGCAGAAACAAGGATACTTACACCCGGGTCAAGTAGTGGTGCAATTTTACACAGTCGAAATACGAATGCAAGAAGGTCATGTCTAATCCAGCTTCGTCCTAGTAAGAGCTCCGTTGCTGCCGCGCGCAACATTTGAAGATCTGTGGCAGCACCAAAATAGGATGTAGTGTATAGTACCACACTTTGCGCAAACGTATTGAAAGCAATACTCTTAGAGACCACTGAGAGGACTGGTTGCCGAAACAGCCTGAGCCGATGTATGAACTTTTCGGCAGCCTTAGGATTGATTTGTTTAAGGGTAGTAGGGTGTGTAGTTACTGTCCAGAAGTCTCGATCAGACAATTGGGCGCGCCCTAGCAATAATAGTCCGAGTGAGGTCGCAACACCTTGGATGCAGTGTGCCCCGAAACCTGACTGATCTAACTGACGAAGCACCCAGCTTGGAAGCGGGCTGTTGACTACTAGAGCAGTTTTACATCTACAGTTACACTCTAGTGCCAACAATGGGCCTATGGGTGTATAGTCAGTTCCATTAAGGATACCGCAAGCTTCTCGAGGGGTCAATCCTATACACTTGTCAGCTCGTGCAAGTAGGAGTGTCTTTTGGGAAAGGATAGCCGATAAGATCGCTGCTCGTGCGGTGGGGTATTTTTTTTGCCGAAGAATAACTTCACTTTCGATCCGCCCAGGCAGGGATTGGACTGAAAAGGGGAGACAGTCAGTGCTAATAGCTTGCCAACAGGTATGCTGGTCAATTTGAAAACCTGCCGACCAGCAACATTGATAGCATTTGTGGACTCTACTGACCCAGGTAATGTCATGTCCTGGTCCTGCAATCGTGTTGTCGTCAATGTATCCCTGAACACTGAGGACCCGGGGGATACGATTCATATAGTGGTATATCGGGTCCACTGCCAAGCAGAATAGGAACACTGAGAAAGACCTTCCCATATCAACTCCCACATGCACCGCCCTAGGCGGCAGCAATCTGCCTTGAACTTTATGGCGGATGAGCCTTCCAAATAGGATATATTTGGCATAGTTACATACCCACGTCGGCGCGTTACGCATTCGCAGGATATGTAAGATCCAGTAGGGATTAACCCGCTCAAAGGCCTTTGATAGATCAACTAGCAGTGCAGCCACGGGAGTATTGCTATCCAGTAAGGCTTGTATGGCATGGACAGCATGCTGCGGTTCTTTAAAGCAATTCATGACGACCTGCGAAGGATGCATATATGCACAAGTTGCTTTCATGACTACAGCAGCAATAGTGCCATCAACAAGCCTATCACAGGTATTGGGCATTCCTAAGGGCCTGAAATAGTCAGCAGTCGGGCCTACTTTTGCCTTGGGTATCCAAACCCCTACTTGTACAGGTGCTGCTCTTAGGCCTGCTACCATTTTCATCATCAGCTGATCTAGGACTGGGTAGCTATCTTCAGGGGAAAGCCTCCATGCAGAGTAAGGGATTCCATCAGGGCCAGGGGCTGAATCTTTAGTGCCAAGGAGCGTATGGAGAAAGTCTTGTTTCTGGGGAAGTTCAATACTCGGCCACGACGAAGCAGTCTGATACTCCCGTAAAATGGGTTCCCATTCTTGAAGAGAGTCTTGAGGCTTTACAAACCAAAAGTTCCGCGTGTCAAGCATGGCTTCATCCAGCATCTGGGAGGTGGTGCACTGTTCTCCCTGCTGATTGAGGACCGGCCCATTATAAATGACGCCCTTGGGGCAAATGGATCGCAAACGGTTCCAGAACGTAATGTTATTGCCGATACCTCTGGCTTGTTGATTTACCTGCTCAAGAGCAGGATATTGCCGAGTCATCGTGATCTGGTCTAGAAAATCAAAGATTTGTTTCAACAGATCACTTCGAATTGTTATTTTTCCTGGATATAGCTCACTAACCCCGCTGGAAGTGAATATATGGTAAGTAGCAGCCTGGAGTGCATGGAAATGCTTTGCAGGTACGTGTAACACCTCAGCTCGAATTTTAAGGAATTTCCGTAGAAGTTCATGCTCAGGAATTCGAGGGTGATCAGATGGAATAGGTTGTTGTCTCCACCAGGACCAAAGGGTGGACACAAACTCAACTTCATCCGTTTGGGGTAGTCTTTGGATCCTTCTTATCAGCTCTTGTAGATCGTTGGGAACCATGTAGGGGTCAGCCTCGTTCTTTCCAGGGCAAAACACGTTAGTTGGGATGGTTTGATGGACTGGGTCTTTCATATCACTTTTGACTCTTGGTCGAACAACAAAGGTCGCGGTGAGCTGGTAATGTCCACTTAGGTGATGTCGCCTGTTGGCTGCTACCATAACATCGATTTGGGCTGCAGCTATGTAATCAGTGGGACATAATACTCTGTCGAGTGCTGAACTTCCAGTAGGGCTTTCAAAGGTGTGAAGTTGCGGATGCGTGTCGAGAACTTGCGCGTGGACTAGCAATTCATTCCAAAGGTCCGGGCAGCTGGCATCCACTTGGTTAAAATCTCCCCCCATATAAAGGGGAAAGTCTACTTTACTGGTCTTGACCCAGGTGATTAATTCTTTTAGCTCAGCGACCTTGGTTTGTGGATGTAGATACACTGACAAGAGTCCGATGGTAGAATATCTGTCTTGAATGACGGCAAGGACAATGCGACCTGGTATGACAACTTCTGTTCGGTCAAGTTTCCACCCAGGTGGAATTAGGGCTGCTGAGCCACCCGACACTCCACCTCTTTCTGTTAACAATCCTTGGGTGTGTGCAACTTGAATACCTGGTATATTATGGTGCAAGACCTGATGGGTTTCTGCATGCCATCTGGTTTCTTGTAGTAAGACCGGGCCTGTTCGTAACAGTCGTTTAATGAGTCGCATTTTGGCATCACCTGCTCTAGTTGTAAGTGTCCACCCTGATACATTCCACACGTGTAATCGTTTAAGCCTGAATGGCAGATCTTGTCTGATAGCTTTTCGATATTCGAGAATGCTTCTTCCTATTTCTTCTACTGCAAGAGAAGATAATGTTCGTGAGTCACTCATAAGTTGCTGATAAAATTCATCAACACCCTGATGGAACAGGGTGGCAACATGTTGCAGGGTTAACTTCCACCATGGTGTTCGGACATGAAGTATATGGGGCAATATTGAGAGGTCACGTATCTTCGACAGATATGGCGGGCATTGAGTCCCTGTCTCAAATAGGTAAGTCGTTTTGACACATCGCGTGAGCATCTTAAGCAGTGTACGGAGCAGCGGAGCAGGCAAGTTCCGCAAAATCATCATCATTACAATTAACAATGATCAGTTTACTCCCTCCGTTGGGGCTTCTCCCAGTGCGAAGAGCAGCCTGCTCCACTCCTCCGTACCTGCAAAGATGAGATATTCTCCTGATGGGTCCAGTGTATGCGATTGTATGAGCTGAGTTCCAAGTTGCCTGGGCATTCGTCGCATGGACGATGACTGCGCATACCACATTGGCGACCATACAACAGGGGTAGCCACTTTGTACGCAACAAAGGACATAGATTCTGTAAGAGATTGAACTTGGTGATTGTCTACAACATGTATAGCGATCCATTGTGGAGTGGCACCGCTGATATCTCGTGCTAATACACCTATAATACTTAAGCCACCTGTGCCATCCAGACCTCCAAGTAAATGGATGACAGTGCCGGCGGGCGAGGCGTTGTGCATAAAGCACTGCGGGGCACCAAGTGTGTGCAAATAACACAAGGCACAAAAAGGGCACTGTAAAGCCGCAAATTCACTGAGATGTATGTAGTGCTGCCCGTTGTCAATTCGAGCAAGTATGGGGTAGGTCGCAAATGTATGATAAGAAACTTGCACCACATCAGCTAATATCTTTGGTATGTTGGAATGCATGAGAAGGTCTTTACTTTGTCGGTAGTCGAATGCGACCGTTCCAAAGCGAAACGGTTGATCAGGCTCATGAGAAAGCAATAGGAATAGCAGGCAAGGTCGCTGTACTCCAACATAGATAAGGGGAGGTTGCATAATTTTTGGTGCCCAAATGATAAAACCGTAGGGAAATTGGTGCTTTACACTGAGCGTTGCAATCTGGAAAACAACGAAAAGTTGTTTGATAGCAGTAAGTTGTTCAGCACCTGTATATTCCTTCAACAGTTCAATATGCTTTGCTTTAATCTCTTGAGCTTCGGCATGAAATCCAAGACCATTTTTAACAGCCAAGTGAAGCATATGTGCTGATAGGGTAACATTTTCATATGTGTTTGCGGACTCTAGCACCCAATCAATCCGAGTTTGGGTCATAATATTGCTCAGCTCTTTATCCCCAAAGGGGGGTCTGTCCTCGCTGTGGGTTCCTTGATACTTCGGAGGTTTGGACCCTTGTAAAAAGGCGAAAACTGTCGGCTGGTGCACTACTGGAGGGCAAACGGATTCGGCACTGTCATGAAGAGTATAGTGCCTCCATTTCGCTTCAAAGTCAACTTTGTCGTCTTTGAGTTGAACTCCTCGAGCAGCTGCTTGTTCCAAAACCAGTTTCAGCAAGTCTTCGTATTTGGAGTAGGCTTCTTGGATACTCGGTAGGTCTTTGTGGTACGGCTGCGCATCATTGCTTCCCTCAACCCACCGTTGTAGCTGATCATCCGTACCGAGAGCCGCACTGATGAGAGATGGGTGAAAGCTATTTCCACAAAAGTCTCGGATCACTTTGTCCGTGAGAAGAGAGGGCCCATGTCTTTCTGTCGTTAAGATATTCTCAAGTCCTGCTAATTTGCGTACTTCTCGGACAGTCAGAATTCTCATTGGCAGCACAATATTTGGGTTATGAAAGATAGGCACTAGTTGTTCAATGAGTTCATCTTTTTTGGATGTGGTCGCTCTGTCCGTTTGAAGAGTAATAAGGAAACGTTTCCATATGGAGAGAAAATGCGCAGGAATGAAGCTTGCCCACGGCAGGTCTGGGACCCTAACTCCCTCAGCCATTTGGGTTAACAACATGAAAGATTTCCTCCCACCAAAGAAGGAATAGTCCCATAGGAGTGCACTGGGCTGGTACCCTGTCCAGGAAAGCTTCAGGACTCCATTGTTTGACAGCCCTCTTGTTCGGAGTAATGGAGCCAATGGTAAGTTTTCACCGTTCAAGGTCACTAAAGGGCCCCATTCATCGATAAATGCGAGCGGAACACTGGCCAGTTTCTCTGTGTCCATGTGACTCCGTAGAAATACCCTTTTTCGCTGGATGCCATAATAGGGACCAGTGTCCCATACCCACCGATTGGTTGGTTGCTTACTAGGAAGTCCAAGACAGTATAGAAACATTTGGAAGTGTTCAGACTGTTCAAGGCGCTGCATGCCTTTAGGTTTACGGTCAGTTTGCACAATTTGCATGCTTCCAGCATTCTCTGTCAAGTATCGGACCGATTCTGGTCCAAATAGCTTCTGAAGATGCAGGATTACAAGGTAAACAACAAAAAAGAGCATACTTCGCTGACCTGTCAGCCCAAGCAATCCATTTAAGTACCCTGCATAAGTAAGATCTTGACAGGGAGATCCTGCAACAACAATCCACTTGATCGTAGGGTACATCGCCTTGGCTTGACGAAGGATCAGAGAGTCACGGGCAACAAGATCCCATACATCTTTGACGTAGATGGTAGCAACCCCTTCAATCGTATACGCCCACTGTTGGTCTTCACGTAGCCCTATTTCGGCAGCAACAAGCCGACGTAAGACAGGATCAATTTCTGCAGCTATGAAGATAGTAGGGGGTTTACCTAATTTTTTCTTAATGATGTGATAGACAGATCCGACTCCATCAAACATCGAGATAACACCAACGTTGGCCAACGTTGCATGTGCGATAATCCTAGGTAATCCTTCAGGGTCAATCTCTTCAACTGCATTTTCATTCTTGCTATCTTTAGGGGGTCCATGTCTAGTCACCTTCGCCCTCTTCTTACTCGACTTGGTTTTCGCATTGTTCTTGCATGAAGGGGGGGAGAGCTGCGAGGTTCGCGTTCTTTGCTGCTTACGAGGCGTTTTGAGAAAGCCTTTGACAACCTTTAACTGTCTTCTGCGATACTGTGCAACTTCACCTCCTCCTGCTGCTTCAGAAAGTTGCTTTGTCATTAGGATTGCTTTGGGTGACTTAACTGGCAGAATGACAAGCCCACTGATGAGGAGCTTCCCACTGACATACTTACAGTCCGCAACTCGTATACCATTGTTATGGTCATACATACTTATCATTCCAGGCTGACTAGTATGCAGGACTATGAGCTGGCTGTCAAAGTCAAGCCTAGTAGTGGCTATGAGACACTGGATTTCATACTCTCTTTCTTGGAACATGAATTTGTGCCCGAGCGGGAGTCGTTCTTCCTCAAGCTTCGGAAGGGAGCATCCTGGAGGTACTTTGATTTGGACGACAATCAAAGGGCCAAATTTGTCACATTTCCACTTGGCATTGGCAGTGTCTAGACATGAACAAGCTTGACACTCTGACAATTCATTAGTATTCCAGATTGGAACTAGCGAGTCACACAGTTCATCTATACCTGTATCATGCTTGACTGTGGCAGTGAAGGTGTCAATTGGTATTGCGCTAGACTGTAAGCACGTCTGACATTGTAATACCAATCTTGAGAAAAGAAAGTTACGAGTACTCTGACTAAGGTTGGCACATATGATTGAGTACAGTTCATATACTGCATCGTTTTGAGCAGTGCTGTTGGGGGGAATGGTGCTAAGTGTCGCAAGGGACAAGCAAGCATCAAAACATGTAAAGGGAAAGGTAGTGGGTACTTGATGGACCCAACTCCATCCTACGCCAACTGCTGCAAGGGCTGCCTGTCGCACATGTATGCTAACATGTGTTGGGATCCACGGCCCTCTTGATAGGAGGTACAATGCAGTATTCATGCTAGACATGTGACCACAGTTGATCGCAATGTCTTGGGCTTTGTTAGCTAAGGCCGCAATAACGGGTGCATCAAGGGTCGGGAACCATTTTCGGCTGGATTCAGCAAAAGGAGAGAGAGAGGCAAACTGAGCTGGTTGGGACGGACTTTGAGTCTCACGTTCAATAGATGTCTGGGCGGGGTCATTTTGCTCAGTATGGTCATCTTCCCCAGTGATGTCAATGCACACACGCGTTTTGTCGTTGGCCGGGAGGACAGAACTTCGTTTAAGGGCAGCTTGGATAGGGGGCAGTGCTTCTCCTTGATGTAAGGAGGAGGTTTGGGAAGTCTTGGTCCTTGTGGGGGTTGTAATGCCAGGGGGATTTTTACCGATTTCTACGACAATAGAATCATCAGGTACCAATGGCTGTTTTTCTGGCGAAGGATCATTTCTAATAGGGGCCTTAGAGGCAGGGTCTAGAGACTGACATTGACGTGGAAGTGTAGAAACAATGGGGTCACTGCACGCAGGTTTCGCATTGCCATTTTGTGAAGAAGGGGAGACACTAGGTGGGGAGGACGGAGTGATAACAGGGTCAGATGGTTCATTAGACAGTCTGCCTTTGCTTACAAGCCCACCTTTCACTTCACCACAAGTAGGTTTGAGCTCTTGGATGCAAGTTTTCTGACTGCTAAGAGCTTCTCCTTCACGTGTAGGGGGTTTTTTGACGGGTGTGGAGAGAAGTGCAGGTCGGGGAGGTAGCATCTCCTTATCGTCCTCCTCATTCGTGCGTATATTATTTCCGTGATGGTCTTGATCAACAACCATTTCAGCAATCTGTTGCTCACCAGTGTCAGTTGGGTGACTATCAGGCAGGTTGGTCCATGGGATGGTTGGGCTGACGGTGGGGGGGGGAGCGCGTGCATCCCCATGTGTTAATTGCCCTTCTGGAAAGTTACTAGCACGCTGAGCACCATTAAGTTCACCTTGGCTGCCTGACCGCTCTGCATTTGCCTTCGCAGTGTCATGGACGCTTGCCCCAGCAACAGCATCAGTGAGAGGGGGACTGTTTTGATACGGATTGATCTGCTGGGAGGGCGGAGTTGGTGGGGGGGTGACTCCTACAACTGCGTAAGCCGGAAGCTGATCAATTGCTTTCTTGCTGCTGGGGAGGGCAGACGGGGTCGTAGGCAGTTTGGCACCCTGGTCAGTTCGTTTGTCCTTCGTGAGCGGCTGGTGCTGTGTGGAGCTTGTCGAAAGTACCGCGGTAGCTTTCAAATTGGTTCTGTTGTTGTCGAATGTACTAAATTTCCATGCAGCAACGGCTTCAACTTTAGTATCAGCAGTTAGCATGGTACTGAAGTCAAAGTGGGGAGGCACGAGCATGACAAGATAACAAGTTTTGAAGGGGTATATTTGTAAAGCATCAACCTTGGTTAGGTATAATGAGCTTTCGAGGCCATCAACTCGGTTGATTTGACATTGCCTTCCTGACGGAATTTCAAACATCATGATTCTGGTGAATTTAGACACTTGCTCAAACCTAAGAAAGTTTTGCTTGCAGAAATCACCTTTTGCACTATTCACTGCTTCAAAATAACTAAAATGAGTCAAAAAGATGTCCAGTGTATCGGTTACAGGAATAGATTCAAGGAAGAGGATCCACGGGTAGGTCTCTTCAGAATACGTATATGATACCTGTTGAGCCTGCAAGTTAACTGCGGAGTCCTTAAGAAGTCCGAATCGTCTCTTCTGAGAAGCATTCTGGGTGCTGACAGGGGCAATGACAGTGAGTCTGTTTTTGAAGCTTGGATTGCACTTTTCACCAATTCTGCGCCAATGCTCTCCTTTGGTCTCGTGTCTGGGTGGTTCACCTGGTGCACCAGTTTGAGGCAGTATGTTTCCACAATGCTCAATCGTGCAAACAATATTGGTTCCTCTTTTGCCCTTAACTGAGAAAGAACATGGGAAGTTCTGCTTAACTTCATGAGGGATCCAAAAAGTGAGCATTGTGACATTGGTATTGTCTTCATTTACGACTGTTTGGAATTCAAATCTAGATGCTGAAAATGCGTTGATGAGTGCAAAACCAAGCTCTGAGTCACTGACTGCAACTTCATTTTCCAGGAGTGAGGTGATGCTACTCTTTGCAATTTGAAGGGGTATAAAGGGCATACTGCCTATTGGTGCATACCTTACCTCAATTCGGTACCAGTTGCTGCCGATGGCAGTAACATGACTAAGGACAAATTGCGTTGATTGCTGGCGTTGCCCAAAGGGCAAGTACGTTGTTGAACAATGCAATAAATTGCGGAGCACTTCGATTTCTATTCCTTCTAGTTTCAGCATTATTTGAGCTTTAGATAGGAAAAAGTACTTGATTCTAAAGGACATGAGCTCCAGCGCAAGAGCATTTCGTTCTTGATCACTTAGGTGCCGAGTGGACATGACAGTGAAAGTAGCGGTCTCCCTCAGTTTATGCAAACGAATCCAGTCAATGCCTTCTTTAATCTGAAACTGGGTATCTTGTGCCGTGTTAATTTCTTTCTGTAATGATTCGATTGCTTCACGGATTTTGGTTCTTTGTAAGCAGGAGTTCTTTTCATATTTTATGGTAAGCGGCACGCTTCCTTTTGACTTGTCAGAATTATAGCAGCCATTTGGTGATGTACTGGTCTCGCTGACTCCTGGATACTGCCCTTGTCGTAATTCTTTGCCAACAAAATTTTCAAAGGCGATACGAGCAGGCATTATCAACTCATCGGTTACCGTGTCAGGGATTTGCCATTCAATTACGGCAGGACTGCTTGACAGGCTATCCATTTTGACAAGATATAGTACAGTAGGATATTTTTGATATTTGAGGGTTCCAGTGAGCTGCTTTATTTCCCGAATGGCTGCGATATGTCTCTGGCAAGTATCAAAAACTTTTGCTGCTATTTCAACTGGGCCAGTGTTGGCATGACACTCATAAATAAGTATAACAGTCTGTTGCGTCGTTGCCAGTGCTTTCATAACACTTTGAGCCGCTCCAAAAGAGGGAAAAGCATAAGCAGTAGTCTCCTGCTTCGCTATCTGTGAATGGAGCTGATCATAGGTGGTCAGAAGTATGCCTTCAGGTGCTTTGATTTTACTCGGAAAATGTACCATGAGAGTGGCATGCACTCCAAGGGCACCGAGAGATTCCGCAGCAGCCTGTTGAGCCTCGACGTGTTCAGACATTCTGGCTTTGTATTCTCACCAAGAGAAAAGTTGTTCTTTGTGTGGTGTGTATGAGAGGTATGACAAGTTACTCGAGGTAAGATAGGGGAGGGGGGAGTACCTGCCACGTCTTTGGACAGATAAACCCGTAGAGCAGGGAGAGAACCAGGAATCAAGAAAAGAGAGTGTAAAGGGTGGAGTCACTTCACAAGGTTTGGAATGGAAGTAGCGAGATCTGAACTGAATAACAAAAGAGGGGGGACGAGGTGAAGAGACGACCAAACAAAAACAGGAGGGAGGTAGGTGGCAACAGAGCACCTGTCACGTCTTTGGACAGATACACTGTGTAAATGGAGATAGGGGTGGAAAGAACAGCGACCTGTCACGTCTTTGGACAGACACACTGTGTGAAAAGTACGTAAAATAAATTGAATAAAAACCAAATCAAAAGGGGACCTTGGTGAAGCGGTGAGATAGAGGGACAGTGACCTGTCACGTCTTTGGACAGATCAACTGTGTGAACCCAAAACAGGTAAAAAGAAAGTACACAAAGTAAAACGATCAAAAGAGGACCTTGGTTAAGTGGTGCAGTGGAAGCAACAGGGACCTGTCACGTCTTTGGACAGATACACTGTGTGAGCGTTGACACTGGTAAAAGGGGGACCTTGGTAGGGCAATGTAGTAAAAGAACAGTGACCTGTCGCGTCCTTGGACAGACACACTGTGTGAGCGCAAAAGTTTAAGAGGAAAAATGATAACAGTGAGCCTGTCACGTCTTTGGACAGACACCCTGTGTATAAACAAATAGTCACTAAACAAAGGTGAGTATAGTTTGCGCAAGGTGCCTGTCACGTCCTTGGACAGACACCCAGGCAACAAAGAGAAACAAAATTTAAGTTCTGAAGGTGGATGCCAATCACAAGGATTAAAGCAAACAAACAACCGAAACTAAGGTTCGCACACTTTCTCAACCAGTTGCTCTAAGGGCCAGGCGAAAAACCACAAGCAAGCAACAAGACTGACACACAATTAACCTTAAAAGGGGGGGTTCCGCCAGCACAGGGGGAATCGAGCACAGTAAGTCGCCCCAGCAACAAACTACACAACAAGTCCCTTACCCCTGGGCTAACTACGCAGTTACCAGTACTCTCCTCTGCAACAGGTGTGCTCGGCTACTGATAACTTGAACCGAAAAACTTGAGCCAAAACGGCTACGGAGGTACGAGCTGTACTGTCAGCTATTCCTGATTTGCCTACCTTTCAGAGAGCTGGAGCGACAGTCACGGAGGTAAAGGCGATGAGATTCTGGGTGATCGTGTGCTATATTTTTCACTCTGCCGCACTTAATTAGTTTGCATGTTTTTGATGATGATACAGTGGCTTACGTCACTGTATCCTTGGCAAATCTCAAGTTGTTTGGTTTGATTTTTGTTTGGGCCCGGCCCCGTTCTTTTTTGCTTCGCTAATCTGGCTGGGGGATTTGCGGGTCGTTTTTGGTTGCGTTTTTTGATTTGTGTTGATGTGATGATTTGCCCGTGTTTTTGGACCACACGTGTCCTTTTTCTGAATGCTTTTCACCGCTTACGCTATTGTAAGGACGTGCCTAGTGCGAATCGGCCAAACCGGAGGAAAAAAAATGCCTGTACATCATAGGACGTGGTCGTTTTTGCTTGTGGCAGGTTCAGAGTCAGCCCATCCGATTGTAGTTGCTCCAGTGTGTATCCTGGTTTTGGTTCCATATACGTGCGGTTCCACACTGCATGATGGGACCATTGAGGCGCGTCATGGTTGATTTCAACAGAATCTCTTTTCATGTCATATTCTTTGAGCATATCATCCAATTCTTGTAAACTAGCAGCTCTGTGAATACAACATTGTCTGACAGCGCCATCAATGTGGAGTGGCATGTGGGAGTCTTCTAGGAGTCCGTCACCATTTTGCTCTATGATTGTACCTAACATGGGGACATCAATAGTTGCTTTGAGGCTGACTTGAGCACGTTTGCACTTCCATGTGTCAGGTGCCAAGAGACCTCTGCTAGCCAACAGCTCGAGCGACGGGAATTGTGGTTGGTCAGTCGCTGGTAACACCTCTTCTTTGGTGACTAACTTCAGCCCATGAAGTGGCTGGGCTTGCTCCTTGTGAGGGTCTTGGGATGGCTGAGAGGTAGCGTCCTTGGGTGTTGTGTCTTCAAACCAGGTGGGGCGGACTGACGGGACTTGCAGAACTCGCAGTTTTAATGCTTTCTCTGCACAGACTATGGTAGACGGGTGGGATCATGCATGCTGGCACAAAGACTGTGATAAACTGCACATTCCAAATGACCTGCAAATTCTGCGGCTTGACTTCAGGCGTGATATATCTTACCTGGCCATCGATCACTCTGGTATATGATTCAGAGCGGTCGAAGGACGCTGTGACTTTCAGGCCTAGATACAGTTCTCTAAACCAGTAGGAGGGCTTCTCCTTGCGGGCGATAGTCAACTGCAAGTCCAACCGTGCCTTTGCTTTTTTGCGTGTGGATGCGGGCGGCACTATGCACAGCTTGGATGGTGGTTTCGTATTGGCTGATTTATGGCTCTTAAGTATTTGCATGCGCGGACAGTCGGACAGCTGCTCTTCTTGTGTTTGGCCCATCCTCGGGCTGGTTCTTGGCAGCTACTGCAAGGATGTCTCTCGTCTCTTCTTCTGGCGACCGTTTGGGTTCCGCATCAGGTGCAGGTGCATTGGGAGCGGCACCTTGAACTGGCGCCTCTGTTGCGCGTGGCAGGTGGTCTGGGATTGGCAAGTTCGGGAGCAATCGCCATCCATCAAAGAAGTGTGTGCCAGGCAGCGACAGGATCTCCTGGTCTGGGCCTGTCTGCGCTACTATGTGCCCGGTGCGTGCTTTGTACAGTCCTGAGGGTAGGCACACGTAGGTGGGGAAGGGTGTGCGACCAGCAGCGTAGGCATATAGGACAACTTCGGAGAAAGGGAGATGTTGCTTGGGGAGCCACTTGTGTTGAGTTCGTAAGCTTGCTTGAATTTCTTGGAAGCGCCCCCTGTCTAGCCATCGGAGGTCTAACCCTCGCACCAATATCAGACGGTATCTTGCTCGCTTTACCTCGTCAGCTTGCTGATCGTAGTATTGATTGGCGATTGCAAGGGGCGGGTAGTCCCAGGTTGGTGCTGAATTCAGTGACCATCGGCTTAATTGTGCGAGATTCTCTTGAACTGGGTCAGGGTTAAATTCTGGCCATTTCCATGTCGTTTCTCCTCTCCGTAGGCCCCCGATGCCGTATGCAATGGTGGCAATCACCTGTGCCATGCCCATGAGCCCCATCATGTCCAGCGGAGAGACCAGCAAGGTTAATGATTTGGACCGGGTGAGCCCCACAGTGATTCTGCCAAGGCAGTCTTCTGTATCTTCTGTAGGAGAGCCATTGGAGCAGTATTTAGTGTTGAGAAAACCAATACTGGGCTGAGCTACGATTGATACCTGTGCTGTTCCTCCTGCTGAATTGGCTATTGTCTCGACACGCAGGGTGCGAACATAATCCCTTTTGAGGACGGAGCGGTTCAAATTGTTCTTGTGATCAGTTGCTGTGGTCATTGTAAAAAGTCCATCTGCAAATCCAGCATTGTGAGGGAAGGGGGTGAGGACCTCTGACACAAGAGTCTCTAAATCTGTCGCTACCAACCCGTTAATTCTAGCATTCGTGTCCCAAAGCACTAACTGGAACCCTGGTGGTTTGTCGGGTAGTCCTCCCGAGGCAAAACTTCCTAGTTCCCATAGGCCATTGATCTGTCTGCAAAGAGCGGGGTATCTCACTGCAACCACTGCATGGTATGTCACAGGACTAACCCTGGAGCTGGAGGGAAGCATCAACTGCCAAGCATGGATGTCACTCACACCGGCGGTCTGGGAATTTAAGACTGCTTGTATGTCACCAGCCATGGGCAGGAGGGTAGCGGCATGCTGCAAAATCCAGGCAAGGCGCACGAGAGACCGTGGAAAATTAAGAGCGGTACCTGCCAGCAGTTCTAATTCCACAAATCGGGAGTGTCGTTGCATATTTGGCTGGGCTGCTTCAAATACGGCTTTGAGGCCTGGAAGAACAGCGCTGGCTGCCCTGAGGTCTTCCTCATCCTGTGGCGATAGGTGACTTGTCCATAGCTGACCTAACGTGGACTGTCCTCGTTTGAGAATTTGACTAAGAGTCGTCAGACCTTCATTTGCCGAACCATCCAGCAGTCGGATCATTGCATCGGCAAGGTTGGCTGGCATGTAATAATTGCGGTCGCTTCGCAGGCCATGCTTTTTGGCTAGCAGTAGTTGTCGTGACCGCTTTGCGTTGCGAGCTGCCCGATCAATGCCGCCAGGTGTCTGCTCTGAGTCTCCTGTCCACAATACCAGAGGTTGCTGTCTCAGCAGGCTGATAACTGCAATTTCTCGGTCAGTGCCGTACTGCTGGCCTTCATCAATGACCAGGAGGGAGAGCTCTTGCATAAAACCACCCATTGTGGACCATTGCATGGTAAGATCCTGGGCTACGGTTCCCCCGGTGGCTAAAATTAACTGGCACTTGTGCAGCATTTGCCTTCTTTCTCTCGGGTGGATATCAAATTTTGTGTGGGAGTAACTGCTTTTGTTGCGCTCTTGGTCTCCCACCAGCCTACCTATGCGCCCAAACACCCCCGACGGGGGGTCGAGCCATAGGAGGAGGTCAGCAAAGGATCTAGTGCCGGAGTTCTCTTTGCAAATAAACAATATTTTGAGGCTGTCGGTAGAGTCGATCTCAATCAAAGCCAGGATGAGGATTGCCATTGATTTCGACTTGCCTGCTCCGAAGAGCCCTTGGATACACAGATCTAGCCGGTTGGTGAGCAACGCCATTGTCACTGCGCAGAGTGTGCCTAAAACATGTCCGTCAAGCTCAGCGGCAAAGGATAGTGCTGTGGAGCGGGTCCAAGGGTGAAGCTCGCCCTCAACGTGACATGGAATTAGCACTAGGCGTAGCAACTGGCCGCACAAGTGCAAGAAGTGTGATCTTTTGTTGCCCTCCATTCCCTCCACTGCTGTTTGGACATTATAGATGCCTAGTCCCAGGTGGTACCTGCACGGGGAGGTTTGCGCGACAGCGGTAAGCTCGCGGGTGGGCTTAGTACATCCAAACATCCACATTGTATGGAGAAAGAAGGTCTTTGGGACCGGGCTTTTCTGTTCCTGGACGGTTGCATCAATAGGGTCCAGGCGTTGGTCGGAATCAGTATACCAGTCTTGGAGGGCTTCAAGTTGTTCCTTTGCAAAAAATTCAATGGCTGGTACTGTGAGGAAGGCAGCCTCAATGAATTTAGGGTTACACTGTCTGTATATACGTGAGGCAGCCAGCTCATCCTTTTTTTTGGCTGCGCGCGGCGTGATGGCTAGGACCAAACCAAACAGGATTTGAAGGTCATCTCCGTCATCAGCTGGTGCTTCTGCTGTACCAACCATGGCAATAAGCCTACCCGTGCCAATGGGGCTGACTTTGTGATGGTGCGCATCACTGGCTAGTAGGCTGAACACCTCAGTTTTACCCAGGCTTGGATGTCGGAACGCGAATGCATCCTGTCCGCCTTTGACTTTCCAGTGTCCAAACTCACTGCCTTTGAAGAGGAACTCAAGGGCGATGGGTTGCGATGGCTGCCGGACAGGTCCTGCACTTTGCATTGTTAACCCTGTTTCATTATAGCCTTCATTGGGGCTAAGCATGGGCAGGTAGTAATCTAACATGTAGACAGCCATGTGCAATTGTAGGGTACCAAGGAAATGTTGTACCATGGTGGTATAGTTGAGCAACTTGGCCCTTGAGGAGATGGTAACTGTTGCCAACGTGGCTAAGTATTGGGTTGCCTCTTGCTCAGTTTTGATCTCTGCGTTCTGGGCAGCAATGTGGGTAACAAGTGCCTGTGTCGTGGTTTCAGGTAGCTCGCACATTTCCGCTAATTCGCACAGGAGTTTTCTGGGAAGCACTCCAGGGGTACCTTCTAACTGCTCCATATCCGGTCGTCCTTCTGGGAGGGCAACTCGTGTCCAATGCGAGTAGTTGTGTTGTGCAGTGCCGAGGTACGCTCTCCATCCTGTGATATGCGTAATTGTAAAGCCCCGTTGCCTAAGCAATTTGATGTCATGGTTCGACGGGTTCCATACGCAAAGCCTGTCATCTGCATGGTGAATGAGGTGGATCTCTCTCAGCTGAGATAAGTTGTATGTCGTTAGCAGCAATGGCTGCTTAGCACGGTTTTGCCACCAACATCTGGGAACTCTGAGAGGATGGTTTCCCATACCATTCCTGCATACGAGCCAGCGCTGTGCCCTCGAATGTAGAAAGAGCCCATCATGTATCCTGTCAATCTGAGGTAGTCTACTGGACGGATTTCAGGGGGCAGGCAGACTCCGACCAACGGATGCGCAACTAGTAGTTTAGTAAAGAGTCTCAGGCCATGCGTGTACCCCGGCCATGGCGGTTTTCTATGCGCTGGAGTTATAGGGCAGAAGCGCAGCAATTTCATGGCTCGACTGATGATCTGCGCTTGCAATTGGTTCGTTCTCCGATAACGTGACAAGGGAATAGGACTATGTACCGGTCCTCTACCAGTTTACTTTTGCGGCCACTACAGTTTCGGCCCCTGCGTGAATTAATTAATTAATCTCATATGCAACATGCTTGGAAACATGTTGAACGACCTGGCGGAAGCCATACGGCGTTGGACGGAAAAAAAAATGCGCTTGCAATTGGTTCGCACTGGGCATTCCTAAAACACGGCACCAGATGTGTGCCCCGATGGGAAACATGGCGATGTGCAGTGGCAAGTATTCTTGTGTGTGGGCAGTGCCTGCTACTGTGCCAGCTCTTGCATTCCAATCGTCCTGTTTGCTAAGGGATGGCCCATACACATGTGCTTCCTTTTTGCAAGCTAGCAGTACGTCCCAATCTTCATCAAGTTCTCCTCCACCCAACCCAATGCACTGAACTTCCAGGGACCCTGGGTCAGCGTCATTGAGTTGCCAGGAGGTATTATCCATGACAGTGATTTTCCAGTCAGTGTATTTGGGGTCTGTATGGCTGGCAAGCACTTCATTGATGGCTAGTTCTGCGTTGCTAGGGTCAATTTTCAGTCGTCGTTGCAGCGCTTCCAGCAGAGGGAGGATTGGGGCAGTGGGGAGCTGAAGGCTCGCATGCTGACCGCAGAAGACAATGGCAGGCTCGCAAGCTTTGGGCCAAGGTGTATGGTCATTGCTGCTGTTGGGGGCTTCAACTGGTGTCCAAAGGCTCTGGAGAAGCAACACCTGCGTCGGAGTAAGGCTTCTGTTTTGTGGGACATGCTGCTTGGCGACTAGTTTACTCCCTCTTTCAAAGTCGCAGCCTGTGGGGTGTGTCCATAACGGTGGTGCCTCATCGACTCCTATGAGCGACACAGCTAGCGGTTGCAGACCTTTGCTTAGCCACTGTTGGAGTTGGTGTCCTAGGCCTACTTTACTCCCATGGAAGGCGTGCACAATTGGTGGCAGGCTATACCCTATGGTTAACTCCTTGCTTTGGAACAATTTGTCTCCTGGAAGACAGAGTATGGGGAAGTCGGCTGGGAAAACTGACATAGGGGAGAGTGCACCTTGCTCGAAAATGGGGCGCGCCCAGGTAAGGAATGGCGGTGTCCGCTCGACAAAGTCCGGTCTAAGGTATCGGCCATCTCCATGACGTGGCCATTCTCCTTGCTCCGGGATGGGGAAGGCAATGGCTCCCGCCCATTCGCCCAACATTGCCCATGCATGTGTCCAGTCAAGCGGGGTTCTAGCCTTACATCCTAGTAGGGGGGTGAGCAGTAGCCCGCCTCTCATCGCTTCCGCGGGGTCTTCTGGCACAGCGGTTGTCGCTAGGAAACTGGCTCGGCTATCTTGGAGTGCGGTGACCCAATCATCTGCTGTTCTGCGGTTGGCAGGGTGGGCTATTCGTCGTGCCTTCGGGGCGGGTGCATCACTCGGAGAGGAGCTTTGGGCAGTGGCCGGTGGCATGCATGCTTCCGGGGTTGCTTGGTCCATTTCCACATCAGCTGCCTCGATCGGGATATGCCCTGTCACAATGATCAAGCCGGCATTGAGTTCTGCCTTGGCTTCTGTGGCAAGAAGTACTGCTGGAGGGCACTGGTTAGAGCTGGCCATTATGTTGTGTTGCATTGCTGCGGCTCTGCTTGCCTTATCCGTCATAAGATTAATTAGTTCGGCTATCTCAAACAATGAGGTCGGCACGCAGTCAGAGTCAATGAGTGCAAAATTTACAGTGGGGAACATTAAGCACAGCGCCTCCAGAGCTGCAGCACCAGCCCAGGTATAATGGACCTGATGCAAACCTGTATCAGCGTGAATGGGAAAATGGATAGCAGTCGTTTTCTCTTGGTAGGGGCCAGTTACTGTACACCGGGCTTTGATCCAGGGTGCAAAAAGCGGCCAGTAGGCTGGAGGATCAGTGCCTGACAGTTTACGGTTGTCCACATAAACATAGACGGTGGCATACTGTGGTAACCATGAGAGATTGTCTATGATCCACTGGAAGAGCGTTTTGTGATGTACCTGGCTGGCTGCAGGGCGTTGGATGCCGTTCCCTTCATCTACCATGAGTGCAGGGTATGTCAGGGGTGCCCGGGGCATTCGACAAGAGCCGACATCGTCCCATTTCCACCTTTGTTTGATGTCGTCCATGCCGAGCGGGGTCTCAATTTCTTTCTGCGAGAGGAAAAGTTGGTCAAGCTGATGGCTTAATTGAAGAGCACGCCCCTAGTTTCATAGGGGAGATGCATCCATCCGTTGTATGGTCTCAGTCAGCGACGTACTTGGGAGTGTCCGCAAAGCTGAGCAACATGCAGACAAAGCTTGCGTCCAAAAACTGTTATTGCATTTGCCACAGTACCGTAGTGTGGCGTTCAAAGAGCAGGTTCGCAAGAGATACAGACTGCAGAACTGTTCAGGACATTACAGGATGTCATCGTTCCTGAAGAACCCGCAGTGCGTTACAGCACGTACCAGAAAACATTGTGAAATCGTAGCAAACCTCCGACTGACTTGCCACTCACCCAGAGAGTAGACAGGCAGCA
This sequence comes from Cladocopium goreaui, assembly GCA_947184155.2. Taxonomy (NCBI): domain Eukaryota; class Dinophyceae; order Suessiales; family Symbiodiniaceae; genus Cladocopium; species Cladocopium goreaui. The sequence continues at coordinate 292,457 of CAMXCT020006688.1, forward strand.
GAGTTACCACATCGTTCTGTCCAGTGACGAACCATGTTGGCAGGCTTGTGCTGCTCGCGGGCGCCCCAGGCTGTCCTACAGGGAGGAACACCGGAAGGTACCGGTGGAGCTCGCTGCAGCACAGGCTGGTCCATGGCATCGGCCGGCTAACTACCGCCCCCTCCAGTTGCATTCAGCACCCGAAAGAGAGAACCCAGCCAGAGGACATACCAAAGGAACCCAAAGAGGACAAACAAATTAGGGTGGGTGAGCAGAGCAGCACTCAGAAAGAAACAATTAAGCCAGCACAAAAGACCGAAAGAAGACGGCCAGCACGGGCAGAGACAATACGAACAAGCCAAGTGATGTGGCAACCCCTTGCACACAATGAGCACCAAAGCCAGCTTGGTCTAGTTGGCGTAGAACCCAACTTGGGAGTGGGCTATTAACTACAAGGGCAGTCTTGCATCTGCACTGACACTCTATGGCTAGGAGTGAGCTGATGGAGGAATAGTTCATTCCATTTAGAATTCGGCCAGCGTTCCTTGGAGTTAGGCCAATGCACATTCCTGCTCTAGCCAGGATAAGCGTTTTCCTTGGCAGGATGGCAGCCCGAATGGCTGACAGGGCAGTGGGGTGATACGCTTGGTGGAGGAGACTTTCCTTCTCTTTCCTCTCCGTTACAGCCTGCGTATCAAAGGGGGAACAGTCAGAACAGATTGCTTGTCAACATAGGTGAGAATCAATTTGGAAACCGGCTGTTCGGCAGACCTGGTAGCACGTTTGGATATTTTGGATCCATCCAATATCATTCCCAGGTCCAGTAATTGTGTATCATCTTATACTCCTGCACACTTAGTACTTGCGGAATTTTGTTCAGGTAGTGGTAGATTGGATCCATCGCCAGGCAGAAGAGAAAGACTGAAAAGGATCTGCCCATGTCCAGTCCCAGATGCACCGCTCTGGGCAGTAGTAGTCTGCCCTGTAATAGTACATACTTGGCATAGTTACAAACCCAGGTCGGCGCCCCCCTCATTTGTAGGATATATAATATCCAATAAGGGTTGACTCTTTCAAAGGCCTTCGATAGGTCTACCAGGAGAGCCGCCGTGGGGACATCACTATCCAGCAATGCTTGGATAGCATTGACTGCCGCTTGGTACCTTTGGGCTCCCGGTGCAGAGCCACGGCAAAAAGGCGAAAACCACGCAGAAGCATGGCCCCCCGCAAGCACCAGGCGCACCCTGGGGCGGTACCCTTTCCACACCACGAGTCCCAGGTCAACCCAAGGAGAATTGCTTCCCAGGTACCACAAAGGTTGCTGCCATTGCTACTCCACCAGAAATGTTGAGGCTAGCAACTGGGGAACGAAGAGTTATTCTTCACAGACCTCAGCTATGAGGTCGTACTCATTGATGGGCAGCCTTCCTGGGGTGGCAGAGCGCGACATTCTTATGGGCATCTATTGTTTACATCAATTGAAGAAGGCACCTATCATATTGACCACCTCCAGATAACGACCCCTGAGGTCATACCACACGGAGTACGGTGTGAGGGGCTCCTACGAGTGCTCTCATGGGTTAGCTTTGATCTCCCTGACCACTGCAAACGGACCCTCAGTTCACTTCTGCAGGCTGCTGGCCAGGGATGTGCTGATCTGCATATGGTGCCATGGGATGACAGGGATGTCCGTGATAATCCTATTGCTACAGAGCAGGATCTCCGACAAATCCTGATTGACATGATCCCAATTCCTGGGCAGGCGAATGCAGAAGGTGGAGCACTTATGCGAAACCTGCTCACCGAATTCCTCCGTCGGTTCCCTCTGCGCATATTGATCTTCCTACTCGATATGGTGTTGCCTCAACTGGATGCGTACCATGCAGGTCGTCAACTACAACACTTGCACCCTTGGACGAGTGTATTGTTGGCACAACGACAAGAGCGAGGTCATCCGGGAGTTGAACTGGTGGTCCGATACGGCTATGAGGCCTTTGCGGGATTTCATGTGATGCAATTGATCACTGACTGCAATCCTCTTTTGCTTTTCAGTGACCCGAAGGCGGTTCCTTCCGCGTCACCATGGAGTCTGTGCCAACATGGTAGCTTGGGAAGCATGGAAGCCAATGTGATGGCAGGGAGAGCCTTGTTTGGGCGCTTCCAGCTCCCAGAGGGCCCGCGTCGTTGTGCCATCTTCATAGTCCAAGAAAAAGTAATGCAAGGTACGAGTCGTGCTGCTGACTCCCGGGCATTCCGGCGAATTGCCCCGAAATCCCTTGAGCTAGTCCTGGTCTCCAAGTCAGTTGCGTTTGCATTTTGTGGCCGCCTCCTAGCGCAAAAGCCAACGGAAGTGGAATACTTTGACCCCGAACGAGACTGGCCGAAGCCCATTGTCTTTCATGCAAGCTTTTCAGTTGTGATGGAAGAAATGGCTTTCCTTGGTGACACAAGAAGCAGATGTGAATTGCTGGTATTCGCACAGGCAAACCCGGCACGCCTCCCGCTGACGATGGGCATTTTGCAGCCCAACATCCCAGTGCGAAGAATGATGAGCGAACGTCGTACGAAGCTGACGGACGCATTGGTCCGAGTGCTCTGTCGATTACTGACACCTATCGGAGTTGCCATCCCTGGCCCGCATGATGAATATATGCGTAATAGCCTACTCCCATTGGCTGCGCATGGGGATGGGCACGTCCTTACGGTAGCAGTAGCATTGCTCCTGGCGATCCTCACTGGCCGCTCTGACCTGTGCATTGCAGGTGTTTTTGGTGCCGGTAAGACACGTTCGTTGGCGGTTTTGCTAATTGCCCTCAGCTGCGAGCTCAGTGATTTCTATGCCATAGTGTACACCAAAGAAAATGTTGCTGCAAAAGCCTTGGCAGACCAAATCAGTGACCTTGCTCCCCCCACACGAAGTGCCTTTGGACGGCTATTAGGTCGCATCGAAGAAGGGAAAGGTGAGGCGTATGCAACAAAAATTGATGTGCGATGCAGTGATCGCAATAAGGTTATTGCTGAGAAACGCATCTTGATTGCAACGGGTGGCTCGGCTACGGCGGAGATGGCCATGAAATATTCGTCCTTTAGTCTCTGGCTCTCTAAAGTCTGGCTTGCATTTATGGATGAAAGTCAACAGTACGGCAACTACCATGAAATTGCCGCTCTTGCTGCAATCCAGCAACCAGCACTGTTAGTGTTTGTCGGCGACCATAGGCAAACGCCTGGAGGTCTATCCAAGGGAAGGGCGGCAGCAGCGAACAGACAAAAGCTTCTCCACCGTCCCCTGGGACTACGGGCTTTGAATCGCCCTGGAGATTATCTGCCTCCTGCCCGGCTCCCCAAGTTAATTGCACTCCTGTGGCCGGATGCAAGCCAGGACAATGATTCGGAAGTGGCGCGGCTACTCAACCTCGGACAAGCACCGCATACAGGGACTTGGGTAACGGCGACAACTGCCCAACAGTTACCAATCTCCTTGGCACGCCTTTTCAGTGAGGAAACGCTTAGCCACCTGAATGTTCAGAGTTGCTTGATTTCTGCGATACTGGCTGTCTTGCTCATTGCAACGGCACCAGAAGAATTTGGCATCCCTGAGTGTACAACTACGATTGAAGCAGCCGGCCTGGATGGTCCGCATCGATGGGGCATCATACTGCCCAACAGCTCCAGAGTCTCCCTATTGACGTATAAAGCCATTGTTGCAGTCCGATACCCGGAATTGGTGCTCCATGATCAGGATCCCATACAAATAGGCCATTTTGTCCCCCACGATTACACGGTTGGGCAGGGAGGATTCCGTACGGTTTTATGGGAAGTACCTAAATATTCCAGAGACCTCCTGGCAGCTATTGAGGATATTGTGGTCTTTCTCAATTACCTACAAAAGTGTTATAGAGACCTCAATCAAGGTGCGACGGCGCAGCTCCTCGTCATGTGTAATCGCACGGCAGTGCACACACAACTGTTGCAGCATGGCTTCCAGGCTGCATGGTTTGGAGGTCTGCGGATTGCCACCACCTCATCAGCAGCAGGAGCCACGGCACGAATAGCAGTCGTAGTCCAGACAGGATGTGGTTTCCTCAGTGGGGGACGGCGAGGAGCAACGGCAGAAGACAAAGAGGATTGCTTTGGACGAGCCACTGTTGCGCTCACTCGAGCGATCCAGCATACGTACATTGTCTCCCCCATTGATATGGCTGGGCTGATCGGTATGGCGCAGACACTTGCAGTGTACCACTACGGGTATTATACCCTTAAAGATCGCAATGTCCAGTTCCACGAGCCCAAGCACGTGCCATCTGATGCAGAGGCGGTCCTTGAGTGGGGCCTAAATACACCGTTCAGCTCTCAAGACAAACCACCTCTTGCCATTGCTATGGTAGTGACCGTGAATGGCGTACGATCCCTGAAAAGGTTTCGACTGGTCATTGCACAGAAATCAAAGCTTCGGCTCACACAGGAAGTCACTGCAGCATTAGCTTCGCACAGTCGTGAGCACCGTCTCACGGCAAGCAGCTTCTTTCCGTGCTCCATAGATAGGGAATACCTCTACGGCTATGCCGGCGATGGATATCGTTCACCGCTTTGGTTGTGTGCTTCCTACAATGGCAGCCCTGTGCTGGTGCATAGGCTCCGAGGAAGTAAAATGTATTTTCATCAAGCCACCAAGGATCGGCGAATTTTGCTCATCCCAGGCATACACTATTTTGACGCACATCGACTGCAACCACTACTGTTACAAGCTCCTGCACTGCAAGTACACATGAGAGAGAGCTCCCTGGTAGGCCCGGAAGGGGCTGGCGAGCAGGTGGATGATCCCTCGTCGGACGAAGAACAAGCCACCACTGCAAGTGAAACTGAGGCTGAAAGTGAAGAAGATGACGAGAATACACCCCCTGAGGAACCATGGTGCCCACCAACCCCACCGGCCATGGACGACCCTCCGGAACAAGAAATCAAAGGTGCTGCGGACAAGTTAGCCACTATGATCAGCAGTTCTCAGCCTAGTGCCAGTGTTTTCTACCATCCTGACAACCTTGGAGCCCTTCCACACCTATGGCTGCAAGCTAAGCTTACCATCTCCCTGACTTCAGTGCAGGAAAAGTTTGCTCGCCTTTTCATGACGATTGCGTCAGAACTATGGTTGCGGGGCGTGATTGAGAAGGTTGAGGAGGTCTTTGCTCAGGCTGCCCGGAGTTTTACTCTCCGGCTGGCCGAAACGCTCTCGAAGTACATCTGCTCTCTCACTCGAAGAGCGGAGTCCCTGGCCACCCCAGAGACGGAGTGCCTGTTATATGCTACTTTCTGGTTCCGTCCAATCCTCTCTGAGCTCATTGTTGCAGCCAGAGAGAGTGCAGAGGTCAATCGGAAACGTGCTCCTAGTGGCCCTGTCAAAGTTGTCGTCACGAACCAGCCCCACTCGCGGCGTCACACCGGGGTCGACTTGGTGAGTGGTACTACGGCCCTATTGGCGTGGTTTCCGGCGAGCTGGGCCAGCAAGATCGCGCCTTGTTTTCTCGAAGAAGCTGGCGGCAACACTCAAGCCCCACAGGAGGTTTCCTTCTCCTGCCCCCACCGAGCATTTGAGGGACTGCAAAGAGATGTAGCTGATCAAGTCTTGCAGGCGGTTAAGTTTACTGACAAGAATGCTCCAGGTTTGAGCTTGGCTTTGGATGAGGAATTTCAGGCCGCTGACTGCTTTTCAGAACTCGCTCGAGGATACGCACAAGGAGTAGTTGACCCCTATACGATGGTGGGCCTGCAACCAACTGGACCCATCCGAGTCAACCTGGAAGTAATTGTACCATCTGCTACAGGACTGACGCCTGAAAGGTGGAAGCAGACAGCCACTTTGTGCCCGCTTGACTGGCCATCCAATTACAGCCTCTTGAGATTGTGGCACACGCCCAAAAGTTTCCACCAATATGCTGCGCAACTCAAGCAACAAGTTCAACATCAACATATGTTCACTCAGTGGGAAGTCAATCGCGCTAAGCTTGCCAGCCGAGTATTGTTCCAACGACCAGCTTACTATGTGCCGGAACAGACTTTGCAACAGCATGTGCGAGAGCGAGTCTTCCCAGATCGGAAATTACGCAAAAGAGCACCGGATCTTGACATCGCTGCGTTCGAGGCTGCATGCAACGACGTACGTCGCTTGGCAGCAATAAGTGAAGCAGAGAAACCGGTCTCCTTTGCCATCGGGAATAGCTGGAATGACACTCTCCGAGCGGACAAACGCCACTATCTTGAATACACTCAACGGAGTCAGATATAACCCACTTCTTCTTTCCCCCTACCCCCTGGGTCGCACTCTTAGATTCACCTCTCTGCCTCTGGCTTGCTTGTTTTGCGTTTGGCCCCCGTGTCTACTCGGTTGGGCCCTTTTTGCTCCGGTTTGGACCTTTTTGAGGCTCCTCTTTTTCGGTCTGTCCAAATCTGATTGTTTTGGTGTTCACTTGGGTTCTTTTGTTTGTGTGGCCACTGGTGCATCTGTCCATAGACGCGGCAGGTGCATTGGGGTCTCACTCCCCCTCGCGAATGATACGAGCCTAGTTTTGGTGCTTGTGTGTCTGTCCGTAGACGTGACAGGTGCACTCGCACTCCCTAATTCGTTTTGCTTTGAGTATTTGCATGTGCTGCACGCCCCTCTCCCTATCTTTCCTTTCTGTCACCTCGCCTTACTTTGGTCTGGCGTTTGTTGTCTCCTTCTGCCGTGTCGGTGCTGTCCTCCTCCCTGTTGTCTTTGTTGTTTGTGTGTCTTTGCGAGTGGTGCTCGGTGGGATCTGCGTTTTCTTGCTTTCTCTGGCTTCGCGGGCTTGCCGCCCTTTTTCTGTTCTTTGTGCTCTTCTCGTTTCTGGTGCGGTTTTCGGTGTTTCCGTGTTGCCTGCTCTCCCTCGTTGTGTTTCCTGTCTCTGTTCTTCTTGCCTCCCCTGCCCCGCGGATAGTCTCTTGTGTGCTCTGGTCCAGCTTACACTCCTGTGTGCTGGTGCCTCCCTCGGAGTATCTGGTTGCAGCTGTGACGGCTCCGTTGCCTTGCTTTCATGCTGGGTGTATGGTCTTGCTTTGTTTTCCCCCCGTCATTCGGTTCATGGCAACAAAGGCTTTTTGCCCTGTGTGGGGTTTTTTACCCTCTACACCATGCTACTGGTGACGTCGGGGAGCTTAGTTCGGCCATACCGAGGTATTCACCGTTATGATGATCCAGACACATCTTAGGCGCCGCTAAGCTGCACCTTTGCTATTCTAATGTGATGTGTGCAGCCTTCTCCGCCCTGTCCTCCTCTGCCGACCCGGCGCCCCCTCCTGTGGTTGCCACACCTGGCCCCCTCTTTCTCGTGTTTTTTTGTTGGTTTCTCCTTTTCGCTCTTTCTTTGGTTGTGTTTGCTGTGGGCCTTGGGTGCTCCCTTTGCTCCCCTTGCTGTTTTGCTCTCCCCTGCTCCTGCTCTTGGCCACTGGTGCATCTGTCCATAGACGTGGCAGGTGCATTGGGGTCGCACTCAGGTACATTAATGGAACATCGTGTGACTGCTCTTTTTTGTTTTTGTGTTTTTCCTTGTTGTTTGCTGCTTGATTGGTTGTTTTTTCTTTGGAAAGGAGGGACATCAACACTGCACCCTTATGACACACTAAGGTGACTTAGGGCACTCGTTTCGTCTCTGCCCATGCTGGCCGCTTTCTTTCGGTCTTTTGTGCTGGCTTAATTGTTTTAATTTGAGGGGCTGCTTTGCTCACCCACCCTAATTTGTTTGTCCTCTTTGGGCCCCCTGGTTTGTCCTCTGGCTAGGTCCTCTCTTTCGGGTGCTGCATGCAACTGGAGGGGGCGGTAGTTAGCCGGCCGATGCCATGGACCAGCCTGTGCTGCAGCGAGCTCCACCGGTGCATTCCGGTGGTCCTCCCTGTAGGACAGCCTGGGGCGCCCGCGAAGCAGCACAAGCCTGCCAGCATGGCTCGTCACTGGACAGAACGATGTGGTAACTCTGCTGCCTGTCTACTCTCTGGGTGAGTGGCACGTCAGTCGGAGGTTTGCTACGATTTCACAATGTTTCTGGTACGTGCTGCAATGCACTGCGGGTCCTTCAGGAACGATGACATCCTAATGTCCCGAACAGTTCTGCAGTCTGTATCTCGTGCGAACCAGCTCTTTAAATGCCATACTACGACAGCACTGGTACTGTGGCAGATGCAATCACATTTTTTGGACGCAAACTTTTGTCTGCATGTTGCTCAGCTTTGCGGATACTACTAGTACGTCGCTGACTGAGACCATACAACGGATGGATGTCTCTCCCCTATGAAACTAGAGGTGTGCTCCCCCGTTTCATTTCTCGTGTTTTCGGTGATGGCATGATTGGAAGCCGCTCCCTGGCCTTTTTGCTTCCTCATTGTCATCCCTGTCCCCCCCTCTTGTGGGGGGGTTGACTTCTTGTGACAATAGGCTTCTGATCGCAGCTGACAGTCAAGAAGAAGACTACTTCGTCCATGAAAGCCTATGAGAGATTTTTGTAGTGGATCTGCGTCCATGTACAGCTTGTCTGATGCTAGAGTAACCCTCTAGTTAGAGTCTTCATTATGCCTGTACAGCTGCGATACTTAATTCGTTTTCTTAGTTTTGCATGTTTTTGGTTGTGACGCAGTGGATGCCGCTGCGTCCGACAGCTGATCGATTCGATGGGTGTTTTGTTTGGGCTCTGGCCCCGTTTTTGGTTTGTTTTGGTGCTGTTTTGCTTTTGCCTTGTTTCCGCTGGCGAAACGCAAATCTGGCTGGGGGATTTGCGGGTCGTCGCTTTTTGTGTGGTTGTGTTTTTCGTTGTTTGTTTTAATCGATCTGCTGATTTCAAGGACTTATGTCCTTGTACAATGTTTTAGCTGCTTACTCTCATGTAAGGACCGAGCCTTAGCGCGACATCGGCCGATCTCGAGGAAAAAAAAAAGGTCAACCCAAGGAGAATGGATTCACTCACCGAGTGACGTGGGAACCGAACCCATTCATTTCCATCAAGAGTGTACAGCGTAAACCGTACACCCCGAATGGACGTGGAGACGGAACCCATTCATTTCACCCAAGATGATCACCACTCAATCCAAGAGAGACCAACTCATGATGCCCCCATAGGTTCTCGGACTCCAGCGGCTACCGGAGAAGACGATCCAAGAAAGGAGTGCCGACAGGGCTAACTTACCTTCTAATTGCGCCATATCTGGTCGTCCCTCTGGGAGGGCAACTTGTGTCCAGTGCGCGTAGCTGTGTTGTGCAGTGCCTAGGTATGCTCTCCATCCTGTGATATGCGTGATTGCAAAGCCCCGTTGCCTGAGCAGTTTAATGTCATGGTTCGACGGGTTCCATACGCAAAGCCTGTCCTCTTCATAGTGAATGAGGTGGATCTCTCGAAGCTGAGACAGGCTGTGTGCCGTCAGCAGCAATGGTGGCAGAGCAATGGCTGCTAGTACGGTTTTGCCAGCAACGTCTGGGAATTCCGAGAGGATGGTCTCCCATACCATTCCTGCATACGAGCCAGCGCTGTGTCCTCGAATGAAGAGAGAGCCTACCATATATCCTGTTAATCTCAGAAGGTCTACTGGGCGGATTTCAGGGGGCAGGCATACTCCGACCAGCGGATGTGCCACTAATAACTTAGTGAAAAGCCGCAGGCCATGCATGTACCCTGGCCACGGCGGTTTCCTATGTGCTGGGATAATAGGACAGAAGCGCAACAGTTTCATGGCTCGACTGATGATCTGCGCCTGCAATTGGTCCGTAGCCCACTGGCTCAAGGCTGTATCGGCTCAAACCCCGTGGGACTGGGTAACCTGATTTTAACTCAAGGGGCAAACATCCATCTTGGGTGATTTGCGTGAGTTAATTTTGGGGGCACCAGTATAAAGGGGCTAGGGTAGTACTGCCGTAGGAAGAGCACAAAGGTGCCCGTCAACCTGTTTTGTTTAGAAGAGAGTAAGGGAGGGGGGGTTTTTCTTAGTTTTGTTTGTTTAAGATCTACCTTCTCGTTTTTGACTTACTTGCATTGTGTCCGTTGAACACACCTGTTTTGAACCCCATTTGTTTAAAGACTCCTGGGGTACCCAGTGTAGTTCTTTTACTTGTGATCTTGTTGGTTTTATTGACAAGGCTCACTGGGGTACTCAGTGTAGTCCTTTTTGTTCTTGTTATCGCCTTGCACCGCCCAGTTTGCCCTTCTGGCCTGCCTCTGTGTAGTCACTGTACCCAGGGGTACTCTGGGTTATAGTCGACAACATGAACAGCAACCCTCATGAAACTGTTGAACAGCATGCCATTGAGCTGGTGTCGAGTCTTGGGAAAGAACATCTTTTTGTTGCGAACTGTCCCAGTGATATTGATCCGAACAGATATTCAGGCACTGTGATCACTTATGAAGAAGCCTTTGATCACAGTGATACAGGAGTCGGCCTCTGCCTATTACTCCCCAAAGCTTATGTCCTTCAGAAATTCATAGACATATGCCTTAACAAAGATATCTCTGTTCATTTTGTTTTCACTTGTTCAAGCAGTACCAGCGAATTTGAAGCTTCTGCATGGCTATACAACCTTCTCAATGATAAAGTTCAGCATGTCGGCTTTATGCAAAATCTTGGTGTTACCTTTTGCCCCGCAAATAACCAAGAGAAATATCTCATTGCATGCCAGGTTGAACCGTATGCCGAACACTGCCATGTTTCTTGGTCTCGACCCTGCAGAACGCTGGAGTATGTCTTTCCCAGAACTGTTGTTGAACGACACCAGACGATCAGTGAACTTCAGAGCCTGTCTGCAGTTAACTATATTGACTTCAGAAGACCCAATGGATGCCATCGCATATCAGATAAGATTGATGTCACCTCACTCACTGTCCAAATTGCCAATGATTGCCTGGCAGACATCGAGCTTGTTGAGAAGATCCTTCAGCCAACTGTTGATGCCGCTTGGTCGCATGGACTTGCAGAGTGTCAGGTTAAGCATTTCTTTCCATGGAATGACTCAGAATTCCAAAAGCATTTTCCACATGGAATCACTATGTCAGTACTGGATTTGAAGGCTTTTCCGAACACCGTGCTTAATGAAATTCTTGTCCAACTAGCCAACCTTAAAGTGAGGTACCATTTCATGAATTACAGAAGACTTGCCATCTTTGGGCCGCCGTCACTGGTCATTAACCTTCACTTAGCCCTTCTTCCATTTGACGTTCATTTACCTATTGGGCCTAAACAGGGTGCTTTCACTGTCCACATGCTGCGATCAGAACCACATTGCACACAGACCGCCCATGATTATAATCATTTTCAAGTCAAATTTGGCAAGATTGGTTCCTTTCAGTATGCACCTGCACAAATTTTATGGGCTGAAATTCCCTCATCAATATGTATGGAGGATCAACTCGACCAATCAGATCAATCATCTCTGGTACAATTACTAAAACAAAAAGTGGGGGCTGTTAATTTTTCCATTCGTTGGTGCCAGGTTGACAGGTCGCAGCAAAAGTGTCTTTGTTTTGACATCGAGATTAAACATGAAGACTCTCTGCCTCTTTCACTAGATTGTGACCCTTGCCAAGTTGTTATTCAGCACCAGTGCCCCTCTGCAGAAGATTTTCGTGCTGATGTCTCCCTTACTGAAGTCGAAACCAGACGGGATCACTGGAATAAAGTCATTGCTCAACAAATGATCCCTAAAGAAGGCAGAATCAGTCATCTTTCCTTCGAACCAAACAAGAAACAGTCAGCCAAAAGATACTATGATTTGCGTACCACTGTCATTGATTCTATGCAGGACTTCGCCAACATCATTGCCATTGCGTCCCAACCGCCTGCGTGGTTTTTCTTGCCTAAAGAGTTGCATATGCCCTTGATGGAATGCTTACAAAAAGTTAATTTTTGTGACAACTCTTTCATCCAGGAATCCTTTGTGACGAATCCTGACACTGTTAAGATTGATCTACTTCATCATGAATTTATCAAGCATAGGGACCACCAGAAGTGGCTTTTTTATCATATCGTGCTTGGTCCAGAACAGTGTTTTCATTTGAAATCTATCCACCTCGAGCGTGATGAATGGAAGGTACGATGCTACGATGAATTGATCATACGTACTTTTGAACCCTCCTCAATTTTTGTCACACTCCCACCTGGAATTTCAATATCGCAGGTCGTCGATAAAACGCAATGTTGTCACCTTCGAGAGGCATATGCCTGTATCGTACCATCACAAAGAACCCCTGATGTTGGCACTATCCATGCTGGATTGAAAGAGCAGTATACTAATGCCACACCGACTGCTCATTTTCCAAACGGTCATGGAATGAACAGCGCTAAGAGTGTGCCCTCCCACGGACAGTCGAGTTCAACACCATCAGGGAGCAGACCTGCTTATCGCCCACCTCACAAACCCAGGCAGTGTAGAGGATTTCCCAACATACCTCCTGAGGGCGATATTGAAATGCAGCCTGCGCCAACCAATAACAGCAAACACCCAGAACCCCCGGAAACGCACCTTCAGTCAGATACCGGCGAACACTGTGAAGATGTACCCATGGAATGTGTTGCAACAGCTCTTGATCCGGTTGACGACAGCACTCATAGTTCTGACAAAGACTCACAACAAGACAATGATACCCTCCATGGTCATAACCCCCTCGCCTCTGACAACAACCTTGCCATGGCCAACCTCGATCAGAATCACCCTCGCGAACCAGGACAACATGCCCATGATGGCATTACGAACAACCTCAGTTCCCCCAAGGTGAAACACTTGCATCACAATACAAGTACGCCCACTGATCACAAAGATGTCGCCAACGTGGGGTACCCACGGTTGTGTGACACTTCCCAATCTACTGCCCAGGCCCATTTTGTACCCAAAGCCACTGTACAACCCTTACTACTGGACTGCCCCACTCAGCGAAATGATGCCATCCACAGACCCACTCGCACCCACTCCATGCCTCAGGCCACAGGACCACTCAACCCTCCTGCATGTACCGCTAATGACTCAACGTCTAAACAACAAGACCATTCTGACAATCTTACCTTAAAAGTTGGCTTACCAACACAAAAGAGTCGTCAGACCAGCAGGCAGACGAGCCGCAGCAAAGATGAGCACAGGAATGTTCCTAATCAGCCACCCGAAACTGTCCTAGACCTTTTAGCACAAAATGCCGCCTATCAGCCACTAGATGACAATGCTAATGCACATGCTCCTGGCGATGATGTAATCTTTGTCAAAGCCTCACATAGCCCTATCGACAACATTCTATGTGGCAGTGAACAAAGCAGTAGTCTCCTTATTTCCAATAGAGAAATCATCACTGGATGGCCCAGCTCATTTTCCCATGCTGATTGCGACTACTTTGCCAAGCTTGCAACGTGTTATCTCATTAAATTCCCAAGCTACATGTGCTATGCGGTTACTGCACTTCGTGTCCTCACCCATGCACCTTGGAATGATAACATGTTTCATGGCCACATCAGAGAATTAGTCCTATGTGCTATCGGCAATGGATGGACATGGGCTGACCAGACAGCTACTGTGCAAGGAAGACGAGTAAGCATTGGAGAAGTCTGCGCTGCTTTTGCTAGCTACCTGAACGTGAACGCCTTTCCGCCTGGGCAGGTCTCTGACCTTGACACCGCTATCATTGCAGCCTGTGATGACTTATTTCCAGACCATAGCGAACTCTTCTTTGCGCAATTTCATGTGAACTGCCTTTCATGTAGCGCATCGGGCCAGGTTTCAGCTGCTCTGTTTGATACAATGTTGAGTATTAACCTGGAGAATGATACCATTGATCTTCCACAAATGATTGCAGATCGGGCTCCGCGCCTTGCACTTGACAGAGAGGATGTTGGTTTTTCTCACGTCAGTGACTGTTATAATCAGGACCAACAGAACAATGAAGAAATTGAAGGTTGTTTGATTTTCACCCTCAAAATTACAAGCCCCATTGAGCAACTGCCAATTGCTACCAAGGCTTTAGACCTCCTTGGACAGCTCTTCAATGTTCCCACCCTGAGTGCCAATCCTGTTTCTCAATCTTTCATCGTCACTGGTATCATTATTGTTCAAGGAAAGTCGTCACACCATTTCCTTATCATTGAGCGGTGGAACGAAGGACAGGTTCTCGTTTATGACAACCTCCGAGGCCATGCATGGATCCCGGTCGAACAACTGAAAGCAACCTCCTTTGTCTGGGGTTTTGTCTTTCGTCGACATGATTATCAGCCTTATTCCTTCCAACCTCCACAGTACAAAGCCATTGCACCTGCCACACTTCAGTGTACCAAGCAGTCTCATCGCCCCAAAAAACCAAAGTCAAAACCCAAGAATACCCTCGGCATCAGTGCCAGACGATATCAGGTCTCCAGCCTTTCAAGAAAGAAGTTGGGAAATAACAATACTCCGGATAAGTTAACTGAAGCATTGGATAGTAAGCCAATTGACCCCCCACCACCAGGTGAGAGCCCTCACCCTGCCGATACCCCGAAACACACTCACCCTGCACACAGTGGGGCGGGTGATCAACACGGGGTACCCGTGGTTGGTTACCCGCCCGGAAACGAACACACGTCGCTCCCTCTGCAAAATGAGCCGGCCGGCAATGGTCATTGCAGCCACCATGGGGTACCCATGGTTGGACTTGTTCCACCGTTTCCTCACGCTGGTACACACCCTCCACATGCTGACCAGAACAACGACATCGCAGGTGGCACGTCAGAAAGCCACTGTGGGGTACCCACAGTTGGTCTGACGGACACCTCTCAAAACGATAACGGTACACTATCCCATGCAGACCTAGGCAGTAAAGAGCTTGTCGCTGTCCCTCACCCTCATGAAAATGAGGCTTTGACGCCAGTCAGTATTAACGCGAGTGCCCAGTGTTCAACGCATGAGCATGCACCAGCGGAGGCTGTCCGGTCACGCCCCAATGATAATTGCAACAAAGTAAACCCATCCTGTAGCTATGCTGATAGTCTCCGCCCTCCAGTCAGTGGTGAAAGTGGTGCTTCCCATAGTTCCCTTGCTAAGGAAAAAGATGCATCCCCTCCCAAAAGGGCTAAGTATTCCAAAGTTCACCCATACGCTATCATTAGCATTTTTGACGGTGTAGGCTCAGCTATTCCGGCCATCACTAAAGCTATCGGATGTGCCCCGCGCATCATCATTGTTGCAGAATGTGACCCCATCCTCAGGCAACTCGTTGGTGAACAATTTTCTCTTCGCACTGACGGTGAATGGACCCAATCCAGCAAGGACACTTACACGCTCTATGCTGACGATGTGCGACAGCTTCTTCGCAACCAATGTCGAATACTTAAGGAAGCATTTGCATTAGCTGGGCCACAGTGCCGTTGGTTTGTAATCGCTGGCTCACCCTGCCAGGATCTTATTGTAGCTCCCTTTTCTACTATGTCCATGTAATCCTGTGGCTTGTGCAAATGAACTATCCGCTGGAGCACATCCGCTTTCTGCTTGAAAATGCAGGTGCAATGCTTGACATCCATCGTAAAGCAATCCTGCGTGCCCTTGGACTTAACCCTGATTCGACTCCCGATAGCTTCCGCGTTGACCCCAAGAATACACATGGCATAAGACGTAACAGATTTTACTTTCGCAACTACCAAGACTGTGTCAAAGTCTCCAGGACGGTTGTCCTTGAACCGAGTGACATAGAAGGGCCTTTGGTGGACTTTAATGGTCATCCGATTCCTTTTGGGCCACTCCTACGAGTTAGATCAGTCCTGGGACACAATGTGTATCAGCTATCTTGGACGGCATATCAACCAATTTCTCTTATATGGGACTACCTTTTCTGGGGAGATAAAGCTCAATTCCAACTCAAAGCCAAAATGCATTCCAGTGATATAATCCCTGCCCTTGACTTTGAGAAATCTCTGCCGCCACATTATCTGCGTGCATGGAATCGATTCCTGCAGTCTCTCCGACAAACAAATGTGAGCACCATTGATAGAGACCGGCTTGTCCGTGCTATTCTGCCAATATTCCATCATCCCCACATCAAAGCACCCATGAGAATCTTGCTCTGCGAGGAGGTCGAAAAACTAGCTGGATTACACAACCATTTTGACCGGGTACATGCTCATCGCTCGCTGCTCACTGAGTTTACAGTTAGAAACTATTGCGGCAACAGCTTTCATCCGGAATATATTCAAGCAGCCGTAGGGCACCCTGAACGTCTACGCAGCTGGCTTACTGAACCTGCTGAAACAGCAACCAAGCATGCATGGTCCGGAGTCGTTCACCCGAAACAAGCTCGCGCTCAATATCAAGCCCTGCGTGAACAAGTACAAACCCTGGCACGAGAACAACGTATCCGTGATTTCTCCTCCAAACAAATTGGTCTTGACCCAATGCCGGAACTTCCAATTCATGCACTCGAAGGTCACTTGACCCCAGTCATGCCGACTGTACTGCCCAAGCAACTGCTGCCTGCTACCCGTAAGATTCACCCTGCCGACCTAGGCGTCATGGACAACAGACCACCATCGCAGCTTTCGCCAACTGCAATTCAACTCCTTCAGAAGAAACAAATGCAAAGCATCCTCATAGGAATGAAGTTTTTCGGAGCAGGAATTGGAAGAGCTGAAGATCTGCTGCAATTCTTCTTTGGTCATAATTATGATGCTGTAGTTGAACGCCATTGTCCACAGGCCAAGGAATGGATCTCCCACAAACTTAAATCCGCTGGACAGTGCACCTCCACCATGGCACAAATTTTGCTTTGGTTGTATTCCTTATTACATCATGAGCAAGTTTCTGTTCATTTTGTTCATATTGCTGACTGGGAAGATCAAGCACATATTGCTACCTTCGGTGACGCCCCTGCCAAATGGACGGTCTACTGTGTTCAATTTCCACGCTCGCGTACTTTTCACCTTGACACAGCTGCGTGGAATTGTCATACCCGGGTTGACATCCCATGGCAGCAATTGCCTCACCCTGTGGTGTTTACGGCTGCACCTATCCCGTTCCACTGCACCAACCCCAACTGCATCTGGTTTGCTGTTCCTTATGGACCCAAAGGACAATATCTGATTTGCCATCGATTTATTGGCACATTCCTATATGACCAGTGCATTGTTTGCTTTTTGTCTTGGTTTGTCGAACAAGCCTCCTGCAACATACACACGGCAGCTAGTTCTTATCCTGAACTCCATGGTTGTATGTTTATTGACAATGAAGGTAATGTCGCCGTTGCTGCTGCGCACGACTGGAGGTTTGATGACACTACAGGATACCAAACATGCCTGATCAAAGCATCTATTGACAACCGTGTTTTCAAGTACCCAGAGCATAGTGACAATCTTCCACATATTAACCCTATTGGGAAAATCAGTCAGGAACTCGCATGCAGCTGGAACACAGACGATGCCCACCCAGATTTTGCCTTTTTCGTTTGTTCCCTGATCGAGTGTCACCAGTAACCATGCAGCGCCTCGGGACAGTTGCGAAACCTCTGCTGCTCGAATTTCGCAACGCGTGGTCCCGGCAAATTCGAGCGTTGTACGCACTTCAATTTATGACCAAATGTCCGAAAAGCCTTCACTGCTTGCAGTCACTCTCTTTTCTGCCGCATGTACTCCAGATCCCCGCACCGTGGCCAATATTAGATATCCAGACAGTGGCTAATAAATGTGGCATCCGCAGTGAATGTTTTTCCCAATCTAGACAATTCCTTGCACAAGCACTGGCCAACTCTTCTGAGTTTAGCCTCCTTTGTGCTGAAGTCCTCAAATATCGTCTAGAAAAGAAACAAGACTGCTGTACTGCCCTCAGACATTTAACCACATGGAATGTATCAGGTTGGAGAACGTTGCAATGGACTAACCCTAAGACACAAGCCATCCTCCGCCGGGCTCGGCATGGCATTGTCTGCCTCCAAGAAACCAGATGGACGGCGAGTACTGCTACCAATTTTCTCCAAACCTACCCAGGTTTTAATATTGCGCACTCTCCATCAATCGCAACCGAGAACGGAGGTCTGTCGGGAGGAGTCGCCATATTGATTCCATGCTCCTTTAGACTCCTTCAAGAAATTGTCATCATGCCTGGTAAACTCCTTGCCGCACAAGTCCAGACAAGAACCGACTGCTTTTGGGTGATTTCAGCCTATTGTCATCCCAGTAGCGCAAAAGAAGACTGTGAAACGCTTGCCAGATGGCTATATGATCATCAGGACCTACCTGACCCGTTCTTCATCGTCGGAGACTTTAATCATGGTCATCACCTCTCCCTTGACGCATGGCACCGCATATTAAGTTGTGCCCAGGGCGACGACATCGTCAAAGATGAACCGACCTTCTGGGGCCCAAATGGCTCGTCAGCAATCGACAAAGTTATTCTTCCGACCGAATACATGAATCGTGGACTATATATCAGGTTTTCTATGATCGTCTTTTCGAGTCTGCTGGGCATGCATGCATATCCATCCAATTGCGCCACCGGCCGCCCGTTTCCAGTAGCCCAGACCTGCCCCTACATATGACCATACCAGCAAGTGTTTTCCAACCGGGCAAGGACCGACATGACACCCGACAAGTGTGGCCGTCACTCCAATCGCTGGTTCGCCGACTTTGCTTAGTCTCCCAGCCCACATTTGAATCCCTCCAAGCATTATTATGGCAATGGTGGATGTCTCTCCCTAAGCGGCCCCGTGACTTCAACACCCTTAGGAAGCATCTCCAATCTGATCGACCACTTCTTAACATCTCTAAACGATTGCTACGAGAGCTTCTGGCGGCCCTTCCAGGCTTCCGCCCTGCCCTTGATGAATATTGCCAATCATCTACTGTCATTACGGTTCCTCGTACCTTCCCTTTGGAAGTGTTTCGAGCTCCTTGATCTACAGTTACAACAACAACATCTTATCACTAGGAATAGAGATGAAACTATCCGCAGCCGTGGCCTGGGAACCAATGCTCCTTTGTGGCAGAGATTACGAGCTAGCTGCCCGCGAACTGTATTTTATAATGGTCCTATTTTGGACGGGGCAGGCAACCAGTGCCAGACTGACCTGGACTTGTCTGCAGCCATGCTCGCTACCCGTAAGTTCTGGTTCCAACCGCCTGTCACATATGATCCCGAGTGGACAGACTACCCCAGCCCTGGCCACATGTCCCCCCACCCGGCGCGGAAGACCTCATCAGAACTGTCCTTACCACCAACGATTCTTCCCCAGGTCCAGACGGAATACCCTATGCAGCATGGCGACTCCACCCTGGGGTATCATCTGATGCGATGATTACACATCTCAATGATATCTGTAGATCTGCGGTCCCTCCCCCTTGCTCAGTCCAAGCATGGATCCCAAAAGCTAAAATGGGCCCTACTGCTGATAATTTCCGCCCAATGGGCATGCCATCGACATTTGAGAGAGTCATCGATGGAAGCATCGCAGCAGTCATGACCAGAGCCATCGCACCGCTCCTCCACCCCTCCCAAACGGTGTTAAATGTCTTCCGTGAACCGCAAAGTGCAGTTCAATCTGTTCAAGCGGTTTTAGACCAAGATGCACCATGCGCATGCCTGTCATTGGATCTTTCTAAAGCATTCGAGCGGATTAACCCCCACTGGATCTTGCAAATTTTATCAGCGTGTAAAGCCCCCTGGTGGATCATCATGTATACCCGACACATCCTCCTCTTTCGAAGATGCAGGCACAAGGTCCAAGGCAAATTGTTACCCTCCAAAATGATTGTTACAGGTGTTGACATGGGTCGATCTTTTTCAGTCCTGCTCTTCTGCGTTGCCATGGATCCAGTTTTGACCTACCTTAACCGAATCCCCGGCATGCTGACAGTTCAAGGATATGTTGATGACACCACGATGGTGGGAGATACTGCAGCAGGCATGCAATGGCTCTCGGATGCCTGGCAAGCTTGCCTCCGCTTGAAATCCGCTGGCATCCAAATAGATGAACACCATTGCTGGCGAACCAGCGGAATCAATATGCATGCAGCTAGCTCCGGTCAGATCGACCAATACCCTCCATTAAACTGGACACAAAGTTTACCAGGACATGCTACATTGCGGCAGGCCTTGCTTCACAGAACAGGGTATAGCACCACCACCATAGTGTGCCGAGCAAATTTGTTTGTGTGTCTCACCCCAGCGGAGGTTGATTTAATATTAGCCGGAGGGCATCTTACTAAAATTGACCCACTCTTCCTAGTCCAGTGTGGTTGTTCCAACAAGTGCAGTGTACTGGTTAATCACCCTGCTTCCCATAGTACTCTGAATGCGCTAGAACGTTCCGACTGGGGAGCCCACCTCATTGAGGGAAAAACTACAGCGCTGGGTTTGCTCCTATATGGTAAATATACCCGTAGTCATCAAGGGTGGACCCCAGTAGAGGAACTTGTTGGAACACAAGCCATTAACCCCAAGGCCATGTCCAAAGCTAATCATCGACTTGCCCTTTTCGCCACACCTGCTCACTCTGTAGTGCAAAGAAGCCTTGCTAACAATTGTTTTATTTTGTCTCTTAATATTTACCAAAGTACATACTTTGGTTTTACTCCGGACGACATCAATTTATACCAACAACGCTCGGCTAAACTTATCCTTGGCAGACCATGGCTGGCCGCACGATATCTCCCACACATATTTCGGTGGTTAGGTATTGCTCCTGCACTAGACCCAGCGGTCACACTCACTGCAGCGTGTTTGGGTTATTGGCTTAGACAGAATGGCTCTACCGCCTGTCTCTCACCGGGGTACCCGGATGTAGGGACAAGGCAAGGAGCGGTTGTCCAACGCATCTTCCGCACATGGATTCCCCTGCTTGGAATTGACACAGTCGGCAACTTGTTACGCATAACTGCAGGACAAAACACCAGAAAAAAACACTTCCAATTCCTCCGCCAGCTGAAACTCAGTCTTTACGAGGCCATCCAAGTGCATGCGCTGCAATATCTGCAGTCTAGAGTAAGCTTACAACTCCTACCAGGCGGGCTATCGTGGGCTTGGTTAACCCATTAGCCACAGTGCCTAAACTTGCTGTTAATGGGGTTGCCCGCTTTGCTGTCTTGCGGTGGGCAGTGAATGAGGATGATGATGAATGCCTTCGGCTTCGTCTTGCAGGCTCTCTGCAGGCTGAGCAGCCATGCCAGCTCTGTGGAATTCCCACCCGTTTGTACCCACTCGGACTTAATTTTGCCCCAGCCTGTGAGAAATGCTGTCATGACCACGATATTAATGCTACCACTCTGTACAGTAGTGAGAGATGGGGGATCCCGGCCACATCCCCCTGGCATGCCATCGCGGAATCTGCTCGGGGATCTTTTCCTATTCCTGCCTCATGGCGTGACCGTGCACGAAATCTCGCCCCCTGCGTAGCGTGCGGACATGGAGATAATTCCTCTCAACATTGGGCTCGTTTCTGTATAGTGCCTGTCCTAGTTGCCAACATCTTGTCACCTTCCCCCAACCCAGTGAAATCATTGGATCAACTAGCCCGAGTCAACACAGCTGGATGCGTGATCGCGAGCCACATTCTACATCAGTTCCGCCGACTCTTGCTTGAGCATGGAGGCATGCAGCATGCGCCATCCTCAGTTCCCCTAAGTGTCCCTGAATGGTTAACCCGCCTACATGACAATGCTCTGCAAGCGATCCCAACTCGCTTCCTCCCGGAGCCTGTCTCTCCCGTCAGACCCCAGAGTGCAGGCGCAGACAACCAGAATCATCCCTGCTACATGCAAACCGCCGCCAATGAAGCAGTTACTCTCCACTCTGCAGCACTTCCCGATCTAGTTTGCACGGCTATTACATCCATTGCCCCGGATCAGCCTATCGCAGTGCTCCCACTTGGACATCCATGGCTTAGCCTCATTGCCCCAGCTCGAGCCCGGGTCGCTGGATTCCGCCCTAATGCCAAGATTGTACCAGCCTGCCCCAACTCGCCTGATTCCTTCTGTACAGTTACAGCTCTTCAATCCGTCAGTCCTAATGAGTTGATCTTAGCAATCCCTCCCGACGATACACCATCCGAACCCTCGATACAGATCGTAGGCCAATTCGATGGCAGTTGTATGCACGAAGACGCCTTAGGAGGAGCTGGATATGTCATATATGTAATAGAAGGTGGTCGGTCTCGCGTTATTGCATGTCGGTCAGTCGCTCTGCCGCATTGTTCAGATAATATAGAAGCAGAAATCATGGCCTGTTTGTATCTGGTTGAAGAAGTTGCTGTTGTCGTTAAGCAGCTTTTATCGAGCCGCGGCCTCACGCCCAAGGTAGTCATCCAAGGTGATATTCTCCCTGTCATTAAGTACTTCCAATTTGCAGGCCGTCTCCGAAGACTAGATATGCACCAACCATTGGAAAGCATTCGAGCAACCGTAAGTCTGCACCTCCCTTGTAGCCTCTTCATATACCTGCCTCGAGTTGCTAACGGCATAGCGGATGACTTGGCAGGGCAAGCCTCTCAGTTCTTTTTGGCTAAATATAGGAGCGACCCTGCTGCCTTCAATCGGAATGCTGGGCCGGTGTCCATCAAACCATCATTCCCCACGGGCCTCTTTCAGGTCGGAGGCTTTCACATTCAAAGTTTTGAACAGCCCTGGAGCCAGCCGATACTTACCCTAGTAGAGAGGCCCAGTATTGATCACGGTCTCCTCCGCAAACACGTGACCCTCCACCCCCATCACCGCCAGCTGATCGAATCCTATCTCTCCCCGTGTCTACCGCAAAACTGCAGTATTGAAATTGACTATTCCCCCAAAGCTGCCGACAACCATGGACGAAGATATTGCTGCACCATAGGAGGCCAGCGACTACCGAGAGCCGCCAGGCTTTTATTGTTCGGACGGAATCATTGCGAAGTTGACCTCAAAGGGTCTTTTTATGAACTTGTCCGACGCCTGGGATTACTTTTTGCGCCAGACTTAGTACCCCTCCCAACCATCGATGAGTTTCGCGCGCAGCTAGCCCGTGACCCCTATATTCAAAAAGTAGAAGCAATCTGCCCTGACACCATCAAGCAACTCCCACTGAGGATTATCAATAGCTCCCTTGATGCTACATACCGATATCTAAGCTCTCTTGTTGATGACTCCCCCAGTGCTAGTGTAAGCGCAATCCTTTGCCAACTCTGGTCCTTGAGTACAACCCTGACTACTCAGTTGCTACCGCGTTTCCGCCCAGAGTTCCTGGTCAACCATAATGACAGCGCTTTTAGATTGCTAGAGCACTTTGAAGCCATAATTGTCGAGGACACCATTCGTGCCCTCATTGCCCGACACCCAACGCAATCCTTGGTGTGGCTACACGATGGTTTCTTAGTTGCTCCCCCGCCTCCTGAACAAATGGTAAGGCAGATCGAGAAGGAAGTTCTGTCCAAGCATCAGCTTTACTTCGGTCAGCCATGGTTCAAAGTCACCTCCCTTGCAGCGGCGCGCAACGCATACGTAGACACCCTCAAGCATACCGCCAGTAGCCATGCCCTATCCCTCACCCGTCGTACACCCCACAATTGCCAACGTAAACAGCGCAGTGCTCAAGGATCGCCACACATTTGCACCACCCCCTTGGAAGCCCTTGCCAAATTGCGCGCTCGACGTGAACGCCCGACGTGAGTGAGTTGAAACGTCTGCCCGGACTCTGTTGCTGCCTCGGTGACCACAAAGCAACCGTTTCTCTGTTGCTCACCTATCAGGGACTAATGCAACCCCTAATAATGAGCCTCAGACTTTACTCCATCATAGTCACCCAGGAGTATAAAGCTACAACCCACTAAGTTGACGTGATCTTGCGGAAGGTGACCCGACCCCAAGACAGACGGCCTGCCACTGCCCAGGCAGTTCCAGGCCACTGCAACGTAGTTATTGCTGATTGAGACCTCCTGTGACCGCCAAGTAACTTTCATCAGCTCACTACCTTATTGGTACCCACCCCCCGCCAATTTAGTTCTTATGCCTCATGAACACTGGTCAGGTCAAGTGGGGTGGGCTCCCAGGGGTACCCTGGGTAGCCCTCCCCACTTGCACAAGACCCATGAGGACATTTTAACACTGAACCACCTGCCTCGGATAGTGGAAGGCCTTTTCCATGATTAAGTAAGCTAGCCCAAAGTGTTACATGCGCACCAGCGTTAACCTGGAGGACACCAAATTATGGGCGACCTTCTGCTGCCCACCAATTATATGGCACTCCCAGGTGATTACGTAGTCCCCCAGACAGGACCCAGTTTCAGCCGCTCACTGAGCATCAGCTAAGCCTAAATATCACCCTGCAGATGCTATTAGGTTGCCAGGCTGTAGTAACTGTTCAACACGACCGTGTCCACCTCACAGTTTGATTACTGGTGTATCTCGCAGTATAGCTCCACTCTGTTTGGAACTCCTGTTTGCCTCTTTCTGTGTGTCCAGAAGGAATCAACTTCCCACCCAGGGGAAACGGTGGGAAGGAAAAAAAAAAATCGGTTTCTCTCTGTACTCCAGCTCCTCAGCAAACACAGGCATCGTGAAGCAGAGTGGAAAACATTTTGCCCTGAGAGGATGGACTAGCGGTGGGACAATTATTATGACGCACTTCAGTCTCAGCCTGTTGGACAGTTCCGTCACTAGAGGTGTCCTGGGAATGCGCAATCAAGCATCTTTGTTCAATGGCACCCGTGCAACTGCCATACGACCCTTTCTGTTCCCAAGGGTACCTTGGGTAATGGAGAAGGTTACAGTGACCCGCATCGAGTTGCTCAGGCCCCTTCGGACTGATATAAAGCAAAAAAAACAGTAGTAATCACTTGCTGTATTTGAATCTCGTTTTCTGTCTGTCCGTAGAAAAGCCCTGTACCATGCCATATTCTCCGACCCTCCGATGTACCCGCGCATTGTAATCCACTGCACAGTCACAAGCTTATAGTTTAGTTTTTGGATTTTTATTTGCTTCGGGCCTTTCTATCCGGGTGCCGTACCAACTGGTTAGGCGCAGTAGTTCAAGCTGAGCAACACTGCCCTTCAGCGTTACGTGCCACTCAAATTGTTACCTTTGTCGAATGGAGCATCTCATAGTAAAAACGAATGGATGACACTTCCCTGTCCACGCTCAGATGCCAGCAAATGCTGGGTAGTTATTGCTGACTCACACGTCCCAGGGAAAGATATATCTTCTCTGCTCTAACCATAATGGTAGCCATCAGCACACTACCCAAGCGCTCAACCCCTAATCTCCCACCTTTGTAGCCAACCCTACTGGTGGATGTTCCATACAACTGGCCCAATGTTTAAAGGTTGCTCCCAGGAATAACTGTTGCCCATTTGTCATACGTCCAGTTTACCGCATTGAAGAGGGCCCTTTATCACGATATACATGACACACCCTTGCTCCTGATAGTTATTGCCGTGTTGGAAACATCGCCATGCTGAGCAACGCCTATAATTAGAGTTGTTTCTCGCTATCACCTTACCAACCAGCGCACTATCTCAGCTTAGTTGTAGAACTACCATCAATGTGGATATAAGAAATTCCGCAGAATCGCCAAATGAATGAGGGCTGCTCCCGGGTGATGGACATCACTTTCCACACGACACCGCAGAAGATCAATGGCCATGCACCACCGACGCAGGACAGAGAAGTACCACGGTGACGCCTCCCTCGTACAGGGTGATAGAGCCGGTAGGACAGTCAGTACCGCCACTTTCAAGTAGCTAGTGCTCTCGCCGCCCATTGCACCTCATACTCAGAGCTTGATAGAGCCTAGAGGGCTAACAGTGTAGGACAGCTGCTGTTCCCAAGGGTACCTTGGGTAATGGCGAGATTCTTCACTACTACTCTAATATGCGGTACACTGCTCCGAACCGGTGCCATCATAGTGTTCTGTACTTAATTCGCGCCGAAACAGCCTTTGCCTTGCCCCATATGCCAGATGGCGGCATGCAGCTAGAAGCTCTCTTTGGTCAGCAAGTCCTGGCGCTGGTGTCCTGGACGGAGTTTAACCTGAGCACCAGGCATTGATTTACGATAGCTCGCATACATGTGCGCCAAGTAAGCAGCTCAAAAATTGCATTTTACCGCATGGTCTCAATGTTCTTACCAAGCTTCGGGCATATCCATTTGGATGGTTCTTGATTGCGGGCCCTTTGCAAATACTGAGTGGCCATTTAATTATTCAATAATTTTTCAGAGGTTGATGAACTCTTCAGACATGCTGAAAGCAGCTGCTGCACTGGCTGGTGCTTCCTAATTACTGGTGACATAGCTCCGGCCAGCATCTTGCCATTAAATTATCATTGCTTGTTTACTTTTTTGGTTGCAAAGCTCAACAAATTGACTGCAAAATAGTTTATCTCCCTGTAACCTAGAGGGACTATGCAGGACCTCAGTTACTGGACAATGATAAGGACCAAAAGTCTGCGTGAAATGGAAAGTTCACTCCCTTAGAGCAGCCCATTGTGCGTTAAGTAGGCAGCACGTTCACAGGAGTGCTTGTTTCTGCCAAGGCCCATGGACTAAGGGAACAGTCTACTGGATACGTGCGGGGCACCTTGATGGAAGTACGTTCCAAAATCCAACAACAGAGCAACGTTAACTCCATGGGCTTCCACAATCAGAGAATGGTAGCTGGTGGTTTCTGTCTGTATAGTTAATTTCTTCCCATGCCAGCCATTATCCCCCCTGCCTGAACATATCCAACTTACCAGTGGATGTAGCTGCTTAGGGCCGCCCACTATGCTTAGCCACCGTCGGCCATTGTAAGGTAATCATACCCCATCAGTGTACCCTTATCCCTGGTTCTGAGCCAAAGGGGTGTCTATCTAGTCATTGGCTGCCCTTAAGTAATTGTCTGGTTGATGGCACGACACTAAATACCACTCCAGTATAGCAACTGCTTCAACATTTGCCCCTCTACTGCCACAGCCCAATCTAGGTCCCCCGATATGCAGGACGCTGGGAACAGCCGAATAGCCGCTAGGGCCCCAAAGCACACTATTGGCATGTTGCATTAGAAGGTGCTCCAAGTACATATTACTTGTATATCTTTGTCATTGCGTCCGTGAATTTTGGCTAGAGCTTACCCGCCTCTGTGTTTCCTGTCCACTGCCCTGCTTGCTGCAGGACGTCCATCAGTGCTGTACGGCATTTCGGACCTTATCCATGCACAGGGCAGCACGTAGCGCAACTGCTGACCATGTTCGTGCCTTACTCCAGCAGCTCCTTTTTGTCCATCGTGTTAAACTTTTGGCCATGAGATTGCAGTACCAGTTGGAGGAAACCATGGATGACCTGGACGACATAGGGTTTGACGAGCAAGTACTAAGCGGAGTATTACGAACCGCCCACCTGGAGATAAGTGGATTTATCGCCCGTTGTGACCGAACGATGCTCACGACGGAACAACGCATCCTGCGTATACTAGTGCGATGAAGTGCCGAGCAGCAATGTACAGATAGAAGTTTTTAACTTGGATGCGCTGAGTGCCAACCTGCCGCCAAGAAACAGTCAATGCAGTCAGCAATCCGTACTTCCTCGAAACCGCCATAGAACCCCTCTAACAAGTGAGTCGTCACATTGTAGGTATACCCCCATTGTTAAGGGATAGAGCTGATTGAAACTGCTTCACGCACTCAAAACCATCTACGTAAGTAGTCCCTCATGCCCTCACCCCCCACTGTGCCCCTCACATCCTGCATAGTAGGAACACGACACATGTGTCTATCATCCCCCTACTGTTCCCAAGGGCACCTTGGGTAATGGTGAGGGTTCAGCTCTGTTTTCACTCTACAAGTTACTCATCTCACATGGTTCGCACACTCATGATTATCACCCTGGTTCAAACATCCTGACGGTCATCTATCCTCTCAATAATGCGTGCTCCTTGCTGACAGTGCTCCTCATGGTCTATCGTCTATAGCATGTCTTGCACCGATAGCCACCTTCCTGTGTCATGCGCTGCTGCCCCGCCACTTGCTCCGCTCCTTGCTACTCCACTCTGTGTCTATGTCTCTACACCTGAACAACAATGCACCTTCAATCCAACCCAGTCACCGGCAACATGTTGCATACACTTCCCACCACAGCAGGTGTTGTTGTTATTTGTTTCTGTGCTTGAGCCGAACATGACTCACTGTCTCCGTCAGCAGCCGTTGGCTCAAACTGCGAGGACACCGCACCTGCATAAGTCAGAGTTGCCTGGGTCCTCCTTGTCCCCAATTTCAAATTTGCTCGCCCGTTCATACATTCAAGCCAACACGGGGTTCTCGTTGTTTGGCCGCTGCCCGCAATAGCGAGTGGTTCCTGTCGTTTGGTCCAACCATACGCCACGCAATAGCCTCCACTCCGGAGAGTGCTGCCACTGCAGGGTACCTGCTGCTGGTATGCCGAAGCCAAACCCCTTTCCGTCTGGCCAAATCAGTGTTTCCGATCAACACTTACTGGACATGTCGGCTGGAATGAATTGGGACATGCAACATGCCAGCAACGTTCGTTTTCTTGCAGTGAGGGGCACAATATGGGTAGGAGATTGCCAAGCAACATATAACTTCACGCTGGTGGAATACCAATTGTATATCGACGAGGTACCATGGCTTATCTTTTCTACTCTTGCTGATGTCCTTGAGAAAGAGTTTGAACCTGCCTTTTGGGAGACCGTTAACTACGGCCGGAAAGAGCGGTGGGGTTTTCTTGACCACCCTGGGATGGACAAGCCTACGGTGTTGCGCCACCGTATACCAAAATCCGACTATCCATCTTCAATAATGTCGCTCATACCGTGCGTGTCGTGCAACCCTTCGTGTGGAACCAGACCCACCTGAAAGTTCACCCGAACGGAGCAGCGGTTTTCCATGAGCAAAAGAGACTAGCTTTCCTGCTGCCTTTGATCGTAGAGGCCCATGAGTTGCTACCGCCTAAGCCACTGTTCTGGGTCAATGATGACAATACCATCCCACTGTGGAGAACCACCCTGTGGACGCATGAAGAAACGATACAGTGGTTAGCTGAGACAGGAGAGCCGTACCCAACTGAATTGCGAGATGAACTTCAGCCACGCATTAACCAACTCAAATCTTCGCAGCATGCGAAGCGTGCACAACCTCCGCCTCCACCGCTACCAACCAGGTGGACGGAGCGAGCCGCAGCAAAACAGCCGGTACAAACACTGCAAGCAACTACTCCGCAGGACCCTAAGGGTACTCAGAGCACGCCACAACAGGTGGCTGACCGAGAACGGCAATATATGGAATTGCAGTCTATTATTGCTCAAGCAAACCAACGGACGTTGGCAGACAGCCGGCCAGCGGATGTCAAGAAAACCCAAAAACCAGCCAATTTGCTGGCCGCAAGTCAACAAAGTACAGACAACGCGGCAACCGCCGTATCGACCAATCCCAGCACAGGCGTGGTGGCAGAAGCTCCAACTCCACAACAAAGCAATCCGCCAGCTAAAATCAGTGCACAATCATTATTTAACCAAAGACCAGGCCCACCATCGGCCCTACCCGCGACCAAATCACAAGCGGATACCCCGGGTACCGGCGTGTTATCCTCCGACTTCCACTCTGCAGCTCACAGCAAAGATGATGGACAGCAACAACCTCCAGAGCAGCCCGCAGCTAATGACGACACACCGACAGAAGAATCGTCGCCTGCAGATGCACCAAATGAATCGCCAGAGACTCAAGCAACTGATACCGCTGGTGCTAGCAGTCCTGAGCCCGCCAGCGAATCCAGGCAGGACGTCGACCTCGCCGCAGCGGACATCCCGACGTTACAGAACATGGAGAAGACAGCCTGTGAAAGAGTGGCCTTCCATGAAACGCGGCTTATCAATGCCCGCGAGCATCTGACGCGCATCAGGAAGCGCCTGAAACGAATGCAAGATGGCCAATCACCAGGCACTCCGCAGGCCTCTCCTGTCGCAGATATGGACATGGAAATTATTGACTGATCCTGCAAACAGCTAGCACTGCGTGCACCTGACTGTGTGAAACCACCTGATCAGTGCCATTGCTAATGCCGCCTACCCCACAGATGCGCCAAGAGAAAAGCAGCTGCGTGCCAGGGTAATACCCCCCGAACCTACCTTATGGGAGAGTATCCACTCAAGTATGACCCCCACAAGCCAGAGTAAGGGGATTTATGGGGATTTTTATTTTTCCACTAAGCTGTCTTGGTTAGGCGTGTGTCCCAGGCCCTGTCGCTGTCAGTCATCTCAACTCCTGTTGAACTAACATCTGCTTTGGGTAAAGAAGGTTACATCAATTGTCATTGGCTCAATTGTTTGCACTGCAGCTTTTGTGGCTCCACTAGTTCTCATAGCTAGGTCAGCCATCTGACATCAATTCGCACACCAAGGTGGTAGTCAAACCTTGATTGTTTTGTTCCCTCTTTTGTTTAACTTCCAACGAATTGGCCCCGCAACGGGGAACCCCGACCCCGGGTGCCGGGCGTTCGGGGTTCCCCTAGCATTGCCAATCCAGTTGACACATTTTGCACTCTCTGCACAGATAGCATCCAATATTTCCGGCTGGTCACTTGGCACCTGACACCCGGGTACCGGCTGTTCAGGGTCAAGCCTGCGCCAGCATGCTACAACAACTCATGACACCAAACAGGTTCATTTCATTGGCGTCGCCTGACCCTGACGACTCAGATACAGACATAGAACCAACAGAACCAACCGTCCCAGATAAAACAGTCGAGGATGTGTCAGTGGACAGTGAAACAGAATACTTTGACGCCCTCGAGACAGATGATGACACTCCGTATTTCCAACAAGGGGCTGAGCCTCCCCCAAGGGAGCAGTGGGAAATTGCCGCACCTATCGATTTCTTCGATGTACAGGGGGTCTCACAGATAAGCCGCCAGCTCGATGAACTTTTCCTCTCGGAAAAAGAAATTGAAACCCCGCTCGGCATGGACGATATCAAACAAAGGTGGAAATGGGCCGATGTCGGCTCTTGTCGAATGCCCCGGTCACCCCTGACATACCCAGCAATCATGGTAGACGAAGGGAACGGAGTCCGACGCCCCGCAGCCAGCCAGGTCCATCATAGAGCGCTCTTCCAGTGGATAATAGATAACCTCTCATGGTTGCCAGAGTATGCCACCGTCTATGTCTATGTGGACAACCGCAAACTGTCAGGCACTGATCCTCCAGCCTACTGGCCGCATTTCGCACCCTGGATCAAAGGCAGATGTACAGTCACTGGCCCCTACCGGGAGAAAACGACTGCTATCCACTTTCCCATTAATGCTAACACAGGTTTGCATCAGGTCCACTATACCTGGGCGGGTGCTGCAGCCCTGGAGGCGCTGTGCCTAATGTTTCCCACTGTAAATTTTGCACTAATCGACTCTGACTGCGTGCCGACCTCATTGTTTGAGATAGCCGAACTAATCAACCTTATGACGGACAAGGCAAGCAGAGCCGAAGCAATGCAACACAACACAATGGCCAGCTCTAACCAATGCCCTCCTGCAGTACTCCTTGCCACAGAAGCCAAAGCTGAACTTAATGCCGGCTTGATCATTGTGACAGGGCATATTCCGACCGGTACAGCTGATGTTGATATGGACCAAGCAACCCCGGATGCATTCGTGCCCCCGACTGCTGCCCAAGGCCCAAAGCTCCTCTCCGAGTGATGCACCCGCCCCAAAAGCACGACGAATAGCCCACCCCGCCAACCGCAGATCAGCGGATGATTGGGTCACCGCACTCCAAGATAGCCGAGCCAGTTTCCTAGCTACAACCGCTGTGCCAGAAGACCCCGCGGAGGCGATGAGAGGCGGACTACTTCTCACCCCTTTACTAGGCTGTAAAGCTAGAACCCCGCTTGATTGGACACATGCATGGGCAATGCTAGGCGAATGGGCGGGAGCCATTGCATTCCCCATCCCGGAGCAAGGAGAATGGCCGCGTCATGGAGATGGCCGATACCTCAGACCGGACTTTGTCGAGCGGACCCCGCCTTTCCTTACCTGGGCGCGCCCTATATTCGAGCAAGGTGCACTCTCCCCTATGTCTGTGTTTCCAGCTGACTTCCCCATACTCTGTCTTCCAGGAGACAAATTGTTCCAAAGCAAGGAGTTAGCCACAGGGTATAGCCTGCCACCAATAGTGCACGCCTTCCATGGGAGTAAAGTAGGCCTGGGACACCAACTTCAACAGTGGCATAGCAAAGGGCTGCAACCGCTTGCTGTGTCGCTCATAGGAGTCGATGAGGCACCCCCGTTATGGACACACCCCACAGGCTGCGATTTCGTTAGAGGGAGTAAAATAGTCGCCAAACCGCATGTCCCGCAAAACCGAAGTCTTGCCAAGACGCAGGTGTTGCTGCTTCAGAGCCTTTGGACGCCAGTGGAAGCCCCTAATTGCAACAATGACCACACACCCTGGCCCAAGACTTGCGAGCCTGCCTATGTCTTCTGCGGTCAGCAAGCGAGCCTCCAGCTCCCTACTGCCCAAATCCTCCCTATGCTGGAAGCACTGCAACGACGACTGGAAATCGACCCTAGTAACGCAGAATTAGCCATCAATGAGGTTCTTGCTAGCCATGCAGACCCCAAATACACTGATTGGAAAATCACTGTCATGGATAATACCTCCTGGCAACTCAATGACGCTGACCCAGGGTCCCTGGACGTTCAGTGCACTGGGTTGGGTGGAGGAGAGCTCGATGAAGATTGGGACGTACTGCTAGCTTGCAAAAAGGAAGCGCATGTGTATGGGCCATCCCTCAGCAAACAGGACGATTGGAATGCAAGGGCTGGCACAATTGCAGGCACTGCCCACACACAAGAATACCTGCTGCTACACATCGCCATGTTTCCCATAGGTGCACACCTCTGGTGCCGTGTCTCAGGAATGCCCAGTGCAGACCAATTGCAGGCACAGATCATCAGTCGGGCCATGAAACTGTTGCGCTTCTGTCCTATTATCCCAGCACATAGGAAACCGCCGTGGCCAGGGTACATGCATGGCCTGCGGCTTTTCACTAAGTTATTAGTGGCACATCCGCTGGTTGGAGTATGCCTGCCCCCTGAAATCCGTCCAGTAGATCTTCTGAGATTAACAGGATATATGGTAGGCTCTCTCTACATTCGAGGACACAGCGCTGGCTCGTATGCAGGAATGGTATGGGAGACCATCCTCTCGGAATTCCCAGACGTGGGTGGCAAAACCGTACTAGCAGCCATTGCTCTGCCACCATCGCTGCTGACGGCACACAGCCTATCTCAGCTTCGCCAGATCCACCTCATTCATCATGCAGAGGACAGGCTTTGCGTATGGAACCCGTCGAACCATGACATTAAACTGCTTAGGCAACGGGGCTTTGCAATCACGCATATCACAGGATGGAGAGCATACCTAGGCACTGCGCAACACAACTACTCGCACTGGACACGAGTTGCCCTCCCTGAGGGACGACCAGATATGGCGCAGTTAGAAGGTACCCCAGGAGTGCTCCCCTTCGAAGTTTACTCACAGGCTCCCCTCCGTCTGATCTCATGGTGCAGCTTCGAGCTCCCAAAAACAGCCAAAAAACTCCTGCGCGAATTAGCTGAAATGTGCGAGCTACCTGAGACCACAACACAGGCACTTGTCACCCACATTGCTGTTCACAACTCAGAGGTAAAAACGGAGCAAGAGGCAACGCAATACTTAGCCTCGTTGGCAACTGTCACCATTTCGTCACGGACCAAATTGCTCAACTATACCACCATGGTTCAACATTTCCTTGGCACCTTGCCATTGCCCATGGCTGTCTACATGTTAGACTACTATTTGCCCATGCTCAGCCCCAATGAAGGCTATAATGAAACAGGGTTAACAATGCAAAGTGCAGGACCTATCCGTCAACCATGGCAACCCATTACGTTTGAATTCCTCTTCAAAGGCAGCGAATTTGGACACTGGAAAGTCAAAGGCGGACAAGATGCATTTGCGTTCCGACATCCTAGCTTAGGCAAAACTGAAGTTTTCAGCCTCCTAGCCAGTGATGCGCACCATCACAAAGTTAGCCCCATCGGTACGGGCAGGCTTGTTGCAATGGTAGGCACCGCAGAAGCTCCAGCCGATGACGGAGGAGACCTTCAAATCCTGTTTGGGTTGGTCCTAGCCATCACGCCACGCACATCCAAAAGCAAGGATGAGCTGGCTGCCTCCCGCATATACAGACAGTGCAACCCCAGATACATCGAAGTTGCCTTTCTCTCAGAGCCAGCCATTGAATTTTTTGCAAGGGAACAGCTTGTAGCCCTTCAAGACTGGTATAGTGCCTCCGGCCAGCGCCTGGACCCCATTGATACGACCGTTCAAGGACAGAAAAGCCCGGTCCCAGGGACCTTCTTTCTACATACAATGTGGATGTTCGGATGTACCAAGCCTACCAGAGAAGTTACCGCTGTCGCGCAAACCCCCCCGTGCAGATACCACCTGGGATTAGGCATCTAAAATGTCCAAGTGGCAGTTGAAGGAATGGAGGGCAACAAAAGATCACATTTCTTGCATTTGTGCGGCCAGTTGCTACGCCTAGTGCTAATTCCATGTCACGTAGAGGGTGAGCTTCACCCCTGGACCCGATCCACTGCACTATCCTTTGCCGCTGAGCTCGACGGACATGTCTTGGGCACACTCTGTGCAGTGACAATGGCGTTGCTCACCAATCGGTTAGACCTGTGTATCCAAGGGCTTTTCGGAGCAGGCAAGTCGAAATCGATGGCAATCCTCATCCTGGCCTTGATTGAAATCGATGCTACTGATAGCCTCAAAATATTATTCATCTGCAAAGAGAACTCCGGCACTAGATCCTTTGCTGACCTCCTCCTATGGCTCGACCCCCCGTCGGGGGTGTTTGGGCGCATAGGTAGGCTAGTGGGAGACCAAGAACGTAACAAAAGCAGTTACTCCCACACGAAATTCGACATACACCCGAGAGAAAGAAGGCAAATGCTGAATAAGTGTCAGTTAATTTTAGCCACCGGGGGAACGGTAGCCCAGGATCTTACCATGCAATGGTCCACAATGGGTGGCTTTATGCAAGAGCTCTCCAAATGCTGAATAAGTGTCAGTTAATTTTAGCCACCGGGGGAACGGTAGCCCAGGATCTTACCATGCAATGGTCCACAATGGGTGGCTTTATGCAAGAGCTCTCCCTCCTGGTCATTGATGAAGGCCAGCAATATGGTACTGACCGAGAAATTGCAGTCATCAGCCTGCTGAGACAGCAACCCCTGATCTTGTGGACAGGAGACTCTGAGCAGACACCCGGCGGCATTGATCGTGCAGCCCGCAACGCAAAACGATCACGACAGCTCCTGTTGGCCAAGAAGCATGGGCTGCGAAGCGACCGCAATTATTATATGCCAGCTAACCTTGCCGATGCAATGATCCGACTGCTGGACGGTTCGGCCAATGAAGGTTTAGCGGCTCTTAGTCAAATCCTCAAACGAGGCCAGCCCACGTTAGGCCAGCTATGGACAAGTCACCTCTCGCCGCAGGATGAGGAAGACCTCAGGGCAGCCAGCACTGTTCTTCCAGGCCTTAGAGCCCAATTTGAAGCCGCCCAGCCAAATATGCAACGGCACTCCCGATTTGTGGACTCGGAACTGCTGGCAGGCACCGCTATTAATTTTCCACGGTCCCTCGTGCGCCTTGCCTGGATCCTGCAGCATGCCGCTACTCTCCTACCCATGGCTGGCGACATACAAGCAGTTCTAAATTCCCAGACCGCCGGAGTGAGTGACATCCACGCTTGGGGGTTAATGCTTCCCTCCAGCTCTCGGGTTAGTCCTGTGACATACCATGCAGTAGTTGCAGTTAGATATCCTGATCTCTGCAGGCAGATCAATTGCCTATGGGAACTGGGAAGTTTTGCCTCGGGAGGACTTCCCGACAAGCCACCAGGGTTCCAATTAGTGCTTTGGGATACTAATGCTAGGATTAACGGGTTGGTAGCGACAGACCTGGAGACTCTTGTGTCAGAGGTACTCACCCCCTTCCCACACAATGCTGGATTTGCAGATGGACTTTTTATAATGACCACGGCAACAGATCACAAGAACAACTTGAACCGCTCCGTGCTCAAAAGGGATTATGTCCGCACCCTGCGTGTAGAAACAATAGCCAATTCAGCAGGAGGAACAGCACAGGTATCAATCGTAACTCAGCCCAGTATTGGATTTTTAAACACCAAATACTACTCCAATGGCTCCCCTACAGAAGATACCGAAGACTGCCTTGGCAGAATCACTGTCGGACTCACCCGGTCCAAATCGTTAACCCTGCTTGTCTCCCCGCTAGACATGATGGGGCTCATGGGCATGGCGCAGGTGATTGCAACAATTGCATACGGCATCCGGGGCCTCCGGAGAGGAGAAACGACATGGAGATGGCCTGACTTCGATCCTGACCCAGTTCAAGAGAATCTAGCACAGCTAAGCCGGTGGTCACTGAATTCGGCACCAACCTGGGAGTTCCCTCCCCTTGCAATCGCCAACCAATACTACGATCAGCAAGCCGAAGAAGTGAAGCAAGCGAGATACCGTCTGATATTGGTGCGCGGGTCGGACCTTCGCTGGCTAAACAGGGAGCGCCTCCAAGAAGTCAAAGCAGGCTTAGCAACTCAACACAAGTGGCTCCCCGAGCAGAATCTCCCTTTTTCTGAAGTCGTCCTATATGCCTACGCAGCTGATCGCACACCCTTTCCCACCTATGTGTGCCTGCCCTCAGGACTGTACAAAGCCCGCACCGGGCATGTAGTAGCGCAGACGGGCCCAGAACAGGAGATCCTGTCCCTGCCTGGTATATACTTCTTTGATGGATGGCGATTACACCCCAAGTTGCCGATCCCAGATCACTTGCCGCGCGCAAAAGAGGCGCCAGTCCAAGGCACCGCCCTCACTGCACCTGCGCCTGGCACGGAAACACAAGAAGAGCAGCTGTCCGCGCATGCAAGTACTTAAGAGCCATGGTCAACCAATATGAGACCACCATCCAAGCCGTGCATATAGCCGCCCGCACCCATACGCAAAAAAGCAAGGGCACGGTAGGACCTGCAGTTGACTATCGCCCGCAAGGAGAAGCCCTCCCAGTTATCTCCGCAGACCTAACATCCGAATTGCTGCATTGTTTGTCCACGCTCCCAGACCCATGGCCCCTGGCCAAGATCACCATAGACATGGAGAAACCGAGCCAGTGGGTCTCAAAGTTGTGCAGACTTTACTTTGCTGATGAGTATGCCAAGCGAACAGTTGGACTGCCCTCACGTAGGCATGTCCCGGACATTGCGGGTGCACTTCGAGCAGTCCAAGCCATCCTCCCCAAACTCGAAGTCAAAATGATTGAATTTTTAGCTGAGTGGATGGTCACTCTTCTAATGCCAGCCTCGCACGTATTGGAAGTGAGGGCACCTCACCTTTCCTTTATGATGCTCAAGGAATACTGGTTTAGAGAGCTGTACCAGGCCTGAAAGTCACAGCATCCTTCGACCGCTCCGAATCATACACCAGAGTAATCGATGGTCAGGTAAGATGTATCACGCCTGAAGTTAAGCCGCAGAATTTGCAGGTCATTTGGAATGTGCAGTTTATCACAGTTTTTGTGCCGGCATGGATGATCCCGCCCGTCTACCATAGCCTGCGCAGAGAAAGCATCAAAACCGCTAGCTCTGCAAGTCCCATAGGTGTCCAGTCGGTCCGCCCCACCTGGTTTGAAGACACAACACCCAAGGATACCGCATCCCAACCACCTCACGACCCTCAAAAAGAACAGCCCCAGCCACTACGCGGGCTAAAGTTAGTTATCAAAGAAGAGGTGTTACCGACGAATGACCAACCAGAATTCCCATCGCTCGAACTGTTGGCTGGCAGAGGCCTTTTAGCACCTGACACATGGAAGTGCAAACGTGCGCAAGTTAGCCTCAAAGCAACTATTGATGTCCCTATGTTAGGTACAATCATAGAGCAAAATGGTGATGGACTCCTGGAAGACTCCCACATGCCCGTGGGATGGCCACTCCACATTGATGGTGCTGTCAGACAATGTTGTATTCACCGAGCCGCTAGCCTGCAAGAATTAGATGATATGCTCAAAGAATATGACATGAAAAGGGATTCAGTTGAAATCAACCACGACGCGCCTCAATGGTCCCATCATGCAGTGTGGAACCGACGGTATATGGAACCGAAACCAGGATATACACTGGAACAACTATGGGCTGACTCCGAGCCTGCCATAAGCAAGAAAACGACCACGTCATATGAAGTGCAAACAAATGACCTCTTGCGTGCAGTAGCGGCCATTCAGCATCTCCCATCCCCCATGCCACCCGATAGCCCCTTCCTCAGAGCGTTAGGGACAACAGCTGCTCTCAAAGCCCCACCACAAACTGACACCCTAGCGCAAAGAGCCCTGAAGGAATGGGAACGCACTTTGTGTGAAAACAAGGCAGTGGCAATCCTCGCAGAGGTACAAGCCGGCCGACCAACTATAATCCACAAAGATGGTGGCGAAATGCTCATTGCCATTGTCCTTGACAGGCCACTAGCGGAAGCGAAGGAACTAGTTGATGACCCTGCAGCATTCACTCGCGAAATGACGCGGATCCTGCGCGACAAGCAAACCCACCCACTCATCGCCCAAATGATGAGACCAGCGGAGAGCAGTGATCCACCCCCCGCCACTGCTGCGGCCAGTGGCGCTAGTAGCAGTGGAGAACCTCGCACCACCTCACACGTGCAGTTCCAGTAAGCCACTCGAGGTGACGTAGAGTACCCAAGTTTCCCATTCATGCATTCAGCCTGTAACTTGACCTAGGTTGAGCGGCGTTGTCACCATGGGGTACTCATGGTTGATTACTGCCCGCCGCGACTACCTTTGCTGTCAACATGCCGGAGCCAGTATGGGACGGGAGGCGGTGGGGGGCGGTTATAATAATCCTTTTCAGGGTTTTTGAGTTGTTTTGTTCGTTTTGTTCTACCTTAATTGTTGCATGGTAGGGTAGTGCGATGTCAAAGTACATCTAGCCATGGTGCCCGTCGCCGTTTGACCTTCGCTCAACCAACTTCTCGACCGGCCAAATGATCTCCACCGCACCTCCACATGCCCTTTCTCGACCAAGGTTGCAACACGGTGAGTGTCAGTTGAATGCCCTGAGGCTTTACGTCTACCTACAAACCAGTAGACAACTTAGTTCTCTGGAATGGAGCGACCGACTCCTATCAAAGACGCCGCTGTCCATCGTCTTGCAAAGTCCATTACTCAACTGACCCTCTGCCAGGTCACTACCAGTGAAGTCGATGATGCCACTAAACTTCTAGAGAAGGCCCGACAGAAGCTTCAAGGCATTCAAAACATCCCATCCCAGAGGGTTATTGACCTTGAGGCGACCATACGCCAACTCCGTCAGATTGGCTGTATCCTGGATAGCTGTACCATATCTGCCAGTTACGAAGTAACCCAGGCGCAGAAAGCCTTACTACAGCTTCACCATACAGCCAGGGGAGCTAGCACCTCGTCTGAAGAAGTCAATGCACAGATATCACCACGCACTGATGACGAGTACAATCTCCCATACCATGAAGACGAGTTGCAAGAGCACTAGCACAGAGGTGCCTACCGCACCCGCATGTGTGATGCAGTATGATGATTGGAAAAGCAGTTCTGAGCGGACTCTGAGTGTGCCCTGAGTGCCGTAGCCTCGAGGTCATTTTCACCTTAGATCATGTTTCACTCTCCTGTTTCACTGCGGTAGTTTTTCTCACCACTTTGTTGCGACCCGGCTTTGTCGGTGTTTGCTTCAAAGTGTCAGGGTGAATGTCATGCCGTGAAGGCTGCTCTTTGTGATCTCGGGGATCCTGGCTGGGGGGATCCCTGGTTTCCGCATTGAGCTTTGTTGCTTCCTGCACCCTTTGAAGTGGCCCATGGTGATTTTGTGGTTGGTCCTGTTGTTATTTTGTTTTATGGGCCTGCGTCAACATGACACATAAGTTGTCATCTGCATGCGCCGAGATGATACTAAGCTATCACCTCTTGCCTCAATAGATCTTTTCACCAATAAACTGGGAACTGTCACGTCACTGCTTTGTGGTTGTGTGGGTTGTTTTTGTTTGTGTTTGTTTTTGGTGTTGTTTTTGCTTTTTGTTCTTTGTGCTTCGGTTCTTGTTCTCTGATAACGTGACAAGGGAATAGGACTATGTATCGGTCCTCTACCAGTTTACGTTTGCGGCCACTACAGCTTCGGCCCCTGCGTGAATTAATTAATTAATCCCATATGCAACATGCTTGGAAACATGT
The DNA here is from genome assembly GCA_947184155.2 of Cladocopium goreaui. Lineage (NCBI taxonomy): Eukaryota > Dinophyceae > Suessiales > Symbiodiniaceae > Cladocopium > Cladocopium goreaui. Next base: position 332,701 of record CAMXCT020006688.1, read on the forward strand.
TGAACGACCTGGCGGAAGCCATACGGCGTTGGACGGAAAAAAAAAATCATGGTTGACTGACCCAGGACACCCCCTATACCTTAGGCAATTGACTTCGTAGGAAGCCAGCCAAAGTAATTAGGGGGAGGGAGGAAAGGGGAGGGGGGCCCTAGTAACAATCTAACGGGGCAACTGATTTTACCTAGTAATTGGTAGCATAGGACGATGTCAAAGTACATCAAGCCATGGCACCCGTTGCTGTTTTGCTCAGCCTGCTAACCAACTGCGTCTACTACTCGAATGCAGACTGAACATATGGATACAGCTCAACCGAGCGAACTAGCACGCTTGCCTCAAGAACTCCAGAGTCACAATGATGCACAAGATCTTCTCCTCCTACAAGACTATGTTTGCAAATTGTCGCATACCCAGCGGACACTGGAAGCAACTTGTGCCTCACTGCAGCAAACAGAACTCCTTGCAGGCGTAATCAACGAACAAGATTGCAGAGCCATACGCACGGCTTGCTGTTGCCTGAACAGTCTACGCATCCGTGTAGAAGCCCGAGCCAATGTAACAGAACGTGCAGTTATAAGCCGACAGCTACAGCTTATGCTAGCGAGTGTGCAACCCCACCCTACAGAGGACCTCAACACAGCTGACACAAGTTGCCCGTCCAGAACCTCTGCTGAACATTTCGATGATAGAACTGGTCCCTGTCAAAAGAATTGAACGCTCGCAAGCCTGTACCAATGCTGGTGAGCTAGCAACCAGTGTCAACTCGATCGCATCGAATACAATTGATTGCAACGCACGCATTTGTTGATTGATAGCTTGTGCACTGCTCCAGAACGAGAGATGCCGGCTCCCAAGCTCACCATGTAATTCCATCAGAGCTGTGTGCCCCCGATGATGAGATGCTTGGAAAAGAACTACTGAGCGGACTCTGAGTGCGCCCTGAATGCCGTAGCTACTGCTGTCTTTCTCACATGAGATCATGTCTCACCTCCTGTTTCACCTTTTACAGTTTTTCACCACTCTCGTTGCGACACGGCGTCGTCGTTGTTTGCTTCGAAGTGCCTGGGTGAACGTTATGCCTGAATGGCTGCTCTCTGTGATCTCTGGGATCCTGGCTGGGGGGATCCCCGGTTTCCGCAGTGAGCCTTGTTGCTTCTTTCACCCTCTTGCATGGCCCCTTTGTGTCAGTCCGTGTTGTCCTTGTTTTGTTTCTTTTTCGGTGGCCATACTCATGATGACACACAAGATGTTATCGTGCATCTCTTTTCTCAGAGCTGGTAGCGATCCCACTTCTCCGTGTTTTTTGGTTTTGGTTTTGTTGTGGTTCTGTGTGTTTTGTCTGTTTGTTTGTTTTTTTTTTGTGTTTTGTTTTTATGGGACCGCTCGCTGGACTGTGTATTGGTCCATTACCAGTGCTTTTGAGGCTCTCCAAGTGTAGACGGCCTTGCATGATTCACAATTCATCTTTTTGCTGCGGTTGAACGTGTGTAACGACCTGGCGAAAGCCATGAAGGCGTTGGACGGAAAAAAAAGATTTGAGCGAGAGAGCACGGAAAGTTTGACTCACGTTTGTTTATTTGTGGAAAAGCCTTTGGGTAACTTTGATCGCGATAGGTTTTGTTTTGGTTTTCAAGGCACAACTCAGCGGTGCAAAGTTTTTACGCAGTTGTCAAACCTGTTGGTCTGGAGTGTTGGTGCGCCTTGCTTCCTTTCTGCGCTGCACCTCATGGCATCAAAGGCTTCGGCCCTGTGTCGGGTTCGCCCTCTCCACACTCCCGGGCTTGTGGCTACAGGCGAAGTTGACCATCTCGCTGACATCCATACAGGACAAATTTGCCCGGCCGTTTATGACATTGCAGCAGAGCTGTGGTTACGGGAACGTCTCGACACCGTAGAAGAAGTCTTCCAGGTTGTAGCTCGAAACTTTACCATTCGGCAGCCAGAGAAATTGGCGCAGTACCTGTGCTCGCTGATGCGACGGGCGGAATCAATTGAAAAGCACTTTGGATTTGAAAGATTTGCCTCCAAACCTCTTGGCCCAGGTCCAGGTTGAGGAGGTGTATGAGCTACGACATTCACGTTTTCAGTTGGGGAGGGATCCTGTGAAATCAGTGCTAAAAATCAAACACCCCATGCAAGAAACACAATGTCGTTTTAAAATCAAAAACATATATGCGAGCCCGCTGCACCAAGATGGTGATTGCTCTGCAGGTATGTCCATACGTCACCGCAAAACTGCCTGTTCTAAGGCCCTGATTTTGGAACCGCATTTTGCTCAATCTGGATTTCGCTCCCGCGCCTTACAGTTGCTGCGTATGTGTTGGTCAAGTCGTGGTTTGCCGCGTCGCTTCCTTGCACCAGACTCTGCGAACTGCGACTGCTGCTTCACAAAAATATTTTCACTTTGCAGAAACTTGCACTTTCATCTTTGTTTCCGAGGGCAATGGGATGCCGGGTCTGTCACGTGCACTTGACCCAGCTTAGGGATCCAAGGTGGCGTTTGGACGGCTTTGAAAAAGGGTCCTGTATGCATTGGTGGGTTGAATTTTCCATCAATGCTCTTGGTGGCTGATTGTGGTTGTTTTGTGTTTGGGCTTCGGGCCCGTTTTGCTGTTCTGTTGGTGTTTGTTGTTTCTCGTCCGTATGGCAAGATACGCATATCTGACTGGGGGATGTGCACTTCTTCCCTGCGTCTGGTTGTGGGTGTGTTGTTTCTGCCACCATTTTTTTTCTTGTACAGCTTGCAGAGATTCCATTGCGTCTCCGTCTTGTTTTTCAGGACCGAGTCTTTGAGCTTAATCGGTCGAACCCGAGGAAAAAAAAGTCATGTCGCAACTCCAAAACAAGATCCCGTAGCCTTTGGCTCAAAGTGTCGGCTCAAACCATCTCTAGTCGGATGAGTACAGTAAGAAAGATACTCGTGGTCTGAGAGTTTGATGATTTGGGAGCCCGCAGAAAGCTGAGCAGAGATCTGTGGTTGCAGTATGCATATTACAGAATTGGCTTTAGCGCCCGCAAGCGCACGAGAAGGAAAACGCCATTTCCACAGATTCAGCCGAACCCAAACGAAAGGTAGCTGCTGTTTGAACATAAGTATTCATACCAGTGGTACCGCACAAGGCGGTGGCGGAACTTTCAAAAACAGGAAACCTATAGGAGAGGTTGGTTGTGAATCAGGGATGGCAGAGCGAAGCCACTCATTGACTGACAGGTGCTTGATCTCTCTCATTCTTTCTCTCTCTCTTTTGCTGTCTTTCTCTGACTATCAACCTACCTACCTATCGATCTATCTATGTATCTATCGATCTATCTATCTGTGTATCTATCTAAGTTTATCTATCTATCTATCTATCTATCTACCTACCTATCTATCTATCTATCTATCTACCTATCTATCTATCTATCTATCTATCTAATCTATCTAATCTATCTAATCTATCTATCTAATCTATCTATCTAATCTATCTATCTATCTATCTATCTATCTATCTATCGATCAAACTCTCTCTCTATCTACCTGTCCATGTGTCTATCTGTCTATCTATCTGTCTATGTATCTTTCTATCTTTTTATCTATCTATCTACCTACCTATCTATCTATCTATCTGTCTATCTATCTGTTTATCTATCTATCTACCTATCTACCTATCTACCTATCTACCTGATCTATCAATCAATCAATCAACCAATCTATCTACCTATCTACCTATCTACCTATCTACCTATCTATCTATCTATCTGTCTATCTATCTTTCTAATCTAATCTAATCGAAATCTAAATCAAAATCAAAATGTAATCTATTCTAATCTAATCTAATCTCATCTCATCTCATCTAATCTCTCTCTCTCTCATATGCCTATCTAACTATGTATCTATCTATCTACTTATCTAGCTGATCTATCAATCAATCAACCAATCTATCTATCTATCTATCTATCCATCTATCTATCTATCCATCTATCTATCTATCTATCTATCTATCTATCTATCTATCTATCTATCTCTCTCTCTGTTTGTCTGTCTGTCTATCTATCTGCAAATTTGAAAACTAAGCAATTCTGCGAGACTTCTTCATTTTTTTGCACTTGACAACATTGTACCCATCCACTTTGTAGCATTTTTTCTTGTTGGTTTGTTTTGGGAGGGTTTGCGGCGGTTTGATTTTGCTTTATTTTCTTAAGAGCAAGTGCATCATAATCTGACACAGTTTTTTTATCCGTGAAAAGTGTTGTTTGTTGCTGCTGTTTTTTCGTTTCTACTGGGGTTGTTGGAGTTGTTGCCTGGAAGGGATTGAGACCAAAAGGTGTTCCACATTTCAAAAATGCGCTGTGATATTGCACGGAGATTAACCCATGTACATTCTTGCAAGGAAGGATGCATCATATCATGGTTACAATCTGCGCGGCCACTTCTTGTTTTTGTTAATGGCAACTTTTTAGGGGCTAGACAATTGTAGGGGCAGGATTCCTTCGACCAAGAGCGAATTAGCAAACCAGTGCTACAAATTGCCATGGAGGAAGTGGCTGATGATGTTGGATGTTGAATATTGGGGATGGAAAATTGTTACAAACTACCCAAGGTCCTTATGATGATTTTTTTTGCGAAAATTTAGCCAACTTGTAGTAGAACTACTTTTTTGATGAATTAGCAGATTGTAGTAAAAAAAATTCAGGCCTCAAAACTTGTAGTGCATGCATTTTGGTGTCTACAAATTGGGGACCGATCCCGTCACTCGTTGAATTCCAACGGGGATCCATTTTTTACTCGTCGATTCCGCGAGGAAATGTGGCTCAAAGGAAGCTGCTGAAATGTACCATCGTGGAATCAGGATGAAAACAAACATGGGCATCAAGATCTCGAAACATTTTGATATGGTCATTTTCTTGATAGATGTGATGAGTGTAAATGTACAGGTCGACTCAGGTGTTTTCTCAACACGTGAGTTGCGAACATCATGAAAGCAAGGATCACATGTAGGGAACCAAATCGTGAATGATGGTTTACGCAAACAGTCCAAACAAGTGGATGCTTAGACTCACGACCATTGGATTGCACCAACATTTTGCACGCCACAGCAAGTGCCGACCCTTGCAAACTGGAAAATCCATCCAATAGTTTTCGTCTCTAGGCGCGAAAATTGATTCGTTCCAATCTTTCGAAATAGTAAAGGATTGAAGGATGTAATCCATTCCCTCTATTCAAGGCCAAACGAAACCATGGTTGTAGAGAATTTCCACATATTTGGGACCATGACCGTGGCACGCCAAGCAGCAACTTGCCGGTGGTGAAAACTTCCAAGGGGTCCGTGCTGTGGATCAACTGAAAATGAGCCATTTTTTCATGGGAATATTATGGAGTTGATCATAATTTTGTCATGGGAATATCATGAAAATGAACAATTTTTTTCCACTGAAAATGAACTCCGAAAAATGATCAACAATGGGTGTGTAATGGACGTTTCATATGGTTTTATCTGGTTTCATCGAGAGTGTTATTGGCACAACAATCATGAATGGATAAAAAACCTCCGGTGCCATGAAAAACATGGCTGGCAAATCCCCCTAGAGCCCTAGAGGGTATCGAAAAAAGGGAATCGAACTATAACTGGGTGATTTACCATTGAACTCATTACCATTTAGGGTACCCTAAATGGCAATCTGTGATGTAGCTATATGGAACATCACCATTTTGAATAGGTAAATATTTGTGGTTTGGAACATGAATTTTATTTTTCCATTTATTGGGAATGTCATCATCCCAACTGACGAACTCATTTTTCAGTGGGGCAGGCTCAACCACCAACCAGGTAAATATTGGTAAATTATTGATACCCTCTGGTAAACTAACATAGCGAACTGGAAAATCACCATTTTTAATTGGTAAATCAACTATAAATGGGCAATTTTCCATAGCTATGTTAGTTTACCGGAGGGTAAATGAATCACGAGGGTAACAACATATTTGAACTCTGATGCATTGGGATGGTCCATAAAGTGAAGTGGTTGTGTTTAGGCCGTCTAGGCCAAGATCTTCATCATTCTTCAAACCAAGAGAAGGTCAAGACGACTTGGGGTCAGAAACATGTGAAAACCTACTCTAGGTCATCCTTGGATGGGTGGAAACTAATCCTTTGATTTTTTTGAATTTCAATAGGAACATCTACAAAAACCAGCTAACTTTTTTTAATTCCCTCGCAGGTTTTTTTTTCAGATTGGCCATGTAGTTCCATCATAATTTATGTTTACCCAAATTATGTTCAATCTATGTTTGGATAGAGAACTCGAGAGTAGATTTAACACAACTAACACATTGTTTTCAGAGGCATACCAAAAATGTCCTGATCGCCGTTTTTTTGCTGAACATGTTTGTAAACAGTTCCAACAGTGTTCTCGATTCTATTTAACAAAGACCAGTTTTGTCATTGGGTTGATGACATATTGACATATCACATATCCCAGAATTGGATGAACGTTTGACAAACAAATCTCATTCCTGCAGGATGGGGCCCCAGTTCGTTAGCCAAGTTGGTGCAAATAACTATAATAGAAATAGTGTATGATACGCAAATAACTATATTTAGATGGGTTTATAAACCAACAAACATCACTGGGTTTTCCCCATCTTGTGGTCACATCGATGTTTCATCGTTGAAAATTCAACCCACGATGTTTCCTGAGATCGTTGCCGCTTTACTAACCAAAAACAACCAGCATTGAACATTGGGATAATCATGGTAACTACCCGAAGAATGAGGAACGTGATTTAAGCAATACACAAATCGATACTTGATAATAGATAAACTATAAGGATATGACCAGGAAACTTGGATGATTGCAATCACTAAAAGGGGAGTTCGCTGGGTTGAATTGAGAAAACAATTACATGGTGGCTCTGTGGAATAGTGTTTTCCACCTTTCCACTGGTGCCAGCTGTTTTTCTTGGATGCGGCTGCAGGTAGCCGAATGGTGACATGTTCGGAGGAAAAAAGGAAGAGAAGAAGGACTTCCTATGAATTCCTGGGATTTGGGGGTTACTTCACTCCTTTTCTTGTCTCATCCCATTCTCCTCATCCCATGCCAGATCAAATGCTTGGTTGATTTTTTTTGTCCCCAAATACGGGATCATGTACGAGAATCCCATGAAACTCGGTAGAATGATGCATGGAATACAAGGAATACCACGAGTTACCACGCAAGGGTGTGGTTTTTGAAAAACGGATTCATTTGGGTTGGTCTAAAACTTTTGCAATTTTGCAGGTGGAGGATCAATGAATCAAACCCTCGTTGCGCTGTCACATCCCTAAAATTGCCCAGTTTGTGTTGGGATCTGAAGAAGGGTGTGGGAATGGGTGTTTTTTTTTTTCCGCATCCAGGGGTGTTAGTCTCATTGTTACAAGTTGAGGCCCCCAACTAATAACTTGGTCAACCAGGGTCTTTTTTGGGGGTATAACTATAGTATTCATGCGGTGAAACATTTCACCAAGGTTCACATCATTGGGGGACCTCACCTTGCAGTATTATATAGCCATCTAATGATTGGGGTACTGATTTCGACCAATATCCATATGATTTGCGATTTTCCTCCCCTTGATGAATCTTCCATTGAGGGAATGTCATGGAAATAATTGAATAAGATTATTTTAAATGCCATCGCACATCCCTTAGTTTGGACACAAACGGCGGTGCCACCAGGAGGAGGAGGATGATAAGGCAGATGAGGCGGGGCTGTGGCTTGTTTTTTTTTCGTAGCAACCCTATGCCGCCTATGCCCCAAAGAAGGTCTGGGACATTGGAAGTATCTAAGCATCCCCCAAAATTGGGTATTTGAGGCACTCTGAAGGTAGGCATCCAGGTGGAGTTTATCCAATTCGAATGGGGGTAGGTAGTGTTGATCCATTCCCAACTAAGGCCTGCAACTGCGGTTGTCCAATTAAAATGTGGTCAACAAAATGCTACAACCACCTCCAAAATTTTACTATAAACCATTTTGGGGGGTATCGAACGCATCCTCCACAATAAGGCTTATTCTTGGGTTTACCACATTTTTTTTTTGGGTCAAAACCTTTGATTAGAAAAGCTGGAAACAATAGCTCGCTACAGCTCGATATTAAACCAGAGATTGGGCTTTGGATCCATAGCCAAATGGGTCGGCAACCACCAAACCTGGTCAAGTACTATCAATTGAAATGGAGATACTGTACCATATAAGGCCATATTTTGTGGGGATATTCCAATCAATGGCCATTCCAGGAACCTAAATTGGAGGTACCTACCATATATAATGCCTATTTTTCAGGCCTATGTAAGGGGATATACCCCCAAAATATGGCCTTATATGATACAGTACCTCTATTTTAGGATCCTGGAATTCCCATTGACCCAATGGTTGTTCCATTGATTAGTTGCGCCCTGTTTCAACTGGGGCAACTCAGCTGTTGAAATGACGGAGTCATCCTGGAGCAGAAAGAATATGTGTCCCCGTAACCCTCAACCTCATTTTATTTCGGCTATCTATAGCTTTTCTTTGGGCATGGCCAAACTTGACTTGGCCATTCCGTCTACTTCTGGTTTCAACAACATCCACCGGCTGCCACTGGCTGCCACTGGCCACTCACCGGCGATCCAGGAGAAACCCGAAGAGAATGCTGAAGGTGGCGACGACGCTGGGGGAGGAGCGCGGCTTCCCACGGTGGGCTAAAGGGGGATCAATAGGGATTTTTTTTTGGTTCATATATGGGTTTGTCTGAAAATAGGGTATATTCCCAATGGAATAGCCATTTTTCATAGGGATAATGATCATTAACCATTGGGTTTAGGGGTACACTATTTTCAGACACACCCATATGTGCCATGGTGCAAAAATCATCCAACATCGATTGTGTACCGATATTCGGGGAATGGCCATCAATCCATTAATAGGGATTCTATTCTACACCAGAAGAATTCCCATTGTGGGATGGATGACCATATCCGATCTACTTCTGACCATGGCCTATGTGGGGAAAGATGGCAAAATTCTCCCAAATTATGTCCTAATCCGTTTCTTTAAGGCTATGGAAAGGCTATGGAGCAATACTTATTATCATATTTTCAGGGGGTGAACATCCGTAAATCCAGGCCTTTTAAAATTAGCGAGAATCTACCATCTGGTTATGACTAACATAGCCATGGAAAATCCCAAAAATATATGGAGGTTTATAGCTGGGAAAATCATCTATTTCTATGGGCCATCTATACCATGGCAAACTGTGAGTCATAACCAGAGGGTAAAATCCATAAATATAACATTAATATACCATTAATACACCATTAATATCCCATTAATATACCATTAATTACCAGAGGCTATTTGTTTGGTTGCTCTACACAGCGATTTTCAGTGATACCGAGGCATCTCAGGAATTTCACATCGTTTCTCTGCAGGAGATGAGGAGGGCGAGGATGAAGTCCTTCAGGTTGCGAAGACGCGAAAGATCAGCAAGGAGCAGTTCTTCAAGGACGGCCCAGGGATTTTCATCGGTTTTTTTTTGTGATTTTTCTTGGGATTTCAGAAAGATCATGGGATATCACTGATATAAGGGACTTAAGTGACTTAAGTGACTTAAGTATCAGAAATGGTTCCAAAGTGCTGAGTTGTGCAGGTGATGGGTTAAATGATGATGGGATCAATTGGAATAGATCGGATACAGTAGGTCGATTGGATATGATTAGAGTAGATTTTCCCATTGCCGGATTAGGTAGCAGAGAGTATGTTGTTCACATAGGTACCCTCTGGTGATTTAACATAGCCATGGTATTGATGGCCCATTTATATATAGATGGTTTACCTATTAAAAATGGTGATTTTCCTGGCTATGTTAAATAGCCAGATGGTATATGGTTTATCCCATTAACATCCCATTAGTTACAGTGTTTCATAGTTACCAATATTTACCAATTAGAAAACACAGGATGGGGCCCCCGTTGGATAGCGTTCAGTTGCCTTATAAGTGGCTGATTCCTATGGTTTATGACTATAGTATTCATGTTTTTTTTTTTTAAACTTTATAAACCATAGTTATAAAACATAGTTAAGATCCATGAATACTATAGTTATATATCTACCTAGTATTCGTGGGGGTTTCATGGTTTATAAACCAACATGCACATCACTGGGCTGTGGATGTCATATCTCCCAAACACCGGAGCCAGGAAGTTTCGGATCGCACCAACCCTCCCTCAAGGGGTGATACGGAGCAGGAGCGGCCGTGAATCACCACGGAACTGGGTGATAAACAGCATGAATTACCCAAGTTTGATGTGGATTTGGGATGGTTTAGTGAGCTAAGTTGGTAGATAAGTATGTATATATATATATGGGTATATATACAGATGCTGGTGCCCCCATACCCTTCGGTAATTTACAATTCGCAAACTGGTATAGATGGCCGAGGCCCATTTAGTTCGATGTAGCTACAAAAGGTTGTGATCTTCAATAGCTAAAAATATGTTCAAATGTAGTAAGTGTAGTTAGCGAAGTTCGTAGCAGATAACATAAGTTATGTTTTTTTTCATGGTAGATACTGGGGATTTTTCACATTGTGGGTTTCTCTAATCATCGCGAAACTCGCTTTTTGATCATCAAATAGCGGAAACTATGACAATCATCCATTCAATGGGAATTTCAGGATCCTATATAAGGCCTTAATTTCAGGGAATATCACCACAATTCATATGGCCTGAAATATGGTACAGTACAGTACCTCCATCAATTGGATCCTGGAGATCTCCCATTGATTAGTTTACCAGAGGGTAAATCCCATTAATATCTCATTAAATCACTATAAATTCCATTAAATCACTATAAATTCCATGAAATCACTATAAATTCCTTGGCTTTGGACCATGATTTTCAAATCGCTTGGATAAGGCCTGGAGGTCCATGGTGTGTTGGATCCAGATGCCGTCAGGTCGGACTTTTCCCAATTGATGGGGGCCATGTTTTTTTTTTTCGTTTGCCACGTCTGCTTAAGGTAAACGATGGGCTAAAGTTAGCCCAATTTAAGTGTGACTGGAAAAACATTGGGTATGTTTGCTGTCCCAATTTTTGCTCAAGGTGTCAAGCCTTTTAAGTGAGATTTTATCTGAATGTTTGGTGGCAATTGTTCTTTGCTAAAATCCTATTCTCTGAAGCTCCTTCCTTGCGTTGATCATGAAAATGCCCGCTTTTTTGTGGCAAAGTCCTACAGGAAGGGGCCCGAGACGATGGGTACGCTGTTTTTTTTTTTTGAGTAGGCCGTTGGATTGCTAGTGGATGAATCTGTACTTAGGTGGGGTTACTTTTCTAACCCAACTTCGAAGTGGGTGGGCCCTGTGGTGTGTAAATCTTCTCCAATAAAGATCATCGTAACAACATCGAATAACTGGGTTGCAAGTATGGTTATCCAGCGATTTTGCATGTTTGGGTTGGGTTATATTCCTAAAGGTGGTTTAAATCCCAAACGACAAAACATAAGGCATGAACGGCTGTTTTTTTAAAGCCATGATTGCAGCCCGCCTAGGCATGGGATTATTGAAACATAGGACCTGATGGATGGTGAATAGGATGGTTTATGGCGGGTTTACCTCATTACATCCAATAGCTGGGTTATAATTTCTAATAGTTTCTATAGTTATAACTGATGGTTACTGTTACTACGTAACATCTTGAGCCCACCATTTCGCAATAGTTAACATAACCATTATCTAACTGGTTATAACTGGGTTATAACTTCTAATAGTTATAGTTTGATGATTTTAGTTGTTATGATTATTATACAATCCCAGTAAGAAGAACCTCTTATATATATATATGTATATATATAATATCTAATATTATATCCATTATCATTACATTAACTTATCCATTCATATCCAATAACTAATAACTATACTTGGGCTCAGCCGAGGAGCGCGATCACTGGTCTCGCCCAAGGCGATGGCAGGTGAGGCTTTGGCAGGCAACGGAGCTGGGGACTCGCGGCGGGACCCAAGATGCTTCAGGGCACCCCCGTTTGAAAACGCCAAAACGCCATGAAAAATCCATGAAAAATCCGTGAAAAAATGGGAACTTCACCATTTTTGAATGGAATTTCCATGCAAAATCAACGTGTTCAATGGAAAACCACCAGGAGTTTAAAGGGATAATCCAAAACTTTCAATGAATCTTCATAAATTGTTCGACGGAACATCACCATTTTTCATGGAAGATCACCCTATGAATGGATATAGAAGGGAGCTGACCAACAGACAGAGATGAATAATTCAGGATGTTTAGGTGGTTCATCCTACTTGGGAAGGAATTGGACATGGCAACACAGCGACGCCGAAGCAATTTCTCCCAAAAGAATATCATCAATGGAGATAATCAACACGTCATTTCAATTTCCCTGGCAACAACCGCTTTTCATGGGCAGACTTGGGACCTCCGCTGGCAAGAGTAAATTTATTTGACCAGCGGAAGTATCCTTCGAACCAGCCAGAAATCTATTTACATATACTGGTTGGTGGTTTGGAACATTTTTTATTTTCCATAATATATGGGATAATCCTTCCCATTGACTAATATTTTTCAAGATGGTTAAAACCACCAACCAGTATATAATAACTACAACAAATTACCGACATAATTGTGGATCTCTCAAAATGGGGGACCGCAACCATGGGTTTCAATAGGAATATACCAACGACAGGCCATGCAGTCAGATACGTCGGGTTCGAAGCATATATCCATAGTTGGGGGGTAACTAGAAGAGGTGGTTGGAATTAGAACTCCAAGAATTTTTTATTCAACTGACACTTCAATGATTTGCTTGGACGGACTCGTTGAGGGCCAATGCTGGGCCAATTGACGATCAGTTTCCGGAGAATTATCAGTTAATGATGGGCAAATACACATAATCAGTTACAACTCCAATATAGTTACCCGATGACTCAATCACCCCACATCATATTATGTTTAAAATCCCCAAGATGAGAATCTGGTAATACATTAATTACTAGCGGAATATTTCACACCGTAGCACCAGTTCAGCGCCAATCACGTGGCGATGGCCTTTGGAGAAGCCCTGCATCAGGTGCGGATCGAAAACATGACGGACGAGGCCATTTTGGTCTTCGGAAATTTCATCTTCGGCGGCACCAAGGAGTGGAGCTGCACGGAAACCGGGCCTGCTGTGAAGGGAACCATGAGAAATGTAGGGAAAGAGTAGGGAAAAACTGGGTGTATCGGTAGATGATCATGACGATGATGACTTTTGTTGCTTTTCTAGTTTTTTTTCAGAAAGACCTGGCTATTTTTTGGAACTGTGAACACAAGGAGGGTCTCCATGATTAGCAGAGATACAGCTCTGAAGCATCGACACCGCCAAAATGACCCAGATAACCTTTGGTAATCCTAGGTCAACCAACCCGATGGGTAGTTTAATCCTTTCACCTTTTGCGATTTCAATAGGAACATCTACTAACCAGCCAACTTTTCTTAATATTTTGCAGGGTATCTAAGAATCGTAATCCAACATGGTAAGTGGAAATCCACCATAAATGATCAGAACTGCATAGAAATGCCATAAATATGGGTGCCATAAATATGGGCATTTGAACATCGGGTTTAATCATCGGTTACTGGTGGAGTTTCCAGCCATGTTTGACGACACCAGATTGGGTAAGTTTTTTTTTTAATCCCCCAGTTTTTTGATATGGGTTTGTCTGAAAATAGGGTATATTCCCAATGAAATAGCCATTTAATAGGGATAATGATCATTAACCATTGGGTTTAGGGGTACACTATTTTCAGACACACCCATATGAAAAACTAGAAATGAGGTCTTGGACATTGGGCGCACCATTTTTGCGAAACCGCAGTGGACATTTCTCTGGAGATCAGGGACGACAGGAACTAGCCTTTGTAGTAAATGTTGCCGCCTTGGAACGACAAGGCGATGTTAAACTTCCAGGCTGAAACCTGAAGCTCATCTTTCATTTCTCAAAAAGTTGTTTTCAAAACTTCTCTTGAAAGTTTCTACAATTTTTTATCGAAAGAAGTTAAATATGTTTGAAAGTCAAAAAGTTACAAAAGAAGTTGTTAAACAAAGTTTCCAATTTTAGGCTCCGTGAAAGCTTTATTTTAAGCTCCTGCCGGCCTTCTAAAAACACCCAGTTTCCCTAAGGTTTGGATGCAAAATCCTCATTTAAATCCTGATCAGCCGTGACTCCTGGGACCTTGGAAGCTACTGGCTTGCAAAGCTGGGTGATTTTTTGGGAATATTCTACTACCCTCAATGGTAATTCAACAATGGAAGGCATGCCCCAGTTAGTTAGATGATTTACCTGTATTTTCCTGTGAAAAATGCTGATTTTCCATAGCTATAGCAAATTACCAGAGGTGAACATCCCATTAAATCCTTTTAAATCCAATTAAATCCCATTAAATCCTCATTTCTTGATGAGTAATGTTAACACGTTTTTTCGTTACCGGGGATTTCCAGGGTGTGGATTTTTGTTGAGGAGGAATTCTTGGTGAAGACTGGTGGCAAGGAGCCCTCCATCTGGGTGGCTGGCCGGGTCCTCGGTGATCCTTGGGGATCAGTGGGATCAGTTTCTTCGCTCCAAGGTCCATTGAGTCATGACATCAGCTTTCGATACCCGAAAATCCACTACAAGATGGGGCCCCCAAGATAGTTCAGTTGCCTTTTTTTGTGGCTGACTTCCATGGTTTATGGTTTATGGTAACAAACTAGTTTTCATGGATGTGAATGGGGTTTATGAACCAACAAACATCACTGCGGGGGCACCATCCTGTCGTTTATCATCATGTTCCCTTAAGCAGAGGCTCTTAAAAGTTCGGAGAAAATCCATGTCCCCCATTTTCAGACACACCAAAAAAGGGTCCCATGAATGAAAAACATGTTTATAAGTGCTACCACATAGATTATTTGGGATTTACCCTTTGGTTATTTAACATAGCCATGGAAAATCATCACTGTTTTAATCGGTGCACCATCTATTTCTATGGGTCATGGCTTCCATAGGCTATGATAGTCATAACCAGAGGGTATATTCCCATCATTATTATAGATTGTTTGGATTTATATGGGTATGGATCAATACCTATGAAAATACCATTTTTAGGGGGATGAACATCCATTTTAACCCAGCTATTTTGATGTGAACAGAAGGGGTACAGGGTTTTGACACACTGCCATATCCCATCATTATATCCCAATTCTGGTTGGTTTTTTCTCCTTATTTTCCTTGGCGAATCCCTTCTGTTCAAATCTTCCAGGTGATGAAGGTGTGATCCTTCGAACACCTGTGGTGCAGGATATTCCCGGCTTTTTGGCAGAATTTGAGGGGGGTCTGTGATGGGTATTTGCCACTGATGGCCCAGTTATACGTAGATTTTTAATGATTTTTAATGCATTTATACCATGTGATTCAATGGGATTTCGGCCCCTGGTAATGACTGTGACATAGCTATTGAACATGGCCATTTAGTTCGTTGATTTACCTACGAAAAAATGTGATTTTCCATAGCTATGTTACCTGAGGGTATTTACCAACACTGATGGGTATAGATATGCATGTATATACACGGCGTGTGTACATATATATATACACACATATATATATTTATATATTTATTTATTTATTTATTTATTTATTTCAAAGCAGTGACATGTCCAGGGATCTGCAGCAAGGGCCTGTGACCGAAAGCAACTCCGGCTCAGGGCAAAACGGGGGTTCAGCCATTGGGAGTCGCCGTCGTGTGGACTCAGGAGAGTCAGTGCGTGACCCCCAGTTAAACTGGTAGCGGAGCCGCCCAGGTTCGCTCGCACCAGAGGGGTGTTGCCGGGTTCCCGGTGGAACCTACGGTGCAAAGCAATGACATGGCCACAGAGACCAAGGATGGTTGTGGCCAGTTCAAAAGGTTCAGTGGAGCCGATTTGGATGGCAAAGCCTATTGGTAGTGGAAACTATGGCACCTCGAGGAGAACCTTCTGGTGAGATCTTCTCGGAGCAGGAGACGGTCGAGATCCTTGCTGCGTCGTGGAAAGACAAGAGGGCAGAAATATCATTTCTGGAGAAGAGCTGCAGATTCAACCAGGCGAACGTCGTCAAAAAAAAGTTCGCTGTGGAAGTGGGCGATGTGAGGAAGCAGACTCGCTGCTTCAAGTGCCAGAAGGTGGGCCACTAGGCTCGAAATTGTCCAAACAAATCGACGTCCAAGGGAGATGATCGAGGCTCTGGAGCGTCTGGTTCCGACGACCGCTGAGCAGGGTCCGGTAGATCAGGTGTCTGAGGTACTTGTTGCCGCAGTGGAGTCACCATCCGACTCACAAGTCAAGACCGACCTCCGAAAACTCCATAATAATTTAGGGGAATCCGACCAATCGAGAAGCGTTGAGAATTCTCAAGAACGCAGGTGGATCCGAGCAAGCACTTCGGTTAGCCTCAGATTTCAAGTGTGACATTTGCTTTCATCGACAGAGACCATACCCATGTTTGCCAGCATCAGCACATCAGATAGTTGTATCGGGGCCGATGTGAAGAAACTGCCTGGTTGGGAGGTGTACCAAACTGTTACATGTTTGAATATCATCGACTATGCCCCTGGGTTTCAACTCATGTTCCCATTCTTTGAAGTGGAAGCAGCTGATGTGCTGAAATCCTTGTTTCAGCGTGGGTGGCAGTCGTGGGCTGGAGCTCCGGTCGAGGTGATCTTAGACCCAGCTCGTACCAACTTAGCTGCGTCTTTTGTGGATCCACTGGAACTGACAAGAACCAGGGTTCTTAGCACGGCAGCCGAAGCTCACAACCAATTGAGTAAGGTGGAGAAGCATGGTCACTTTTTTGAGGTGATTTTCCAGAAAGTGTTGGATCCGGTAAAACCAACGTCGCAAGAGGAGTTCGAACAATGCATCGTGGCCACTTGCAATAGTAAAAATGAGATGATTAAAAATAGGGGGTTAAGTCCTGTTCAACATATGTTTGGGCGCAACCCTAGGATCGCCAGTGATCTCCCGCAGGATGAGCCAGATCCAGTGGCAGCCACGAGTCCTCTGTTTGATGCACAGGCAGCACGAACGTTGGCAATTTGAACGGCACCCCGAACTGCGGTTGCAGTGTCACAGGATGAGATCAGTCTTCGCACTGCCATGAATGCAAAGCCCCATGTTGAGAGGGATTTTGTGGCCGGTGATTTCGTCAGCTACTGGAGAACTCAAAAGTATCCGAAGGGAGTGAGACATGGTGGGTGGACGTTGGTATGGCACTGGGATCGTCATGGGTTCATCGACAGAACATGGTCAAGGTGCCACCAAGCATTTGCATCATGCATCGGAGACTGAGCATGCAGTGGCCCACTCTGACGGCCGAGAGCTTTTGGGCATCAAAGATCTGACAGCCGATGGTCACAATTTGCTGGGCAGCCAGTATGTGGATCTTACTCACCAATCTGGTCCACCTAATCCGGCAGATGCAGCTGACAATTGTGAGCAAGTCGCAGAGTCGGCAGACACCTGGCATGAAGAAAATGGAGTGTTGATTCGAACAGGCAACAAGCTTCGAGTGGGTAAGTTGATGCCTGACCTCAATGATCCATTCATAGCTGGCCGTCCATTGGAAGATTGGAGATTTCTCAGCTGATGGACAAGCCATGGTCTATAGATAAGCATAACGCATGTTCACCACTGAGAGCTAGGCCGTGGTTAGGTCACACTTGCTTCCATGCCATGCCAATTGAGTCAGAAGTGCCAGCCGTCGCAGGCGAACCTGTTTCAGTTTTCGAAGACATTTCAGCCAGAGGATCCCAAACCCTCGCCGCAAGAGCGTAGGGAACCTGCCAAGTCCGATGCTGCCGGATCTGGATCAACAATGAGTGCCATCACTGGTAATGGAGGTAGCAGTGGTCAAAGCCACACCTACGGGCCCATCAGGCATACGTCGTTTGGTTCCAATGGAGGCACAGAGTTGATCCGACCACCTGCACTGGCCCAGGAAGACTTGCATGAAGTCCTGGATGAGATGTCTCAGCATGGTAGCAAACGTAGTCAGAGCCCTAGTCATGGGGATTCTCCTGGTTCAAAGGTTCCCCGCACTACCGAAGTGTTGCTGGTTGAGGCTCTGATGGCAGAAAGCCACGAGCATGTGGAATCACTGGTGGCTAGCTTTTTGCGAAAGAAACTCCAGCAGGAGCTGCCTCAGTCCAACAATCCTCCAGCTTTGCAGGAACGCATAGATGATGCTACCTGGAGGACAATTCGAGTCGCACAAAGGCTCGGTGGTGCCTGAGGGGTCATCACGATCCGGATCTGGTAGAGAAGGTTCTGTCCGGACATTGCCACTCTCCAATTTTGCAGCTCATTGTGAGTCATCGTTGGCAGTTGAATCTTGGTGATATCAAAAGGGCTTTCTTGAAGCCGATGTTTCCAAACAGACTTCAGAGAAACCAGGGTACGCTGAGCTCCCTTCAGGTGGAGTTCCGGAAATTCCTAAGGGCAGTCTGGTACAAGCCTTGGGAAACATAAATGGGGCCAACGACGCACCTCACAATTGGTATGTGGAATTTGATAGAGTTGCTTTGCAAGCAGGGTTCACTGGTTCCAAACTGGATAACTGTTTGTATTTCTGCCATGGTAGTGACGGACAGCTTCAAGGTGTTCTTGGTGTGCAGGCGGACGACACCATCACAGGAGGGTCTGGATCCAAATATGAATCTGCTGTTCAATTTCTGCGAGATAGATTCCCCTTCAGAAAATGAAGGACTGGACAGGGACAGTTTCTGGGAACCTTCTATCAACAAGTGGACAATGGATAAATTGTTTACCACCAAAATGAGTATGCCGAACATATCCATCCAATCAGTGTTTCCAAAGAGTGTGTGCAGAAACTTTGGTTGCCAGCCACTGAAAAAGAGGTCTCAGCACTTAGAGCCATAAATGGGGCACTGGGTTGGATCTCGTCTCAGAGTCGACCAGACTTGGCAATACAAACCTCCATGTCGCAGCAGGCGTTTCCTAACCCGACAGTGCAGCATCTCCTTGCGGCCAATCAGGCTGTTCGTCGATGTACGCAACAGCGTGGTTTGCAGATGGGAGTGCCTTACATCCCATTGGTCTGATGCAGCCTTCGCAAACACTGATGATTTCAAAACTCGGGGAGGTTGGTTGCTGAGTTTGACATCCAAACGTATGAGCCATGGTGAGGATGTTCCAGTGCACTGCATGAGCTGGAAGTCGTATAAGCTGCCCAGGGGAGTGGCCTCCACGTTGTCTGGCGAGGCACAAGCCTTTGCCACGGCATCCGGTATGGCAGAGTGGTCCCAACTTTTACTTGCTGAGTGTTTGGACGGTCCGTTCCGCTTGGAAGAATCTCTGGAGGTGTTGAAAAGGAGGTCCATGATTGGTATCACAGACTGCCGATCACTGTATGATCACTTGATTTCACTGGGTAGTGGAGGTACGTTGGATGATAAGAGAACTGCAATTGATGTAGCCATCATTCGCCAGAGTGTCATCCGAGCCAATCTGGAGCCCAGATGGTGTCCGACCGGACATATGCTGGCAGACGGGCTTACCAAAGACAAAGGTGAGCCACTGGATTTGCTGAGATCAGTGATTCGATCTGCAAGATACCAATTGGCGGACGAAGACACCGTCTTGGAGAGAGCAAAAGCTGAGAGCCCTTCGTCAGAGCAAAGGAGTCATGCCAAAGAATTCAGCAAATTAGTTTGCGAAGCCAGTCGTCAGTTGCCAATTAGTTTGTGAGAGTGCAGCCGACTGTGTGCAGTCTGAACATCAGTTTTGTCTTGCATGGTCTATAATCTTTTGGTTATTTCCTGGAGCGTGTTTATTGTCATCGGCACACTGGGAGATTCACAGGGTGATTGCTGATAAAACAATCTACTCAGAATCTTGGTGCATAAGTGAAATATCTGCTCTAGCCTTGCTGCGCTGTCTGATCCGTGTGTTTCAATTTGATTTTGGATCTCTCGTCATGTCTCATGAGGAAGCCAAGCTTTTGTGCGAGCTGCTGGACCGCATGGATGCCCAGGGTCGTGTCCCAGGTCATGAGGAGCTTCTTTTCACCGAAGGCATGATGAGGGCTATGGCCGACAGTAGCAAGCGTCTGAGGTCTGAGAACAAGGATGCAGGCTGCGAGGGCTATGAATGGGTGGGCACTCCTCGAGCTAAACAGTTCCATCTGGTCCGACGGGATCTCAGGCTCCAGTGCCGCCCAATTCTAAGACTGGATTGAAGCTCCATCCTGGGGTGGCAGACCTGAAGGATTGGGGGACCACCATTTGCAAGCTACCCAAAGTCGCGTCCTTGAAGCTGTCTTATGACGATATGGTGATGGATTCCAAGAATCACGGCAGCTACCTTCACTGGGTGTTGGCGCATGGAGCCAGTCGTGGTGGTCGCTTGGAGGGTCTTCATTTGCATCTCATGGCCATTGACTGTGACCACTGGCCGCTGCTGCGGCGGAGACCTGGATACGAGACGATGCCACGGTCATCCCGTCAGTCCTGAAGAGAGTTGCTCACATCCTCACCACATGAACCCAGCTTCGAGTGATGCTGTGTTTCCTGGTACTCAGGAGGTTCGTGAGCGCAAGAGCCGTCCGAACTGAGGATGAAAGTGTTTTGCAATGTTTTTTGAACACAGCGGGAGAGCTGTGGGTTTGTTGTGGCTGCTTCCCTTTTCATTTTTTGATTTTGTAAAGGGAATTTCAAAGCAATGACATGCCCAGGGATCTGCAGCAAGGCCGTGTGACCGAGGCAACTCCGGCTCAGGGCAAAACGGGGGTTCAGCCATTGGGAATCGCCGTCGTGTGGACTCAGGAGAGTCAGTGGGTGACCCCCAGTTAAATAAAAAAATATATAGAAACAACATGATTGTCATGGATTGGCATGTCTGATTTGTGAATAAGATGGGGTCTTGATATGGTTTGATGGGAATGTAGGTATAATGTGGATTAAACCAAGCACGATGGGTACCATTATGAATCCTATCAACCAACACTGCTCAAGTGTTGATGTTGGATAGATGTCCCAGATTCACACTGGTTGGTTGATGAAAAAGGGAGGTTCCCCTTATGCAACAGGTGGTGCATGATAAGAAATAGAAAGAAATTGCGTGCGATAACAAATCGTATACTACCAGCCCGGCCCCTGTATTTTTATCAAGAGGACAATAGATATAGGGGTTTTCAAAAATGAGGGTACCCCGAATGGATGGTTTATAGTGGAAAATCATGTGAACATGGATTGTTTGGGGGTAACCCCATTTTGGGAAACCTGCGTATTGAGTTGAGTAAAATTGGTTTAAAATGCAGATTTACCAACTCTGACGGGCACGCCATCAGGTGATGGTGAAGACACCGAATGCGAATTTGATGTGGCCTTTGAATGGTCACTTGGGCCAACAGGAGACGACCGCTGGGGGAAGTGTCACCTGCAGGATGGTGCCCCCCAGTGATGTGAACGTTGGTTTATAAACCCCATAAACTATAGTGTACAGTAGTAATATCTACCACAAATCACAGTTAAACCACAAAAATAAGGCAACTTGGCTATCTTGGGGGTCCCATCCTGTGGAGAAATCGGGAGATGAAACCACCAGACATGCGGACATGTTGATGCAAGCAACCCCGGGGGAAACCATTCCTGTTGGAGTACTTGGAAGTGCAGTTTTAGTGAATTAAGTGGATAGAATTCACCACAGTTGCCATAGTTACAGAGGGTTATATCCCAACTTGTGGGGGTTTAGAACCATATTTATACCCTCAACCGCAGTATGCAAAGCATTTTGGAGTCTGTCAAACATCGGGTCTGTCAAAACGCAGCAGAGTTGACCGTAGTTCAGTCTATCAAACTCTTTCCCGAGGCAGGGGAGTTATCTGGATTTGGAGCGGCAAACTTTGAGAGCCTTGGTTTGAACACATGGGCGCCTCAAGGGGCCCATCCATATGCACCAGTGAAGTCGCTGACAAATGACGCGAGTCAAGTCGCTGATGTATGAATTACCCTCTGGTTATGACTAACATAGCCATGGAGAATCCTTCATAAATGGAGGTTTCAATGGGAAATTTATCTATAAATTGGGATTTACACAACCTGGTTATGACTAACATAGCCATGGTTTTTCGATGGCCCTAATCGAAATAGATGCTTTACCTATTGAAATGGTGAATCTTTCCATGGCGAACTGTGAATGTCACAACCAGATGGTACAATGATTATAATCTGAACCCCCGATGAATAAACATTGATGGACTCAGCCAGTTGATTCCGGGCTTTCGGGTGTACATCGTGATGGACGTCATCAACACATGTTGAAACTCATTTTTCCAGGTGTATAAAATGGTTACCCTCTGGTTATGTCAAAATAGCTATTGAAAATGGCCCAGTCGAAATAGTGGATTTACCCATTGAAAATGGTGATTTTTCAGTTCGTTATGTAAACGTTTACCAGAGGGTATCACCAGCCCCAACACCTTGTGGATGGGCCCCCAGGATGATGACTCCCACAGTTGTTTCATGTGGACTATGCACCAGCTACTAGCTTACCCCCCAATGGCTAAGACACTTGGACGGAATCATTAGTTATAGTTGTGGACTCAAACAAAACATGGATTAGCTATAGTCACACTAAATCAATGATATAACTATGGATTAGCTATAGCTAAAAACATGGATCACTAGTTATATCCCCTGAATCAATCCATAGTCACACTTCTAGCTGCGATTCGCACATATCAAAGTTGCTCATTGAATACTCATTTTGGTGGTGTAGTTCACCATTTTGGTCGTTCAAAGCCAATTTTTTGGATGGTTCAACCACCATTTTTGTGGGTGAAATCCCACATTTTGGTCCATTTTTGGAGAGGTCAGATCTCCTTTTCACATCTCAGGACTGGAGATTTGGAACTGGGCTCGCTGGAGGATCAACAAATTCGATTGTTTCTGCGAGGCGCGTAGACTTTCGGAGACCGACCTCTTTTTCGGCCCGGGAAACTTGGGGATTTCAGCGTGAAACATGGCGATATAATCTAACCTGCAGATATAATGGGATATGATCTTAAAATCATCCATTCTGTTTTTAGGATATTTTCTAGGATCTAACGGTGTAAGAACTTGATCATCTTGATCTTTGGATTTACTGTATATATCTGGTTGGTGGTTTGGAACCATGGAATTTTATGACTTTCCATATATTGGGAATGTCATCATCCCAACTGACGAGCATATTTTTCAGAGGGGTAGGTCAACCACCAACCAGAAAACTATGGTTTCCATGGGTTGAAACATGACCAACAGAATGGAATATTTTTTCAGATTCCCCATTGAAACCCCTGCTATCATGGGATATGATCAATTCATCTGATGAATTTAGCGAAGTGTCTTGCGGCTTTTGGGGTTGCAAACTTTCCTGTAGGGCTGAGATGCGCTGTTTAAGGCCTTGAATTGTTGAATGCCGTGAGGGTTCCAAGTCACAAAAACGGGAGTCCTTTGGTTTCATGCCTCAAACGAAAACTGCGCTGCACTGATGTGGCATCATGTGGCATCCAGGAGCATAAACCATCTCACCAATCATTTCAATCTTGAAAAAAATCGTCCCAAGTGGAGGTGTACCCTCTGGTAAACTAACATAGCTATTGAAAATGGCCATTTATAGTGGATTTTCCCATAAAAAATGGTGATTTTCCATAGCTATGTTAAATTACCAGAGGATACCCAATTTTCATAGACTGTGGATGGTCTATGGTTTAGTGGATCCCCCTACTGTTTGCTTCTTGATGAAATTCATGATGTGGTTCCAGGCGTTGAAATTCAGGGCAGGGCATGGATTTAATTGTACTCTCATCTAACTATGATATACCCTCTAGTAATTTGAGAGAGCGAACTGGAAAATCACCATTTTTTTGTAGGTAAATCATCTATAAAAGGCAATTTTCTATGGCCATGTTAGTTTGCTGGAGGGTATCCACCATAAATCCTAGCTAGTCTCGTTATGCCAACTGAAACCTACGAATCTTGGGGGCCGCACTTTTCGAAGCCGCAGGAGCCATTGCTGAGTTTTGCCAAGGGCCCCGTCCAGAACGAAATGGAGTGTAACAAGGCACGGTGAAGGGGTGAAGCGCCAGGACCCAGTGGCCTAGGGATGTTTCATGTGGATAGGTGTATGAACTAGTATTAATGAATATTATAAGGATATACCACATGAGTAAGATACCCTCTGGTAAATTAAAACGGACCCTGAAAATAACTAATTTTTAATGGAAACTAATCTTCCAACCCCTATCTGCCAGGGTCTATGTTAATTTACCGGAGGGTAATATACATAATATACATATATATATATATGTATATATATAATGCGGGATATACCATTAACTGTTATGATATACGAATCCACTGGGTTCATCAAGACAGGATGACTCTGGGGATAAGCCCATGACTATAGGGATTTCTTAGTGGATAAGAACTGATAAATGATGGTTAGTTGATGATTACAATATGCCCCCAACAACATGCAAAAAAAAGATCCAAGTCATAGCAAGGACTTTCCATGATTTATACTCTTAGATCCATGAAAGACCACCAGATGTTGGTCAAGACCAAGAAGCCACCAAAAATGGAACGTACCCAACATGGTAAATCAAGAGTTTGCGAACTGGAAAGTCACCATTTTAAGTTCGGGAAAGCAACGAACTAAATGGACCATGGCTTCCATAGCTAACTAACAAATTACCGGTAAACTGAGTTTTGGCCACCAAAAAGTGGTGAGTATTCTCTATTGAGGTTCGTGCCAAGAGCGTCATGTTCGATCCAGAAATTGCCAGTGAGTGAAACATCATGGCGCTTACCAAGCAAGGGGCCCCTCAGTTGCTGTATAAGTAGTTGGTTTTATAACACTCATTAACTATAGTTACAAGTGTCATAAACCATAAGTTATTGGAGTTATTTGCACCAACTGAGCTATGCTATCGTTTGGGGGCCCCACATTGTGCCAAGCAACATCCTGATTGAGTCTGGACCTCCAGATTTTCAAGATCAGTAGCATCCTTTCAAGTTCCGAAGCGACCTTACAAGGATCAAAGCAGAGAATGACTAAAAGCGACAAACAATGACTAAAATCACTAAAAGTTATCTTAGATACCCAGTAATCAAACATGGCTTGCTGGAAATTCCACCATTTAGTTCGATGATTTTCCCATCTTTGAACCTTCATAGAAAGTTCGGGGATTTCCCAGCCAGGGTCGATGACACCGGAGGGTATGTGATTCCATGAATCACCACTAATCACCATGAAATCATCACAAGTCACCATTAATCACCATGAAAGACCACATTCAATCACCATAAAAAACACCATTAAACCCAAGTAAATCCCATTAAATCACCATAATCCCATTAAATCACCAGTAATTTAGCATTAGTCACCATGAATTCACTGCTGAGAATGGCCGTGGCAGGTGGACAAGTTCGGCAAGAAACAGCCACGCGTGCAGGTGGCCTTCAAGTCCCTCGGGGCTCTGCCGACGGGGGGGAGTTGTTTTTTTCGTCCGATGTAATCTGGGAATTAACGAACAGTTAGTAAGGATTAATGGATAATTGATATTTTGCTATATTATGGTTAGAAATGGTTAGTAAGGACTAATTTTTATTAATGGTTAGTAATGGATACCAACTATACTATGAGGGTTAATGGATAAATGGCGATTTAATGTTAGGAATTTAAGAACAATGAATCATGGTTCGTAATTAACTAGTGGTTATAATTATCATGATGATTATATCTGTAACGCTTATATAATGGATAATAACTACTGGTTATATAATGGGCAATGTAAGGTTGGGAATTTAACACAGTAGATAATAGTGATTTTTCATGATCTAGTAAGACTTTAACAACAATAAATGATGGTTAGTAATGATTATTAGTCATTATGACTATAGTCTGACTATTGGATAAATGGGTTTTTGACCATCCTCAACGGATTTTTGTACCGGGAAACCAGGCATGAAATATCTATGAATCTATGAGCTATCATGATAGTATCCGCTAAAAAAATCCTGGGGAAACCAGGCATTTTCATCATTTTTTTCATGTCACACGTCTACCAGTATCCATGTTTCTTTGCCTCAGGGTGAGCAGCCCATTTGCGGATTTGCTACATCTGCATTTTGAAGGATACATCAGGCTATATCTACAAAGCTTCACATTTGGGCACAGCCCGTCATGGGCACAACGCGTGTAGCTGCGCCACCGTTGCTGTCCTTGACCTTTCATCCTTTTTTTAACGACCTCCCATAGGGTTCAGTCAGGTTTTTCACCACTCGAAACATGCTGGAGTACCCAATTTCTTCCCCATTGAAAGCCATCTCTCAGGTTGTTCTTCCAGGAAATCTATGACTTTGAACTGACCATGCCAGTTGGGCAACCTGGAGCCGGTTGGGCGCTCCCCCGGGCCCAGGGTTACCTCCCAGCCGGGTGGCTGTTGGTTTAAAGTTGGATCCAATCCAAGCAGGATCAGGATTGTTGATGATTGTTTGGCCCAACTTCTTTGACTGGTTGGTGTTTTTGAGGATTTTTCACTTTCCATATCTTTTCATCCTACAGTCAGTATGGTCAGTATGGTGATGGATGGCATCACCTGGGGGAAACCCACGGATCCCCAAAATCAACCAGGGTCAAGCTGTCATTACATTGGGGTAGTCCATTGCAAACTCATGAATCACTGGATTCCAAGATGGTGAAAAATCCCATAAAACCCCCATGAAAACTCCATGAAATGCCCATGAATTCACCAAGATTTTGGATGTTTTCTCCGCAACCAGCGGTCCAGAGTCCAGACTGGATGAGGTCTGGCGTGCCAGTACTGCGCCCACCTGCAAACGTCTTCTAGAGAGGCTGAGGCGTGAGGATCATCTCAGAGACTGAGGCAGCCAGTTTCAAGTGGCCATATCTACAGTAGGAATATCCCCACAATTCATATGGCCTGAAAAATGGTACTAACGTACCTCCATTTCAGGATCCTGAAATTCCCATTGACTAGACGAGTTTCTTTTTTGTTGATAAAATGTCTTGGATTTAGGGATATTTAGGGGGGTGGACGATTTAAGAGCTAAGAATGGGATCAAATGGGAGTATTTCACGAGAACTTGTTTTTTTTTTTAAAACCAACAAGAAATGGGTATAAGATAAGACCAATCAGAATAAACAGCAGTGATTGTTGATAACCCTTCAGTGGGGTAGCCCAGGATACATGACTCCTTGATGGTCATGGCTGTCATGGCTGTGTTGGCGCCATGTTTAAATGGTACACTTAGGGCTACCACCCTTATTTTACGACTGGATGACACTATGCTATAGCCATACATAAGTACTATTATCCTTACTGTTATAAAAATATTGATTATTGTCAGTCAGCAGTATGATTGTGACCCGGTACATATGTTGCCATCAATTTGGGATGCTGTTTCAAACTGAGCCTGGCCAAACCAGACCCGCAATACTCAACCCGTAGAGGACTAGTGATTTCCAGTAACTACCATAGTTACGCGGAAAACCCACCATTTCTAAACCATTTTCCGCACGGGAAACCATTGGTTTTCCAGGTTTTTTTCAATGTTTACCCTAGATTACCCAATCCATTTGGTAATCTATGGAAACTGGCCCATTTACCCTCTGGTTATGTCAAAATAGCTATTGAACATGACCATAGAAATAGTGGATTTTCCCATTAATAGCATGGTGGTGTTCCATAGTTATGTAAACGTTTACCAGAGGGTATATACTTCGATGTTTTCTCATCAAACGTCCCATCGATGGAGGTTTCTTTAGCCATGAAACTGGAGAAACAGGGAATGATTTCATTTTTTTTTTGTGACTTTTTGTGGCTTACCCTGTGGTAATTTTGTTGTTTGCGAACTGGTGATTTAAACATGGTAAATCATCATAAATCATTGAACTCAATGGGCCATGGCTTGCAAAGAATTAGATAACCAGAGGCTATGAACCAAATGAAGCTACTTCCGGCCAGGGACGGCATTGAAGATGAGGACGAAGAGCTCACTGGAGTGCCTTGCCTTGGAAATCCATGGGGAACGTGGCTGCTTAGCTTGCTTGGTCCATGACCAACGTCCGGTCACCAGCTGTGTGGCGGAGCGCTCGGGGCGTTGGGAAATCTCCGAAGTGGCCATGGGTCTCATGGGAAAACCCATGGTTTTTTAATGGGGGATTTTCCAGCGGAGCTGATTGATCAATGGATAAGACGCGAGGGGAAAGCCCTGGGGAAACGATCTAGAAATTCTGGAATTTGATGTATCTACATTGGTTATGACTAACAGTTTGCCATGGTATAGATGGCCCTAATCGAAATAGATGGTTTACCTAGCTATAAAATGGTGATTTTCCATGGCAAACTGTTAGTCATAACCAGATGGTATCTACATTGGTTTATGGGAAAGCCAAAAACTTACTGGTGCTTACTTAGCAGGGAATTTTCGGGAATGATCCCAGTCATCACTAGTAATTTCATCATCCCAGCAACCCCCAGCAACCCATCCATTCCCTACGTAAAAACGCACCAGTAAGAGAAATACAGCAACACAATTTACAATTATTTTAGTCACGTGTCTACCTCAACTTGGGGGTCGCTTTCTTTTGGGGATTTGAGCATTCATTGGGCCTTTTTACTTTCTTGCGATCTCTCCCACGCCCAGTAGGTTCATATTGATTTTCCTTAGGTTTTCCTTATGGTTTTTCCTTATGGTTTTTCCTTGTGGTTTTTCCTTATGGTTTTTCCTATGGTTTTCCTTATGGTTTTTGCCTATGGTTTTCCTCATAGTTTTCCTTATGGTTTGTTGCTTAAACCCCCATGAAACACCGCACGTGTTCTGCTGTACGTAAGGATGGACGAAGTACCAGAGCGCGCACGACTCGGCAGACGGGCGCCAAGGAACAGGCCTTGCAACGAGTAGCTTGGCGTTCCAAATTAGAGAATCATAATCCACACGAAACTCTTTGGCAAGCAAACTCTTTTTCTTTAAACGCACATATATTTATTTATCGATGTATATATATATATATGTATGTACATATTTATTTGTCTCAGAGATGTACATATACATAGAGCCATCTTTCTCAAGTCCCAAAGAGGACTGCACCCAGACCGCCTGCCATGGAGAAACCGGGCACCCCGGGGACAGCAGAAGTGCAGCTTGTTGCACCCAGTGGTCTCCTGCAGACCTTGCAGCTTCGGATTGATGCCCTGGCAGCGGAGACGATCAGGACGTCCTTGAAGGAAATGGGCAAAGAGGCGAAAGGTGCCGGGTTTTTCCATGGTTTTTTCCAGCCGTGTTTTGGGCACTAAACGTGGGGTGCGGTGGGCACCACGTTTCGTAAATGGATGAGTTATACCCAGGTAGATTCATGGGTTATATCCTCCATGATATGGGATGAAGTATGGGTTATGTATGGATTACAAACTATGGATCCGATTCGTGGGCCACATCCAAGTAGGCTAAACTCACAGAGATGCGGTTTTGAGCATCCACAGTGTGGCAAACCCAATTTCATAAACCATTCCCAAGTCATCACCAGTCATGGGTGCGCTTCTTTACCATCCCCAGTCATGGTACTTGGACGCTTCCCCATTGGCGCTATTTTCAGGTGTCTTCGTCTTTACCCTCGGAACATCGATACTGGAAGAGGATTGGCCACTCGAAAAGTTTCTTGGATTAGCCTCTGGTAAACATACAAATATGGAAAATCACCATGCTATTTTCATGGGTAAATCCACTATTTCTAATGACTGGGCCATGGCTTCAATAGCTATTTTGACATAACCAGAGGGTAGCTGAGTCGATTTAAGTTATTTTCCAGTGAATTCCATGGTGCATCGATTTTTTGATTTTTTGTGGATGAGCCCCTTGGAGGATCATCGAAACAGATTGTTGATGTTGTTAAAATTTAGGTCCCCAGAAAAATGTGGAAAAAATCGTTTAGAACTATAATAACAAGTTGGTGTATGATACGCAAATAACTATATTTAGATGGGTTTATAAACCAACATTCACATCACTGGGTTTTCCCCATCCTGTACTTTTTACCATGGTTTCGTGGCCAGGGAAGGGATCGCTGGGATCAGGATTTCTGGGATCCGCTAGGCGAAAAGACATCCCCAATGTTTGGCGTCGAACTTAGCTATCATGAATCAGCAATCCCATGATCTTTTCAAAACATCTTTGTTGCTCAAACCACCATTTTTCCTAGGGTTTTTCTAGGGTTTCGACATTTTTTTGGGGGGTCACTCCCATGAAATCCCTCGTTTCCTATGGCTTTTCCAGGTTTGGAGTCTCTGAGGGCTCCAGCATCGAAGTGACGGTGCTGGATTCCTCGAGGCCCTGTTTTGAATGGTACTGCCACCTGGAGTGAAAGGTGACGAGCTGGGGATACCCTCTGGTAATTTAACGTAGCGATTGAACATGGTCCATTTATAGTTGATTTACCTATTAAAAATGGTGATTTTCCAGTTCGTTATTTGTATGTTTACCAGAGGGTATTCTTGCTGTATTTTTTTTTTTGGGGGGAATCCATGGGGAAAGCATTGGACTTTTTTTAGACATCAGTTGGGATATCCCCTGTAAGATTTTTTTTTTGGGAAATCATGGGAGAATATGGAAAAACACCTGGAACATGGAGGTTTCAGTGGGAAAATCATCGAAGAAATGGAGAATTCCAGTAGGAAAAAATGCTAGCCTACTACCCTAACATTCCTAACATCGAAGTAGTTGGTAAAGTGGCCTTGCCCTGAAAAATGACAAGTTTTGATCCATCCCCATTTGGATCACTGGAAAGTCCACTGAAGATGGACCTAGACATCCAAGGCTGTGACCCATCGAATGGCAATGCGATTTTGGACAAAGGCTCCACCTTCCAGCGTTGTGACAAGGCGGCCCACACAGATGGAGTGCAAACCCGCGCAGCATTGCCCCGTGAGACTGCGTGTTACATTTGCTTCCACCATGTTGGAACCCATGCTTCTTGGATTTCTCGAAAATCGAAGATGGGGGGTATTTTTTTTTTTTACCCCTCCGGCAATTCCCCAGCTCTTCTTCAATGATTTTCCCGGCGAAATAAAGCTCCATGCCTACGGCACGGGAATTTCCCAGCGGCCCCACTTTTTTTTGGACCCAGGAGGGTAACCATTAAAAAGTGTATCATGAAAAACAAATCTACCCTCTGGTAATTTAACGTAGCTATGGAAAATCACCATTTTTGATGGGAAAACTCACTATAAATGGCCATTTTCAATAGCTATGTTAGTTTACCAGAGGGTAAGTGATGCTAAGACATCCATTTTCATCAACAAATCTAGGGATCAACAGCAAAATGCTGGTGCACCAAGTGGATGACTTGTCGATTTTCTGAGTCGGTGTTTCTATTGTGCAATTGCTGAATCCGCCAGGACTGGGGAATCTACTTCGAATATTTAATAATATGTTCGGGTTACAGACACATCCTGTGAGTTTCAAACATGACAAATACTGTTTTTTTTTTCCCATTGTATTATCTATTTTTTCATATGTGTTTCGTTTTTTTGGCATACCTTTTGCATATTTTTACATATGTTTTCCTCATTTTCTCAAGGGCTTTCCCACATTTTCGCTTTTCCAGATCTTTTAGCCCCATGTCGGAATTCATTTCTGTCGGATTTTTTTCTTTGAACTCAATATACTCAATCCTATTTTTTGCGTGATTCCCAATACGTGCCTGGGTATGGCAAATCCCAGGCTTGTCTGGGAGTCGGCACCAACAAGTGCAAACTGGCTGAGACTTCCTATGTACACCTCTATGGTCAGGATGAGAACTCCTGGGCGTTGTGTTTCGGATTGGACCGAGAATTCGCTGCCTACCACAAGGGTCAACTGTGTGTCATGCAAGATTTGAACGGCAAAGCACTGGCACCGGTGAAGCACGAACGAGGCGAGGCCCGCGAAGCC